>CM076577.1:177425575-177935733 GCA_034641835.2 Pinus albicaulis
GTGCATGTCTGATTACCCTTATCCTGGTCAGCGCAGGATGGTCTCATTCCTTTCGATTCTGCCATCCATCTCTGTGATAAACTCTCCACCGTGATTTGTAATATTTTTCGGTATTCTTAAACATCCACACTATCCCAATTATACATAAATTTTATTTATACATGCACTAATAGGGCTTATTATAAGGAATCAAGCGAGGGACACTACAGTCCCAAGCCCTGAGACGAAATAATGAAAACGAAGTAAACCCTGGGTTGATGATAGTTGTGACAATGTGTAAGAAACACACCATTTCTGACTCCACGGGAGGGGCAAAGCCTAATCAGAGGATCTGAACTTTCAGGATGAGCATGCCCAAAATTCCTAATGCAAAACCACAGTAACAGATCTTTGATATAAAGATAGATATAGCCTGCCAAGACTCCACATAGAAGACCCACAATGATTGGAAAAGAATGAAAAACCAATTATAACATACCTGGTAACCTACTTGGCTGCAACACAAAAGAACCCAATTCTTTGTCTTGTTTTCCAGTCCACAGCAATACTCTCAAATTCCTTTGTAGGGTAATTGAACATGCAAACTGTGTTATGGCCAGCATCACTAATCGTAAAAACAAGTTTATGGCCCATCTAATACTGTCAGAGGGTGCATTAAATAGAGGGTGCATTAAATAACGAATTAATGACTTGTTATAATGTCCGTACACAATAATTCAGTGTAATGCACTCGTCCTAATTAAAGTGCCTCCGCCATGAATCAACATTCCATGCACTGTTATTGACAGATAACAATACAGGAACTTCGTCGATCAAAACCCCTCTAACATAACTCCAAGGCTCCATTCCTCCATGGAATCCCACGGTCAAGGCTGCATCATTGAAGACATCCTGAAGTGTGCGAGGAAGCCTCCGTCGAACAATCAATTCGCAAGGTTAATTCTCTACGCTTTGCCATGGGAAACTCAGTCAATCATACTGCTCACCAGAAACCACTCGTTTCTCTGGTGGTTCGATGGTGAATGGGTAGGAGCCTGGCTCAATTATACATAATTTCTGGTGGTGGGTAATCGAAGTTGACAAGCAAAACAGTTAAGACTATTTGCAGGCATCTGAGCCAGTACTAGAGTGGACATTATGGACATGTTAGAAATTGAACACGGTTACGGTAGGGAAGAATAATGCATTTTGCCTAAACAAATTCATATGTGATGGTGCTTGCTTCCCAGTAGTTTTTAGCTTTGCTCTGGAAGTTACTGGTGTTACTGAAACCATTATTACTTCTCGAATCCGTGAGCATTGAGCAAAATGCAAGCAAAATAAATAGAGGTGATGGGGGACTGTTCAAGTCCCAGCTATGCTATCCTTCCCTCCAGTAGGTCATACACTGCACAATCACTTTCAGAACCTGTAAATGTTGTGGTCATTTCCTTGGGAAAGGAAACATGGGGTTGGGTGGGAATAATAAAACACCTTTCATTACTAAAATCTCCCACCCACAACCTAAGTAGTCAGTACGAGAGAACTGGCTGTTGGTTATGCCATTTAAGGTTAAGTACACCTGAGGTGTTTGCTCGGAGCTCTAGCAGAAACTTCCCGAGAGAGAATTTCAGAGGCCCATCCCATAATCGAAGAGGGCTTTACTGCTAGTTCTTCCATTCAATCAATTGTCCGTTCAAGATCAGGTATAAGGTTAAAACCTCCAACTTTCAGGTATGCAGGTCTCAATTCGGTATGGGGGGCATGTCAGTTGCTCACCAGCGTGCCTAAACTCCTCTCTGCTTATGCTGTTCATTCCTATTGTTGTGTTCATTTTGAGTTGGTGGGTAAAAATTCTGATGGTCTGGAACACATACAAGTCGTTTGGCTGACAAAAGAGGGCAAAATCTTGTAGAAGTAATACATATGGTTTTGTGTTTAATTTTTTTCGCTATTTCAGATATTTTAGAGAATGGAGCTGTTGAATTAACGTCAATGTTGTCTCAAAGTCACATAAGAAGAATGGGCCATTCGTGAATGGAGGTGGGGCACCTGTTGGTGAGGGAGTTCTTCCACTTCCGGGTATGCTTCACAATTGGCATCAGGTGTACTTTCTGGGTCTGGACTCTGGAGTTCTAAATGCAAGATCTCGAAGTAAATATCACCAAATTTAGTTTGGCAAATGGTGCAGGTTTAATTTGGCAAATGGTACCCACTCTAAATGCTTGGCAAATGGTACCTACTTTAAATGCTGAAGCTGCAAGAGAGGACTCGGAGAAAGTCGCATCCACGGTTGAAGTCAAAAGCTTTTCAACTTTCCAGCTATAACGAGTGGGGTGACATTAAAAGGTACACATTCACTGTGTATATCTACCTTCCCAAAGAGTATTGAGTAGTCACTGCATTCATTTATGAGAATAAAATTTATTAAAAATTTATTTATGACTATAATTTACATATATATTTTTTTTGGGTAATGTTTAATGAAGTTGTTTACTAACGCAACAGAATAGTTAATAGTTAGGAAGGTAGATTTTAGCAGGAATTGAGTAAATTTTTATTAAAAAATTCAGGTAGTTAGAGTGTTTGAATTGCATTCCTTATGATGGATATGGATTCAACACCATCAAAAACCTTTTAAACACCCAAAATACTAAAGTTTAATTACTATAACCTAAATTTTCAAAAAAAATTATGAGAATTTTTCATAATCTAACCAGAATTTCTAAGTTATTCTGTGGGTTTGTTTAGACTATGGCATACTTAATAGCAGGATTACAATTAAGAAGGGCAGGTTCACAAGATTTACCTTTTGAGTAAAAAACCCTGGAACCTGGATGGAAGTTGGGTGAGGACTAAACCCCACTAAGAAACTGGATAGGGACAAATCCCACTAGTTCCACACCTCACGAATAAAATTATATTAATAATTATTATAAATTTATTTTAATTAAATATTTATCAAGAAAAATCAAATTCCACACCTTATAAATAAAATTATATTAATAATTATTATAAATTTATTTTAATTAAATATTTATCACTAAAAATCAAATTTCTTAATATTAAAATATATTTTTACATCAAAATATTAAATAAAATTTAAATTGCTTTTTTTATATAATAAATTTTATAATGAATTTCACTCTCCATACATTACATTATCAATTATATTATAATGAATTTCATCTAGATACATAATATTATTTTATAAAGAACTTTTTTTTGAAAAAAAGTGGCAGTGAATTGGAAAATTAAAAAATAGAGTGTGGCATGAGTTTATGAGAAAAATATATGGCTTTTCAGTTTTTGTATTACTTAATTTATCACTTTTATCCAAGTATTGAAGGAATTTCACAGTGCTTTTTTATCCAAGTATTGAGGGGTTTTCCCAGTGCATTATATTAGATATCATTATCATTTATTTATGACCATTTTCATAAGAAGTAGTAGTAAAAAGTCGAATTAAAACTACAGAAATAAATCATATAAAGTCAAACAAGATTTCCATAAAAATCATCCATTCCAGATCGTTTCTGACTCAAATGCTTTTCACTGTGAAATTTTCCCAAGATCAAACCCACTTAACCTATTTATGTCTTTACTCTAGTTTCCTCTCAAGTGGGGAGTATCGTGATGTGTTTTATTGTAAGTTTTGTGGTTTGGAAAGGGGAGTATTGTGATGTGTTTCATCTTCTCAATTTGGACGACAATAAATGGGTATCTATTGATGCCAAGGCGTGTAGGGTTCTAACATGTGATATTTCATATCTGTTGATGCACAGATTTTCTGCAGTTTAATAAAGGTACGTGTACATAGTATTTTGTTTATTTTAAGTTTTTTCCAACTTGGGCAGCTCGGTAGAGAAAGAAAATGATTATATGCATTAATTTGATGTCAGGGCGTTACTTATTTGGTTTTATAGATTTTGCTTTGAGGAAATATAAATAATTGCAAGAAAACCATCGGAACAGGATAAACTCGTGGGAAACGCTTAATCAAAGGTTCTGTAATATCACCTTTATCGAGAAAACATTATTCCATTTATTGATCCGTTTCCCCAAATATAAAGGAAAATTCAGGGAGATGCCTGTATTTTGTCATTATAGAGACATTGCTTTGTTTCAAATTTCTTTTTGCCTTTCAAAAAAGGAATGGCGGCAGGCAGTGGCGTGAATATCTGTGTTCTGTTTTGATATTTTGCTTTTATAGAATTTTAAGCTGTGTTTGAGAGTAATTTTCATGGATTGAAAGTATTTTTACTGCGCCAAAGTTAATTTTCTCCTCAATGGAAGTTAATTTGTTTTTAATTTGCTTTCTTTTTTTATTTATAAATTTTTGTTTGAAATTTTAAAATTAACTTGAAGTTGATTTGTTTGTCCAGTCTCCATTTTAGTTAATTAAGGGAAAGAATCTCAAAAATTCACAAAGAACCAAGGACAGCTGACCGTACCATGCATCGCTGGCATTATTATTTATTCATAGATTTTGAAACTTTAATGGAGAAGCTTTGCCCAATCCTAATATAAACAGGTAAGGTGTTTTGTATATATATGTATATATATTTATGTTGTGAGGTAAGGTGTTTTGCATATATATATATATTCATGTTGTGAGATTTTAAGTTAGTTTTGAAAGTTTTTAATTTTTTTAGGTTATGGTTAAAATATGTTTGACTAGACTAAGGTTAATGTGTTTTTATTTTGCATTTTAGTTTTAAATAAAAATCCAAGAATTTCAAGAATTTACAAATAATGCACAAACACTATATATATGAATATTCTATTTTAATTAATAAAATCTAAATTGGTATTTGTTTTTGGTTTAGCATCTCTAAGTAGTATTTGCTTTTGTTTTGGCATTTTTTTTTTTAGCATTTTTTTTAGTTGTTCTAACCTAACGGGATTTGAACTTTGAATCTCTTGCTTTACATATAACTAATCTTAACTTAGTATTAATATTATAAATATTAACTTAGTATTAATATTATAAATATGAACAATTTTTCTTCCACACAGAATAAAGTTCAATATTTTATTAATAACATAAATATAAATACAAGTAACAAAAATTCATTCAATTTGCAATGAGGAATTGGAACATAGTAGTGTTGCTTCTAAACAAATGTAAACAAAAATAATAGATTAATTTAATTTGTTATGGTTGCATTTGAAAATGAAAATTATAACATTTCATTTTTCAAAACCCTCAATTTAATTAAACAAAATATTTCAAGATTATCAAATCGAAAGTGTCTAAACAATTTTTAATTTATGAAAGATTGATATTTCTCAAACCAAATTCCAATATAAACTCATATAAACCACCATTAAAGCTGAAATATTCCTCTACTACAATGTTATCGACTCATTTTTTCTTTACTAATAAGATTTTTCATAAATTCAAATATATTAAAAATTCTATTTATTTTTTTGGATAAATTTAAATATATTACAAATATCAATAAAAAAAAATAAAAATTTATAATTAAAATTATCAAAAATAAAATAAATTACTTATAATTTAAAATTAAATAATTAAATTCGATAATTAAAAATTAAATAAAAATATCTATGATTTAAAACCGAATAAAAAATAAATAAATAATTAAATTCGATAATTAAAAATAAATAAAAATATCTACGATTTGTTATCAAAATTAAATAAATTTTTTTGATGGTTAAAAATATAAAAAAATTGAATTAAAATATTTATAATTTAAATTCAAATAAATATATTATAAACAAATAAAGGAGAGGAGACGCTCCAAAAAAAAAAAACCAGAGAAAAAGAAATTTTACAAAAGCTGGAGGAAAGATATTCACGAAAGCAGAAGATCGTTCATTTCTCTTTGGTGTAGCGAATTCAAATTTTCTAATGCATGCTGATGAAATGCCTGTCCCCGTATCATACCAAAAAGCTATAAGCTATCAGTTCAGAGCGCCTTGACCGTTTGAAAGGAGGAAGAGTATATAACACATTCTTGCATGCCAAAGGTCTCTAGACTTTCATCTCTTCTTCTGCTTCTTTACATTTCTTTGGCTTTCTCTTCTCTTTTCTTTTTTTCTTCGTCACTGTTGGTTTCCTCTGTTGCATGGCCATGCATCTTGGTTTTTTAGCTTTTTAATTTTCATCTGCTTGTCCGTTTTGACTGTAATTTGAGTGTTTCTTTTCGTTTTAATTGTAATTCATCATTCTTTCTTTTGCCGTGGGTGTTTGCATCGATTGCCCTGGTGATTTTATTTTGTTGCAGAAATGTAGAGCAGGAGAATCGATGAAAGGCATGTTACTTATTGGAGTGGAGGACAGGTATGGATTTGTTTTTCAATTTATATCTATTCAGATAGTTTTCCTTGAGAATCTGCACAGTGAGAAGCCTCGTAGTAGATAATGGTTGATAGTTGTTTTCAGGTTTTAGCTGCATAGAGCCCTAATCATTAAACCGATTGTCTTCATTATTTCTACTTTCGCAATGAAGCTATGGGAATTGCAAGGGGCTTAACCATTGAGATAATGCATTTATTCCCTCTGGCATTTCTTGCTTATGGGTTTTGATCTGGTTAATAATTTTGCAACAGGTGAAAGGGAGGGTTATGAGACGAGGAACCTTTTTTTTGTGCGGTTTGCAGGAAGCCGAGATGGAGATTGGCACGCCGGACAGGATACGAACGTGCCAAAGGATGTTCGTACACCTGTTAGTAAGGTGAGCAACGATCCCTTAATTCTCGGTTTCCAAGAGAAGATTAAAAAAACAAATTCGCTAATCGCTAATCTTTTATTTTCTCAGCGAAGTGGGACACGCGGAAAGAGACAGGACAGATTTCAGCGATCTTGGACGCGCGGAGAGTGAAACGGGTGTTCGTACGCCTTTTCCCTTCATTCATTATAATAACTCTAAGGTACAGACCCTTCTATTACATTCACCGATGTCGGTATCTCATAGTTCCTACTAGTACATATTGTATCAGTTGATGTAGCTGGAGCTAAACAACCAACCTCTTAGATTATGAGTGTTAACATTAATTTCCTCAATATTTCCTTTTGTGTATTCGCTTTTTTTTTTCCTTTTGCTGTAGGGTGTACAACAGAGGATAGATAGCTAGATATGGTTTTGCCTGTTAGTTAATGGGCCCTTTTCCAGGTAATTTTAATTTAATTTTGCTGTAGGGTGTACAAAAGAGGATAGATCGCTAAATATGGTTTTCCTGTTAGTTAATGGGTTGCATTAGTGTTTATGGAGCACTAAAAGTACTCTTCTCTGTTTGAGCTTTTGAAGGAGTCATGGATATAAGACTGCTGAAGAATACTACGAGCCTCCCTCGTGTAGGTACACCACATTGTTTTGGTCGCTTTTCGTTGGCTATCTTTTTCTTTATTTTTATCCATTGGCTAGGCGATTTAATTTCTCTGTTATTTTTTTTCTTTTTCTAATTTCTATATTTCAGACGAGCTTTAGACTTTTAGTTATGCGTATCTATATAATGGATAATGGGATTCCGCCTTGGTAGAAAATGGCAGAGAGCCTGAAGAGTCGTTATTCATAGGAGATATTATAACACATTTAATTATTAAATTGATTTTAGACTGAAATAGTGGGAAAATTTTTTGGCATGTTGTGGGGAATCTCGTTTACATTAAAATTTTTTGTTTGATTATTGGTTGTGATCTAATGTTGAAAGTGATTTGCGATGGGTGAAAAGGAGGGAGCGTTAGGAGATGTTATAACACTTTTAATAATTAAATTGATTTTAGACAGAAACTGTGGGAAAAATTATTGGCATGTTGTGGGAAATCTCGTTTACATTTAAATTTTTTGTTCGATTATTGATTGTGGCCTAATGTTGAAAGTGATTTGCTATAGGCGAAAAGGAGGGAGGGTTCCATTGAGGATGAAGATGAGATGATAAAATAATATTTTTGTTTCAAGTTCGGAGCCTAATATCTTCCGCAGGTTTGTTTGTCTCGCTTAGATCATTTCTATATGCCAGTTCGTACATGGTTTTAAAAACATTTTAAATTCTCATTGGTTTCTATATTTGTCTCTATGTGTCTACCTCAATGTTAAGAGGGAGATTTATTTATAATACTTTCTAAGGAGGTGTTTAAATCATTTGCAGATGAGATTACATTTTGGATAAGGAAAGAGGATGGATAATATGATCAAGATTTTCTTGCTTTGGGAATGGTGATTCATATGGACCTTCCACTCCCTCATTCTTTGTTGGGATACACAGGTACCTATTTTGTTTGTCATACTCTCAATAGGTAAGTATAAATGTTATCATTCTCGGTGTTTCAAAAAGACAATATTCACTATTCACTAATTTGAAACTATGAACTAATCTGGAATCATATAACTTCTATAACTTCAATTTATGCTTCTAATTAGGTTCATATATTCATTAATTTTATGTGCAAAGATAAACATAAATGATTATTCATTAATTTTGTAAACATAAACTAGGGTTTAATACATATTGTGAATTTTATTTACCTCTAAAAGATCAAAACAGAAGGAAAGTTGAGAAAAATTCGAAGACATTGGTTATTACTCACTTGTCTAAATCACATTATAATTTTACAAGGAACAATGACAATGGGTTTGAAGAAGGAAAAGCGGTCATACTATTTATAGGCATAGGGAGGGGCACCTTGTATGTCATAAGTATAAGTGGGGTGGTTATATGCCTAATCTTGGTGTGGCTAGTTGTTACTAAGTTGATTTGCTTGATGATGAGCAACTCTAGTAGTCCACCTCTCTATACTTACTTTCAAGATAAATCTTGAGGGCCTATAGTCTCTATGACAGATTGAGGACTTATATTTAAAATTTTCTTGTTCTGTCAAAATTTCACTGAAAGAACTAGATGGTTCTAGAGGAAAGGTTATCCTAAGTCAAATGATAGTTGGTCTTTATGTCAACGATAGTTGGTCTTTACGTCGGCGGATGTAGATGTGAGTTGTATTAACTTCAAATGCTTTAAAGTTCGTATGTTACATTTCATTTAGTTATTTCGTTTTTGATGGATAATTTTAGTTTCTTCATTTTCAACTCTCAACAAGTTTTGAATGAATTATAGTTACTTAACATTTTTTTTTTTAAATGAGGGATGTCACTTAATCTAACCTTCAATGAGTGGGTGAAATTATTACGTAGCATTTAGCGAACTACCCAGCGAGTTATTATGAATCCAATAAACATCCTTTGTAGCCACAGAGGATCTCTTCAAAAACTACGTAAGCCGTACATCATGTCTTCTTTCTTTTGATTTTCTAAGAGCAAGTGTGAGATAGAATTGGGGTCAAAGCACAACATGTAGAGGTTTGCCCTTAGTGGCCACATTACGGAAATGGAAACATTTTGTGAATTGGGGTCAAAGCACAGGATGTAGAGGTTTTCCCTTAGTGGCAACATTATGGAAATGGAAACATTTTATTGGTTGGAGAAGATGAATGCTACCCAAAATAGAGGGACATTGTCACATCATGTCCATTGGACACCAAATATAGAAATGCGATTTGAAATGTTTTGATCTCTTGCTTTGTTTTCACATGATTATAGTAAAGGCTTTATGAATTTTGAAACAATACAAAGACTTTTTATGGTAACTTGAGCATAGATATATATTCGAGGCATACTCCGATCCTCCTTAATAGTGGAGACAAATAGAAGAAATGCCTATCACTACGTTGCACTAGAAAACAAATTCAAAAGTTTGCAAATTGGAGTCCATAAATCTGATATGACTTAATCTAACCTGCAATGAGTGGGTAAAATTATTACGTAGCATTTAGTGAACTACCCAGCTAGTTATTATGAGTCTAATAAACATACTTCGTAGCCACAGAGGATCTCTTCGAAGACTGAGTAAGCTTTACATCATGTCTTCTTTCTTTTGATTTTCTAAGAGCAAGTGTGAGATAGAATTGGGGTCAAAGCACATCATGTATAGGTTTTCCCTTAGTGGCAACATTATGGAATTGGAAACATTTTGTGAATTGGGGTCAAAGCAGAACATATAGAGGTTTTCCCTTAGTGGCAACATTATGGAAATGGAAACATTTTATTGGGTGGAGAAGATGAATGCTACCCAAAATAGAGATACATTGTCACATCATGTCCATTGGACACCAATTATAGAAATGCTATCTGAAACATTTTGATCTCTTGCTTTGTTTTCACATTATTATAGTAAAGGCTTTGTGAATTTTGAAACAATACAGAGCCTTTTTATGGTAACATGAGCATAGCTATCTATTTGAGGCATTCTCTGACCCTCCTTAATAGTGGAGACAAATAGAAGAAATGCCTATCACTACATTGCACTAGAAAAAAATTCAAAAGTTTGCAAATTGGAGTCCATAAATATGATATGAGCCTGCATATTCTAGTGATAAATCTAATTCCATTGGAGTTGGAGGTGGAGGTCTCTTCCGAGCAAAAGAGGGTCGAAATTTTACAATGTAATTTCAAACCTTGGCATAGTTGTTTGAAAACTTATGAATAATTAAAACACACTTTATTCCCTCCCATATAAACAACATCAATCATAACATTAGCCTATTGTTAATCAAAGTATCACTATCGGTTAGAATTCTATTGTTAAACCTGGATTTGTAAGATGTATTAGTAATTATCTACCATTTTGTCATGTGGAAATTTGTACAAATTTTTCCACTCTTTTCATGTTCTTGAGTTTTAGGATAGTGAGAAAGTGTGTGTTGGAAGGTTGGCCTCCTGAAATATTGAAAGATCGTCTTGAGCTACTTCATCTTGTGAGCAACCTAGTGAAACCTTGATTTGTAAGACGTATTAGTAATTATCTACCATTTTGTCATGTGGAAATTTTTACAAATTTTTCCACTCTTTTCATGTTCTTGAGTTTTAGGATAGTGAGAAAGTGTGTGTTGGAAGGTTGGCCTCCTGAAATATATTGAAATATCTTCTTGAGCTACTTCATCTTGTGAGCAACCCAAAATAAATGCGATGTTTGGTTGGGGAACATGGGAAGCTTTATGCTACAAAGGCCTGAAAATTGATGTATGGCTGAGTGCCCCCTAATTTCATGCCTATGTGGATATCCATATGAGAGGGCTGTTGCTAGTAGATCAAAAGAAGACAAAAAAGTTGTCACATTTTGGAGACTTGTAGCATCAACTGTCAGTTAAGGTATTTTCTTGCCATTTTCACTTGTAACCACAAATCAGTAATTTCAAGTAGAATTTAAGGATATAAGGTGTAGATTGTAGGGTATGATTTACATATATTCTATGTCAAGTCCTTTATTCAACAATAGGATGTACCTCCAACTCCATGACCTTGACTGGAAGTACAATATTGGAATTTTGGAAGCATACGAACATCCAAGGATCTAGTGTGACTTGATTTTTATAGCAAATTAGGTCGTTGATCTAGCAAGTAGACAAACAAACAATCAAGCAACGGTAGACGTTTTTTCTGAGGCAGATCTGTAAAACAATATATAGGGTATACCTTAGAGTCATGATTCATTTGTGGGATTAAGAAAACAAGAGTTGAGAAGTGTTAAAATGCTATAAGATGCACCCAGGTCTTTTACTATTATGAGGAACAAGTGCAGGGGTCCAATGCATTAATATTTGTTTGGCGGGCATAATCTAGTTGGTATACAGGGCCTAAAGCTAGAATAGGGCATACATTTTCAAAAATGTTGGGTGACTTATTGCAATACTTATAGGCAGTTTCTCCAATGGTAACTAAAAATCTAAATATACTAATTGAAGTGGAAATTGTCTCAGATATTAAACCACGCAAGTGCTCATAACATAATATGTTGGAGTCTTTGTATTAATGGGCTATGAATTGTATCATCTTATGGATCATTCTGTTCTTGACTCGTGGTCTATTTGGGAGCATAAAGTGTTTTTTTTTTTTAACTGAGGACATGGTGAAATGGTGAACGCTCAATGCTTTGTTATAGATATATATATACATAATTGTGCAGCAATTTTGGGACTGGGTTGACCTACAACACACAAAAGTAATGTAAGTCGACCTTTGAATGCTGATTATGGCCGACCTTCATAAAATGTTCATGATGATGTGGATTTGAGAAGGGATGAAGTATTTGAAGAAGCTAATTGATGATTAAAGGGAGTGCTCTTCCATCAAGGACTGTAGTGTCCACTTGGGAGTGCATTTGCTTGTTTAGGTGGCTAGTTTTTGAAGGTTGTTTGCCCCTGTTTTATTGGAGAAATGATCATCGTGGACCTGTTGTGTAAGGGAGTTTCGCGTGTTGATTAGTGGATATGGCTGACATGTTGAACGTTTGGAGGCTAAACATGGCACCATGGAGATCACACTTGTTATCACTTTGGGGGGTTTCTATACCTTGAGGGACCACTTTCCCACACTTGGAAATTGTACCCATTGAATTTGTGGAGGAAGAGGAACATTTAAAAGGTCTTTGGAGGTTGGATAATACAGTAAACCCCCTTATTCCCCTCATTTAAGGAGATATACTACTTCTGAGGGCTTCTTCCCCTTTAGCATTGTACAAGTGGCTTGATAAAGACCCTATTTTGTAATTTTAGATTATCCAATTGGTGAAGAGGGATTTTACCTCCTTCATAGGTTATATTAGTGGATTTTAGCCTAGGAAAATAATATTTTAATGTAAAGGAAGTTGAGAACCTCATCTATAAATAGAGATGCACTTCATCTCAGTTTCTCATGGTGGGATTGGGGAGAAATCTTTTAGCAAGTCTAAAATTTATGAAATTTTTTGTTGTTTCTTAATTTTGAATATGGAGGAATAAGTAGAATGACCTCTCAAAGGATTTGGTTGATGTGGATAATCTTCTTCTCTTGGATGAATATTGGTAGATCTTGATGAAGAAGGCCTTTGGGATGTGGATAGTCTTCTTTTCATGGGATGAATATCTGTAGAACTTGAATGAATGCATGGTGATCTGAGTAAGTGGTCTTTTATCATCTTGGTTATGGTTATGGATAAGGGTTATTAAATATTCACGACAGTGTTGTTGGTATATTTATTTCATTGCCACTCTTGAACAGACCCTCAACCAAGTTCTTTTGAGATGACCTAAGTGGAGCTCCCTCCCTTATACCCTTCTTGAAGATTGTATGAATTTTGGCCCAAACCTCTAGGGTACATGAGTGTGTTTCATTAGGCTTTGAAGTTAAATCTTATCCAACCCTCATTAAACCTCTCATTAATATCTTTTGAGATGATCTAAGTGGAGCCCACTCCCTTATCCCATCTTTGAAGATTGTAGGAGGCCTAGGTCAAACCTCTAAGGGATACAAGTGGGTCTCCCATAGTCTTTGAACCTAGATCTACTCCATTTCATTCCAAATGTGTTGCTCCTTGACCCCATAACACAAAATACATTGGCAAGCTAAGGCATTGATATCTCTCCTCTATCACCCTTCTTTTAAAATCCTTTAAACCATTTTGCTTGGGTTCAGTCTCCTAAATCTCATTGTAATTCCTTGATTGTGTGTATCTGGGGACCTTCCCTTTGAACTCAAATTTGGAAGTTACCCTAAATAAATCCCTAGCAACCTTATGTTCAAGACCGACCTTAAACCCTAATTGTTCAATCCTTTGATTGGTGGTAATCGAAGTAGAAGTCTTAGGGAGCTCTTGACTTAGTTTGATTGGGCCATTAAATCCCTAAGATCTACTAAGGGGGTTTAGCTAGAGTATATTCGGTTAGAAGTGAAAATAGGGTGTGAGGTGACAATGGCCTCGCCCTTGAGTTACATAGGGTTTTGCACTTGAACTTTGGGACTTTATGTGAGATTTTGTTGTAATAATACCAAATGACATATTGCATTTGATGACTTGGTTTAATGTGCTAACGACAACTCTCTAATAAAATTAATGTAGTGGAGGATAGTTTTCCTTATTCTTGCCTTAGTATTTGTTAAATACCCCCTCATTGGTGAGGCCCATATTCCTTATTTTGTTTCATGGGTTAAAATCCTACCCTTTGCCTTTTGACCTCGAATTTGGTTTTTTGGACATCTTTTCCATTTGTTTCCTTTGAATTTTATGAATTTATGGACCGTTTCATGCAATTTATGGAGTTCAAAAACACTCACCCTTGTCTTGTGGCTCTCAATCTTGAACATGGGGTGCATAGTGGTCCCTACCACTTTTGTTTAGTTTATTTCATGTGTGCTTATTTTTTGGATCATTTTTCGCTGCTATAAGTTGGATTCTCATCCAAGTTGCAAAAATACTTCTCTCCCTCGCTCGTTTTCACGACTTTATTATTTAGACTTTCCAAAAGGAAATCAATTACTTCATGCTAGGAAATAATATATTCACTAATCTTATTAGAGACAGTGACCAAAGGAACAAATTCAATTTTGTTTTAGGAATTTTCAATGATTGTGAAGGAACCTATCTCCCTTTCAAAACTTTTTTACTTTATTCAATAGTGGAAGGAGTTAGATAAATGAGACATTTTCTTTTATATTACAATGTCATATGCAAAACATGTGAAGTGTGAAGCCAAATCCCTTGATACAAGTAAATCTCCAACAACCTAGATTGTTATGGCTCATCGTTGCGCCTTACCAAGATTAGCCTTGGACCTTATGTGGCTCAATCTAGCTCGTGAACCATCCACCTTCTTGGAGAGTGATAAATAGTTTGATTCTATTGCCGCAAAATCTAGCAGGCTTCAGAGAAGGAAAACCTACAAGGTATAAACTAGACAATGGCACAACAATGGGGTAGTGTTCCACTGTCACCATAGCGAAAACCCCCTGCTCTTTACGGATTTTCACCGACGGGAGGAGTCCAGACTGGAGGGAGATCACTTATAATGGATGATCTCACTTGGGGCTCTTCAAGAAATACACAATTTAGGTTTAATGTGTTATAAAAATAGAGGGATCAGAGAGCGATAGACACAACACCAAAACACATTGTGATATCTTTATTGATCACAACAGTTACACATATATAGGACCTAAAACACTGACTTAGACACATTTAAATCACGACTACAACTCATACATAGGAAATAACAAATTCTAGATTGACGCTTGGGAACTCGCAATGACAAATTTCAACGACACATGGAAGCATTACTTCTAATACCCTCCCTTAATGCTTACATGAAAAATATTGAAAACACATATTACAACAACACAGATAATATGTGTCTGATTGGTCTTCATCAACACTCACATCCACTCTGGAATCTCACAAACACCGCTCTTTCACCACCACATCTTCGAGCTATTAGTGGACCTACATTTAAAATGTAACCACCTTTGACCATCATTGATGAACTTTGCAAGATCAACAATATTGACACCTTGGCTCATCGGGCCTTTTGCGATAAGAGTCGTTAAGTAATGAACCATCTTATGGACCAACTACCATCTGTTGGATATTTCAATTTTGACTATCCGTCAGTTGCTAGGATGTAGGTCTGGATACTGAATGTGTTCAAAAGTTGATCAAACAAATTGACCTACTAACACACAAGAATTGATGTTTCAGACACTGTGGATTCTAGTTTAAGAACCACTGACCCTTTTTTTAACCAATAAAAACACACAAGAATTGATGTTTCGGAAACTAGGGCTTCTAGTTTAAGAACCACCAACCATTTTTATAATCATACTTGAAAGAAATAGAAAACTACTTCAACTTGCACCACAACAAAACACCAAAACATATAGAGACAAAATCAATGACTTCTCTTTATTGATATGTGCAGATCAAATCAAATATAATAATAATAACTTTGCATATTGGTATTTACCATCAGATATACAATGTTTGGATCTCAATCTCTGGATAAACAATACCACAATATTTTATTAGTTTAGATCTAGAATGAGAAATGGCAACATTTCACCTGCATGTCACAACTGTACATCTTGCACCATCTGATAATCTCGAGAACCACCATTTAAAACATGCAGACATTGCTCTCTGTAGATCCACACTAGATCAAACCAAATATATGTTGATCCAGCTTCTTCACAAATATTTGTCCACATTGGAACTTCACACAAAACAACGCTGGATCTTTCCAATTCTCCTTTGCATGCAACTATCCACAATCCACACACAAATCAAATATTCAAACAAAAGACTCCTACAAACAATAGATCAAACACTCTATTAAACTAATCTATGTACAAAGGAGTATCATGGCTAAAATTGCATAATCTCAGCCCCTCTCGTGAGAGAGTTAGGGCTGAACCAAATCTGATACCATGTTAGAAAAATAGAGAGATCAAAGAGTGATTGCACACAACACCAAAACACACTGTGATATCTTTATTGATCACAACAGTTACATATATATAGTACATAAAACACTGACTCCGACACATCTAAATCACGACCACAACTCATACATAGGAAACGACTGCTAGATTGACGCTTGGGAACTCACAATGACAACTCACAACAACACATGTAAGCATTACTTCCCTTAGCTTCATAAGGAGGCAACTCATTTTGTATGAAAAGAGGGCACAAGACCTAGGGTATGATCAATTGAATGTGTTGGAGTATCGAAAGGTCAGGGCCAAGAGAAAAGGTTTCCAATAATTGGTATCAACTATATCAAGGCTCATGAAACCTTCAAGAAAACCCTTAAGTTGAAGCAAGGAAAACTAGGGTTTCCCTCTTAGGAAAGCAACTACAGAAAGAAAGTTTATGGATGAAATTGAAGTGGATGCCCACCAAAAGGATAGATTTTGTGGCCAAGTGCCAAGACTATCCTATTGATGTTTAGGCTTTACAACCACCAAAAACTCACTTTTCTATGGATTCACACCAAGCCCTAGTTTCTTAGCTTGACCTTGAAAGGGTTGAATTGGGAGAGAGAAAAATATGGATAAGATTTAAGTATGATCACCAATAAACTTGACTAGTTCCTTGTTCCTTGGGAATATGGAGTCAAGGATGCGATAGGTTAGCTAATCTTGCTTCCAAGGAGGCTGAAATTTGATGCCCTAGCAACAAGGCTTCAAGCATTTACTCACTCAAAGGAAAAATGGAAACTTATGAGAGAGCTACAAGGGGTTCACAACTAGGACAATTCTTAACATGTTATGTATGAGTAATGTATGCAATATTAACCTAGATAGCATTCAATTAATCTTCAACAAAATTAGGGCACAATTTAACATAAACTAGATTCAACAATTCCATACATTAGACATAGATTAATAGATTTCAGCAACCAAGATCACTTACAAGATAACATGGGATATTTCCATCCATTAAACCAAATAATAGCTCTAAAGAACATCTAAAATCAGCTCCAAATATTGAAATTCATCCAAGATCTCCAATTTATCCACAAGAGAACAAGTTAAAGTTCCTCTAGAGGCCGAAATTCCAAGAAGTTATGATGATGAGTTACAATGGCATAATCTGTAATTTATAAGAGGCATACTAATGTTTGTTAACCTACAAGCCCCTCTAAAATTATAAAATAATGTGCAAAATAAACCTAGGTCACAAGCTAACCTAGTAGCCTTTGTGAAATTAAATCTATCTCCATAAATGCAAGTCAAAATAATGACGCATGCTAGTGTAGGCTTCCTAACAGTAGACATTGAGGCCTTCAGTGCCTTCTTTGGTGTAGAGGCCTTCTAAAATCACGATCTAAGGGTTGGCCCATAGATCTCCATCAAAATAATCCCATGGACCCCAATTGTGGGTTTGGGGCACCAAATGGGTCTCCTAGTGGTGTAAATGCATGATTATTCTCCAATGTTGAGGGCTTTGGAGATGGTGCTAGCCCTCCCATGTCTCAAGGTATGAGACAAAGCTCATCTGGGCCTTGGATCAACTGCCTGATACTGCTAATCCAGCTGGGGGCATACTTGTCTAGGTTCTTCATCCATTAATGATAAAGGGGTAAAGTGCAGAAACACTATGGGTGTTGAAGGTTCCCATCGATATAAATGATGCTCTACAATTAGTGGGAGTCCCCTAGCTCTCAATGCCTCATTCGTGGGTGTCAATATGCTCCTCTAGTGGACTTCGGCCCCAGTTAAGTTTCCCATCCCATGATGAAACCACCTGTCAATCACACATAATATCTAGTGTTGCATCTTCACCATTAGGTACTTTTAATCATTATTGCATCTAAGTGAACCAAGCTTGCAAGTAATGAGAAAATCAACACTTCATACAAGACTTCCCTTCCAAATTTGGGGCTTTGATTTCGCAATAGGGTTACCTCCCTAGGTAGGAGTGGCTAACAGACCACCCTATTACATGTTCTCAGATCCTAAAGGGAAAGACATATCCTTGGTTCCCTCCTAAGTTTGATAGGTGTCATGTGAATAATGATGGAGCGGAGGGCAAAGGAACTTCATGGTCAAGTGGGTTGACATGATAGGGAGTCCTCATCCTGAGCGTACAAATGTGAGGAGGGAGCCATCGTGGATGCATGAGTTACCTCAACCTTTGTTTTTCCACCCCTCTTATTTCCTTTTTGAATTTTTCTTGATTCTTTCGTTGTATTACTGCTCATAGGTCAAAGGCTTTGGAGTTTTCTTTGCATGATTTGTAGCAGTTATTACCTCCTTAGTAGTGGGGTAGTTCATCGCCACCAGGGGTTGGGACATGCGAAGGTTCCTCTTCCATTATGTGGTCGGGAAACATTGGCCCAAGAACTGGGTGATGGCCATAATTATGGAGGTAGAGCGCATGCTTGACCTTTTACCATGCGCTTCTTATAAGTCCTGACCATCTTTTGCATTTTTATAATTTTCTTATCTTTTGTTTTGCTTGTGGCCATCATATGTTGTTTCTTTTTATTTTAGTTGCATCAACTTTCCGGGGCATAATTCCGGTGCTTGACTCAGGTATAAGGGTAGGGGAAAGGGGTGTGCCAAATCCCATTGAATCCATAGTCAATTGGGCTCGAAGAGGGGAGGTGGAACAGGGGCTCATGTTGTGAGATGGAAAATGGTGAGTATGGAAATGGGATATGCGGGACTATGTTATCTCACATCGTGTTTTCCTAGGTAGTGCCCTCCCTAAAGCCATGGTCCATTAAGGGAGGTTCCACTAGGCTAGGGTTGAAAGTTAACCCCCCATTCAAGGTGAGGGAACAATATTACGGTAAAAGGTCGCCAAATATTCCATATCAAAATCCCAATTACAAACAAGCATAAGCACCTGATTGCAAAATGAATAAAGTACCTTTTGCGTTGGGTTGCCCACCTTCCAACATGCGCTCTTGGAAAATGGGTGACCAAACATACGACTGATGTAGGTGGCGAAGATATGAATGGAACGTCACATCGACTACTCGGTGGCTGTCGAGGTTGTTGGATACTAGTTGGAATTGATGAATAGGAGAGAGATTTCTCCTAGAGGTAACCCTTTTTTGGTGGGTTACAGGCTCTTGAACTATTTCTTACATTTTTTGTTACTTCACCTCCGGCATGCATCCATTCTTAATATGGTGCATTGTTTTAGTGGTTCCTCATGGGTGTTAAACCCACAAACTGTTAGTTGGATTCACTCTTCTTTAGGCATAATCCATTTCTCCACATTTTTATTTTCCTTTCATGGGAGAATTCTCCACCCCATTTTGCTCACCATCTCTCCCTTCGTACTTCATTTACCCTCCCTTTTCAACAAGGCCTTTTCCTCTAGTCAACCCTTTGGTACCTTTTAATTCCTCCATGGATTCTCTATCAAGTCTGTGTTGGATTCTCTTGGAAAATAGGCCTCTTGTTCCTTGTCATGTGGGGGCCATGTTTCTCCATATCCCCTCAGTGCACACATTTCTTGCGGTCTTCCTCTATTTTAACTAGCATTGTTGTTGCATAAGTAATTTATGTTCCTACTAAAAACCATATTGTTGGAGTCTCTTTGCCTTTCTCTTGATTTATTAGAGAATTCTATGCAATTTTCACTACAACACCTTCTCCTAACTTAGCCTTGCCCTTCTCAATGTTCCTTCTTATCCCTTGAGTTGCACTTGTTTTAGCTTTCTCACTCTTACAAGGGAGCCCCCTACCACAAAATTTTGCTCCCTCTTTCTTTTTTCTCATCATACATGTCCTTTGGGAAATGGATTAGTTTGGTAGCCTCCTTTATATAGGCAATATTACATGCTCCTATGCCTATTAATAGTGTTTAACCTTGTACAACGTTACTTTCCCACATCACCTCCATTGAGCACAAAATTTTGCTCCCTCTTTCTTTTTTCTCATCATACATGTCCTTTGGGAAATGGAATAGTTTGTTAGCCTCCTTTATATAGGAAAGATTACATGCTCCTATGCCTATTAATAACATTTAATCTTATACAATGTTAATTTTCCACATCACCTCCATTGAGCACCTTGGTTTCTCCTTACTCTCTTCTTGACTATATTTTGTTTTAATTGTTTTCTTTAGCAAGTTCATTGTCCATCGACATCTTATTATTCAGAAACCCATATGACAATGATTTCATACTCCTTTTGGGTAGATGTAGTATCATATAATATAGGATACACTTAGGAATGTCCAAAAGTGGCCAAAGTAGGCTAATGGAACTCGGGAGTACAACAAGGCACAATAGTGATGAGGGGGTGTTAAAGATACCTTTAGGTGACAAACAAAGTACATTTAAATATAGTCAGTAGAAATGGATAAAGCCATATGAAAACTAAGAATGAGTACATTGTAATGCAAAAGGAAAAAATAAAAGAGGGGGGAAACTACTTTGCCAACATATGTAGATGTACAGGTGGGGGAATTATCTCTATCATAATTAATCACCATTAAATTATCAATGCAAAATGTAATGATATGCTTTCGGGAATACTTGGGGATGAGACAACTCAATTGGGGATTATTGGGAGTGTCTTGGTACAATATATTGAAGGTTTATTAATATTTGAGGAAAAGAGAAATCTGGTAATGGATACTTGACCACTCGATCTATGTCAGAGGACATAGAGGTAAATTAAATAGATTGGGTAATTCTTTATGGCTTCATGTAAGAAGGTTGTCATTTCATGATATAGTAGAAGACATGGATTGTCTCACTTACCTATTTACTTTGTATCCATGGTAGTTATGTCTACATGGTCGTCACACCTTCGATTGCCAGTATAGGTTCAAGGGAAGAGCTCATCAACCTAATAATGCTCAACTTGGATGAGTCTTATTGGGCTGTTGTTCATGTAATTCCCTCTAGGATGTACAAATCCAAACATCTTTGATTTGGATAGCAAAAAAGTGGTAAGAGACCCTCTTGAATCATGGTATAGATAATTACATCTTTATATGATATTATAAAATTTGGGGCATCTTAAGGTGAAGTGCTCTTCTATCTCAATATCCAATAAATGACACAATGAAAATATGTTGTCCATTGACATAATGTAGAGGTCGTGATTTACACATAATTGGTGACAACATACCCTTGATTGTCCTAGTGGGATGTCGAGGTTGTTTGTTGAATGATGCTAAAATTATTTAGGAATAGGAATCCCTCTCTAAGGACTCCTCTTGATTCCTTACTATTGCAGTGCCACTCTAAAGGTTATATGCAAGGATATATATCCTCTTGTCACTGTTAATATTCTAGGATCTTGTGTAACTATATTCTCCAACATATTTCCATCCACTCATTATCCCCTCTGAATGGTTTCCCATTCTACTTTTCATTTTCTTGCAATAGTTTACTTGCTTTCATATCTTGCATGGTGTTCTTCACCCTAGCTTGCCTTTATCTCTAAGCCATTATATGCCCTAATTCTTGATCCTATATACATCCCTAATTTGTATGCTCTTCCCTTACAATTGTTGTAACATTGCAAACAACTAGCTTTTTTGTTGCAAATAATGTAGACCATGTCACTTGTAGCATTGCCCATTGTGATTTCATGTCTTTGCCTAGTGCACGAGTCATTGTCCTTTGTAGTTGACAATGTGTCTGTGGTCTATGTGTGCCAAACCTTAATTTATTCCTCTTTTCTATGTCACTATTGTCACTTCTCACCCTCCATGCCTCGAGTATAATCCCTCCTACTTTTCATTCCCTAAGTGCCTTGAGGGGTGCTTGGGGTTCAATTCTCTTGTTCCTATTTTCCTTTAATATCTTTTTAGTGACATATCCTTTGGTTCTTTTCTCAAATGTTTGTTTGGAGAAATTTGGTGGCTTGATGCATCCCTTGCTCACATCAACTTCTCTATTTCCTTTTTGACATATTGACTCTATTTTTGCCTTGCCCTCACACATTTTTGCCTGCCTTTTAGGACCATCATTTACCTTTCTTTCCTCTTGACCATATTTTTTGGTTTCACAACCTCCATTTTTGGCCTCTTGACCTCGCTTTAGCATTTTGGCCTTTCAACTAGCATTTGACTCTTGTTATCTTGATCCCTCTTCTCCTTATCCTAATAGATCTTATTTTGAACACTTTATGATGTTATTCCATTGTCTTAGTTTATTAGTTGGTAAAATGTGAGTCTTGCCCCAATTGCCTTTTTCTTCATCATTGTCTCATTGTATGAATAGTCTAAAGGTGAAGAGTTACATAATTGGGTTTGTTGGTGGTTTTAGCTATAACATTGCCCAGTCACCCAACTAGGGCGATGCCATCACCTTTAACACTGATACTATGAACAAAATACATATACATAACAATAAAATAATATACCAAAAAAATCCATAAAATTGGTTTTAAGCACTTATTTGTGAATTTTGACCAATTAGTTGCAAACCTTAGATGCACCACCCATTCGTAGACTATGCTGCTCTAGTTCTCTTAGCAGTTGGTCACCCTTGAGTTGGAGCCATGACTCTATTATGGAAATGGCTACTCAATCTAGATATATACCTAGTACTGAATGCGAACTAAGCCAAGGTACCAAACCCAAAAACCTCCAACCAATAGGCTCACATCCCCCATTAGCCCCACACCTAAGTAGTGCACCCACTTCTTTGCGCTCACAATATTGTGGGATGTGGCACCGCCTTAGGGTGTCCAACTCAGGTTGACTAGGGATGTCTCAAAGCCTTGTGGCTTCCATGAGTTCTTGTTGCCCTCGAGGGTCTCCCGACACCCTTTAGGCCCTCTCGTAGGGACACCAATCCATTATTGATCCATATCCAACTGAATAGGGGAAATATCTTTTTATAGGATTGGTGACCCCTCCATTTTATATTTTAATGATATATTATGATATTGTAATACATCAAGACACTTTTTTTGTCGTGGAGTTCGAACCTTTGAACCCCCCATACTCCTTTCACCCCTTGATCTGCAACTGTGGCGTTATTGTGTTAATCTTAGTATATTTGCATATTATGTCTGAAAGACTCAATGGCCTTTTTTCACACAGGGTATTTGACCTAATCACACAGGCACTCTAACCTTCAAACTCACAAGTACTCTGGACCACTAGCCTAGCACATTTATGCACATATATGCACACAAGCCTCCATAGAATCTAGCACACCATCCTATTTTATTTGCACTTGATCACTAGCCTAAATATCATATGTACATATTCATTTTGGTCTAGATCACCCCATCATTCATACTAAATGCCCAAAAACAAACAAGTATAAGCACTTCATTGCAAAATGATCAAAGTACCTTCTAAGTGGTAGTCCACCTTCATCCAAGTGCTAATGCGAGATGGGTGAGAAGCACATGGATGATGTAAGTGGCAGAGGCACATGGCATATCATCCTCTAATGGTTGATTGGTCGGCCATCAAATGTTGGAGAAACATTTCCTCCTATGGGTTACCCATTTTGGTGGGTAACATTTGGCTCCAACTTAGAGACATGAGCTCACCATAGAGCACATGAACTAACAACTTGAATGAGGGAGTTTCTAAGAACTCTAACAATCCTTGGGCTCACATGCCTGTAACTCGCACATCCAAATCAACTTGTTTGGGAGCATGTGCATTAGATGTATGGTATCACCCATGTTTTATATGATGATAAAAATCCGTACAAAAAATAAAGTCGATGCTAAGTGTGAAAATTTCTGAACCTAAGTCACATAAACCCTACTGCAGTTTTCTGATTTATTTCTCCTATTTGTTCTGTTAAATTAACAAATTATTTTTTCTGAATTATTCAACAAAAACATCAAAGTAAATACTACTGCGGCCTACACATACATACAGATCATTTACTGAAGCATAACGCACACATGACAAAGGACACAATATTTTTTGGACAATGTCCCCAGAAAAACCCAATGCGGGAAAATCGGTGCAACAACTCTTAGAGGGTTTGCTTATTAAGCAGAATATTTGAATACAATCAAGGGCACCAGCAGTGGTTTGCCCAACAGAGAAATCACGACAAATGTACATTTATCACTCGGAGATAGAAAATATGGTTGATTCAATTGGGGATTCACACCTTCTGAATAATGCTGAATACGAGCCCTTTCTAGCCCTTTGGAAATCCAAGTGCGGCCTCTCCCAACACTGCGTCAACTCTGCGTAGCTGCTTGAGCCTCTACGTTGCACAGGTTGCTCCTGCGTCACTCCTATGGGCTCAATGCTGCCTCTGCATCACCCTGAAGAGCTTGTGTTAGCCTCTGTGCTGCGTCTGTGTGAGCGTGGCTGGGCTGCGTTCTTCCTGCTGGGTCTCTGCGTTGCTTGGTACGGATCTGTCGCTCTGCCCATGTATTCTCGGCGTCAGATCTGAATAATCCCTCGCCGATCTGACCCTCACCAACACTACAAGCTCACTCGAAAATTCTTAGCAAATCGCACCCCAAAATTTTGACTTAGCTCAAGTGCTACCGCTCTGTGTGTGTACTCCAATTGACCCTAAGCCTTCCTTTAATACTTTTCTCGTTGAAAAATCAACGACCGTAATCTAATATCTAATCAATGGCTAAGATTAGAAAATACTTGATCCACGTCGCTTAGAACTTTCTCATCCAAATGTTTAAATTAATTCCCTTTAATTATTTAATTTCCCTAAGTTAGACTTAGAGTCTCCATTGAAATAATTAATTTTTGGAATAACTTAGGCTCCGGGTGGAATTTCTCCAAACAATTTCTGGGTCATGGAGATCTCATGTGTTCTAGCCCTTCCACAAAGTTTCGTAGCTAGAGCACATTTGATGCTACCCAAAATCTCAACACTCCCTCTTAGCGAGGAATGTGTTCTAGCAACACTTCACTCCAGAAGCATTACTCTGATTCATGGCATCGGTCACCTGCATTGCTGATGCTCTGCTTGCTGCCGATCCACTGCGCTGCTGCTTTCTGTATTGCTGCCCATGTCATTGCCATTGACACTGCCACATCTGTACTGCAACTCCCTCTCATATACTGCATCATGTTTCCCATAGCACTGCCATTGCTAATTGCTACACTGCAACTCAGTTGGTGAGAAGTAAGCAAGTGAAGGAGATAACCTAAAATACTGACAAACAAGTCCGTTTGGCTGCAGATCGATACTGAAGCACCCTCTGTTGTTGCTCTGCGCTAACCCTTTGAAGCTCTGCGTTGCAGAAATCCCATCAGCCTCTACGCTGCAGAAATCCCATCAGCCTCTGCGCTGCAGCTGGCTCTCCTTTGCGCTGCTCCAGTCTTCAGTGTCCCAGCACTGCCATAGTACCTCCACGATCCTCTGCTCCAACTAACTCCATTCATCCTGCTACTGTCCTTAAGGGCTCCCGTAGCTCGTATGTGATCCAAGAGTTTGGGCACCTCAAGGATCCTGCCCCCACTATCTGTAGCTTAATCTATAGATCTATGTCGCCCGATCTCTTCTCTCAAGGAGCACTCATGGCAACATTGTCATCATTGCTACTATCCCTTTCGGCTGCCGCAACCTTGGAATCTGAATCTTCCTTGCCCTTCTTCTTAGGACAGTTATTGGCGAAGTGTCCCAATTCGCTACATTTGAGGCATCGGACCTTTCAGAGGTCCTTCTTCTTCTTCCCTTGCTGCTGCCTCTGTCCCTTCGATGCGAGAGCTGCATCTGCCTCCTCTTTATTTATCTTGGCTCCTCCGCTCAACTGCCCCTCTTGGTTATTCTCTTGATTTCTTCCTGTCGAAGGATTGCCCACATGTCCTCCCAGTTTGGAAGTTGTGCTCTGCCTAAGATACTTTGGACAAAGGTCTCCCAATCATCGGTGACTACATTCAAGTCATTCCTCACCAAGAGACTTTCATCAGGAGGTGCCCCCATTGCAACTAGCTGATCTTGAATAGCCTTCAATCTGAAGAGGAAGGGATCGATCTCCTCTCCCTTGTGCATCACAAACTGTCGCATTTGATTCTACAGAAGCATCTTCCTCTGGATGGAGCTACCTTGATACAACGTTTTTAGAGCTTGCCACATTTCATTTTGTCGTCTTCTTCTCGGCAATATGTGGGACCACTTGATCTTTCACCCCATCCATGATCAAGCTCTTAGCTCGCGCCTGATTTTCCTCATACTTCTTTAGAGGATCAACATCGACCGGAACGGCCACAACCCTCTCGGCATGTTCTCTAATACGATACTCGTCAAGGACTGACAAGATCCTGACTTTCCAGATGAAAAAGTTAGACACATCGTCCAACCTGTCTCGATCTCTCAATCCGTGCGAGGCCATCTCTGTTAAGAAAAAATGTCGAAGCAAAAAGGGCTCTTCTCCCTTCTACTGCTGCTACTCTTAGCAACTGGATCTAGGTTTCTTGGCGATAGAAACCCTTTAGAGACTATGCTCCCTCTGACTAGTGATTTCCCTCCCGGAAATCCTCCACCAACTCTATCGAATCAACCCTCTACGATCACTTCCCCGATCAAATCTTAGAGTTCTTGTCTAGAAAATCTGTTGAGGAACTGTTCCCCCTTACTTTGTCAACCCTACTAGGCACTATTTTGCACCAGAAAAAACAATGCCCCACCAACAACTTCGAAGATCAGAAAAACTGCACTTGCAACCACGACAACCTGCACAACGTCACTCCCTTCTGGACTGCGTCACCCTCTTGGGTTTGCGTCAGCTCTGCATGAGCTTGACAGGCTCTGTGTCACTATTCTGGGCCTGCATTAGTCTCTGGATCAGCTCTGCGTGAGCAGACAGGCTCCGCATCACCCATGCTGGGTCTCTATGCTATCCCTTTGGTGTTGCGCTGCCTTTTTCTAGATCTTTGAGCTTCAACTGCCCTCCTGAAGTAACACATCTTCAAGTCTTTGTTGATGGCTTCAACTTGATCTGCAATAGCTCTGATACCAAGTGAAATTTTTTGAACCTAAGTTACAGAAACCCGACTACAATTTTCTGATTTACTTCTCCTATTTGTTCTGTTAAATTAACAAATTATTTTTTCTGAATTATTCAGCAAAAACATCAAAGTAAATACTACTGCGGCCTACACATACATACAGATCATTTACTGAAGCATAACGCACACATGACAAAGGACAGTATTTTTTGGACAATGTCCTTGGAAAAACCCAATGTGAGAAAACTGGTTGAACAACTCTTAGAGGGTTTGTTCATTAAGCAAAATCTCTGAATAAAATCATGGGCACCAGCAGTGGTTTGCCCAACAGAGAAATCACGGCAAATGTACCTCTACCACTCGGAGACAAAAAATATGGCTGATTCAAGTGAGGCTTCACACGTTCTGAATAATGCTGAATACGAGTACTTTCTGGCCCATTGGAAATCCCAGCGCTGCCTCTCTCGGCACTGTATCAGCTCTGTGTAGCACAGGTTGCTCCTGCGTCAACCCTCTGGGCTCAGCATTGCCTCTGCGTCACCCTGAGGGCATGCGTTAGCCTCTGTGCTGCCTCCGCATGAGTCTAGTTGGGCTGTGTCATTCCGGCTGGATCTCTGTGCTGCCTGGTATGGATCTGCCTCTCTTCCTATGTATTCTCGGCCTTAGATCTGAATAATCCCTCGCCGATTTCCCCCTCACCAGCACTGCAAGCTCACTCGAAAATTCTCAGCAAACTGCACCCCAGAATTTCGACTTAGCTCAAGTGCTACTGCTCTATGTGTGTACTCCAACTGACCCCAAGCCTTCCTTTAATGCTTTTTTCGTTGAAAAATCAACGACCGTGATCTAATCTCTAATCAACGGCTAGGTTTAGAAAAGACTTGATCCACGTCACTTAGAATATTCTCACCCACATGTTTAAATTAATTCCCTTTAATTATTTAATTTCCTTAAGTTAGACTTAGGGTCTCCATTAAAATAATTATTCTTTGGAATAACATAAGCTCCGGGTGGAATTTCTCCAAACGATTTCTGGGTTTTGGATATCTCATGTGTTCTAGCCCCTCCACAAAGTTTCGGATCTAGAGCACATCCGATGCTACCCAAAACCGTAACACTAAGTGCAAGCTAATCTATGATGAAATATAATACAAGAATGCAAGAATTTTTTTATACTCACACAAATATGCAATGCAACTAACTACTACCATTTTTTTCATCAATTTGTAGTGTATAAAGTCAAGCGGTTCCATTTAACCGGTTAAGGTAAAAGTACACCATCAAGTTTAGCAATGTAAAAGTAACCCATACCCACTTTACCATGGATCCTAATAGGAATAGGATATTTATCAACGGAAACAAGATCACCTATTCTTTGTTTGGTCTTTGGACCCATTGCTTTTTGGTGATGGTTTGCCTCTTATTAGATTTCTTAATTTGATAGACATCTTGTGAATTGGGAGACTTATTTGAATTTGGGGCATATTGGAATGATTTTGACTCACAGTCCTTCGATTCTTTCTAACCATGGCCTTTGTATTGGGGGCAAGGAATGGGAAGAACTCAATATCTTCAACATTCAAACACGCGCAATGACAATTACCAATACTTGCAACTACTATTGTTGCCTGACATCCTAAAGCTCTTACTTGTGTTAGTTTTTGTAGAATCGAAGGTGTTCTAGTCTCGAAACTTTGTTGAGAGGTTAAAACATAGGAGTTCTCCATAACCCATAAATCTCTTATGGAAATTCCATCTAGAAATGTCTCACTTAGATTATTAGCCTATTTTCAAATACTTCGTAAGTCTAAACTTAGGAAAAGGGGTTAATTAATCAGAATTAATTGAGGAAGGTGTGAATCATCTAGAAAATCACACGGATCGGTCTAGAAATGATCTCAACCATCGATTATGTTTTAATCTTGGCCGTTGGAGTCCCAACTGGAGATTATAAGAGGAGGTCGATGTGTAGATAGAGAACACACACTTGAGATTGATTTCGTTGGGCAGTTCGATTTTCTAGAGAGTAATAACAGTTGCCGAAAGAGTTTGAGCCAGAGAAGGGAAGCAGAGACAGATAGGGGCAGGGATAGTGAGATCGAGGTAAGAGATTCCATTTCCAAAGAGTAGATTGTAGAGAGGCATAAATAGCCACAGAGAGGCTGACGCAGAGGTTGCACAAAAGCCTCTAGAGACAATTTGATTTTACTGGAGAGAAGCTGGGTTTCAGTTCCAGGGGTCAGGAAAGTGTTTTAGTGCCTCGAAGAGGCATAGCGTAGAAGGGACTTATCTAGGGTGACGCAAGCCTATGCAGAGGTTGTTTTGACAACTCACTTGGAGTTAGCAACCTGTAATATTCCCTTTTTTGGTGTCACCTATGACAGGGCTAGGATGGACTTCTAGAGTTAGGAGCAGACAGGTCACAACCTACAGGTATAGGTTGGTGTCATCAGCGGGCCCAGAGGCTTTATGGAGGAGTTTTGTGGAGTTTCTATGTGGTTGAGTAGCATTCGCTTGATGTATTCCATCATCCGAACAACTTGCCTTCCGTTCCGATGCATTCCGACAACTTTCGAAAAATTGAGTTATTTTTGGGCTTATCTGTGTTAATTACGCTCAAGGTGGCATTTCGGGAGGAATACATGATAGAACACCTTAGTGTAATAGCTCATTGGAACCGGGATGGGATACCTACATGATGGGATGGTTGGACAAGAGTTTCAGTGACCGGAGAAGACGTGGTAGCCGTTTTACTCTTTTCTGCATTAAAAAGGAATATTTTAATAAGAGGGAAAAGTGCTGCTGAAGCGAACAAAGTTCCTTCTCAAGTTAAATATTCCAGAAGACTTGAAATATCCGAATATCCATGAGGATACAAATATGATATTAGAAAGTATGATGAATGAATTGCTTGAATGTTACAAATGAGGCCTGCTTATATACCTACGCAGGTGCCTCTTCACGAAAGATCATGTCTTATCAGACGTGACCTTTCAGCCTAATTACTAATTAACTAATTTATCATTTATCTACATTATTTATTCATTACATTGCCTTCCCCTCAAAAAGCTTTGTCCTCAAAGCTTGTCGATGAAAGGCCTCGATTTCTTTTCTTGCTACGAACATCTTCTTGTCTTAGGGCAGTCATCCTTGTTGATACAAGTTGATATGATCCTCTAAGTGACAAACAAAACTGTCGTACTGAGAACGGATCAGATCAACCTAAATCAATCTTCTGTGGAATCTTACGATGACTGGAAACTGGTGATAATTCGTTAGTATTCTTCAGACTATCAGCGTGTTTCTGTTTTGAATACATAGCTCGGCTGAGTTGTCTGCTCCCATGATTTGGATGTCGATAGGGAACTTTTTTGGTTTGACTTTGATTTTCTTTTGGCAAGGATGTTATTGAGTAGGTTACATAACTTTCGCTTGAAATGTTCATCGCCGGAACTACAACATCTAAGTTTGCATCTTTTGCAACTTGCTTGTCTTCTTCTTGAGTTATGACATTTACTGCATTAGTACCAGTTTCTTTCTCTTCAACTTGGATTTCTACATTCGATGCTTTATTTTCGACAAGTTGTTGCACCTTGTTTTCTAATGACTTCTTGTCTTTCTTCAACTTCTTAATTTGCGTTAGTAATTTGTCGTTGTGGTCCCTGAGGCGAGCAACTTCTTCATTCTTATTAGTGGTGATTTTGTCAATTTCCTTTTGCATATTTTGTATCACCTTTTTACCTTCTTGAGAAATTACCTTCGAAATTTCTTGTACGTCTTCAGACGTCACGGAATTTGGCTTCAAGTTAACGTCTTGTAGCGTTATCTTCTTCTTTTTGTAGGTGAATGTCAAAAATTTCTTTTTCGTATTTGGGATAACTGAACCTAAGGTTTCCATCCATGGTGAACCCAACACAATATCACTATTATCCAAAAGTAAGGTTTTCATGGTAAATTGAGAGATAAAAGTATAATCCCCAATGTTTAGTTGTAGATTTTTTATGTCGTATTTTTTCTTGTCAAAAACGTCTAATTTTTCGATTATATTTGACTCAAGAATCACCAACTGGTTGGCAATTTTAGGGTTTATATAATTTTTCTCTTCAGCGGGTGATATAGCAATAGTGACATCTTTTCCTGCGATACTTCCTTTAATTTTAAGTAGCGCTTTAGGGTCGATAGGTAGCGTTTCTAATTCTAAAAATCGTCCTGACTTCATTTTTGTATTAGATGTCATTTTGCTTGTTGAGATAAATATTCTCCAACTTCACCCTTTTTAACTTATAATCTTAATCTTCCTTGGTTTTGAATTTGTAATAACTTCAAAATACTTTTTTTTTTTTAAAACCTTTTTCTTTTACTTTGTAGAAGTATCTTAAATACTAAAATACTCCTTTTTAATATTTATTTCAATGTTAATCAACTTGATGTTTTTAAATTCTTATATGCTTCACCTCTTTTTTTTTTTTTTTTTTCTTGGTCCTTTTGTTTTTTTATATATATATATTTTTGCAATTAAATTAATATATATATATATATATAATTAATAATAATCTATATATATATTTTTTTGTGCTTTCCCTTTTTTTTTTCCAATGATAACGTAGTTTAATATTTTATTAATGGTTCAATATTTCCCTTTTAATAGCTTTATTAAAAAGTCACGACTCTTGAATTAAAACGCACCCTTTCTCTTCCACCTTATTTGAGATTGGACGCCTAAATATTTACGATCAGGTCAATGCCGATAGCCGAGATGAGGACAGATGAATGTCGGCAGTTTGTGTGGTCGTGGCTGTGTCTAGCTTGTTGTGTGCAGTGGTCGTGTGCGATCTTGACTGCAACCCAATGACAATTGAAGGAGCAGCGGAATTGAGGTGCAACCATTTGGCAGTGCGTGCAGTAGTCCGACAAGGGTGTGTTGGCGGAGTGGCTGTTCTTCGATTATTTCAAACCCGATGGAGTTACGCAAAGGAGACGACGGTTGGCAATTGTCGCAGAGGTTCGAGGTAGTTTGGGCGGAGGCAAGGTATGGGCAACGACCGACGTGAAGAGATCACCTCAGCAGAATTGTTTCAGATGACCGACTGCAATTGTAGTGGCTGGGATAATGGTCGGATGGAGGTGTGGTGGCTTTGGCACCTAAGTCTGAAACGGACGTTGTCGGTCTAGGCAGAAGGCTAAGTTCCTTCAATTTACCAGCAAGCCGAAAACCTTATCTGGGAGACAAAATCGTTGATTAATTTCGAAATAGGTCGCATTGTTGGTCAATTGGTGGAATTTGTGCTGCTAGGGGACAGTTCTCAACCTCTAAGAAAATCAAGGAATACTCTGTGCCTCCACAAGTGATTGTCCCGATAATACGAGTCAATAAACGTCACCGTCCTGTAATGTGTTTGCCCTTCTGCGCTTAATTGAACTCCAATTTCCCGTCACTGTAAACAATTATGTGGGTTGCTTCAGATAAGCATGCCCTTTTTCTCCTTACCAGATGTGAACTCGTTTTTTTTAATTCCAAAATTGATCTGTTTATTTATTTCTTCTCAGAAATTGACCTCCCTTGCATTCGTCGATAATTCAGGATAACTTTTTTTTTGTTTCCTTTGTATATATATGTTTATTTTTATTCTATATGCTTTTTTTTTTTTTAACTTTTTTTTTTTATAGATATATTTGATATATATATTCTCTTGTTTTTTAAACAATAATTTTGACCTTTTTCTTATATCTTATTCTTTTTTTTTAATTCTTTAAAAATGGCCCAGGGCCTCTGACGAAATCAGCAAACGGAGAAACTCCAAAAGTGTAGCGAAACGCTTCAACGACAACAATGTTGACGAATTTGACGGTCAATGACCTGGATCGAGGAGCGTAGCTTTGTGCAGCCAGAAGATCGAACTTCTCTGATACCAAATGAAGCGAACAAAGTTCCTTCTCAAGTTAAATATTCCAGAAGATTTGAAATATCCGAATATCCATGAGGATACAAATATTATATTAGAAAGTATGATGAATGAATTGCTTGAATGTTACAAATGAGGCCTGCTTATATACCTACGCAGGTGCCTCTTCACGAAAGGTCATGTCTTATCAGACGTGACCTTTCAGCCTAATTACTAATTAACTAATTTATCATTTATCTACATTATTTATTCATTACAGCTGCATGAATAAAATAATAATAAAATAAGGCTCTAGAAGGATCCAAGAGATCTATGAAAGAAAGGGAGGAGGCCATTGAGGGATATCTTTGGATTAGATCATTTTCTTATGCGAGAGGTTTGAGACATGGTTCTCTACTTAATTGGCAGCCCCAGGGCGGAAACCCTCGGGTGATTTGTGAGTGTTGGACGAAAACCCAACTCTCTTTGGAGAGACTTCATTCAGAAGTTTCGCAGAGCTTCAATGATATTGGAGTGAGGATTATTCAGATCTTCAACAGGTGCTTCAGTAGATTCAGGGGTAGCTGTTGCTAGAGGGAGAGTGCACCAATTCAGTTTTGGAGGCCAGCGCAATGCAACAATTCATATTGATGGCCAGTTCTCCATCTCAGTGCTTTTTGGGTCAGATGTATTTGTAACCCCAGTTATTATCTATAATAAAAATGGTGAGATTCTTCCTATTCGATGTGTTGATAAATTGCAATGCTTATGTGTTTTATTTTACATGGAAATCTTTTGTTTATTAATTCAGTAATTTAATGGTAAAATGCTGGGTTAGTGTGATTTCTGCAAAATGAGTAAAATATTCGGAAACAAAATACTGAGCAAGAAAGAAATGAACACACACAATGAACACTGTTGATTTTGGACAATGTCCCCGGAAAAACCCAATGTGGGAAAATCGGTGCAGCAGCTGAGGGTTTTAATTATTATGTAGTAGTTTCTGAATATAAATCTTTGGATGCCCAAACCAACAATCCGATACAAAGAATAAACTGGCAAAGAGATAGTGAGAAATTATCTCACACTGTCACTGGCAATCCGACCCTGATCCAGCCTCTGAATGGCTAGCCCTGCTCAGCATCTGCGCAGTCACAGCGCTGGCTCTGCGTCACAACCTCTAGGGGTTGCGTCACCCCTCTAGGTGATCGATTTGCCAACTAGAAACTAAGATCTTCGGCCCTCCGGTCTCACATCTCGGCTCCCAGCACTAGATATGGACTGCTCCTCAGCATTACTGTAGATATCCTCAGAGGCTCTATGCTGCCTCAGCTTTGCGCTACCTAGCGTGGCTTTGCGCAGCCTCTCCGAACCTATCGATGCCTCCTTTGCGATGTATTCACTGGATCAGGAAAACTTCCTCCGGTAAACTGTCCCTGCCCCTCACTGCAAGAAATCTCTTGATATCACTCCGAAAACTGCTGCGTTGCTTTCTTGAGAATTCGATCTTTAGATCTCTCACTCGATGTATCTTCCAAATGCCCATCGAGCTCCTTCTTATAATCTATCGTTGACATATCAATGGCCAAGATTAAAACATAATCAAAGGCTAAGATTAACTTGGAGTCAATCCTCGCCTTCATCTAGAATATTCACACCCGATCTAATTAATACCTTTTAATTATTTCCTTTTCCTAAGTTTATATTTAGAAATCCATTAAAATAATTAATTATTTTAATTAAATCCTCTCCGTGTGGAATTTCGCAAAACGATTTCTGGGTATTGTGGAATGCATGTGTCTTAGGCTCGCTGCAAAATATTGAGGCTAAAGCACATCCGATGCTACAAAAATCAACACTCTCTTAGCGAGGAATGTGCTCAAGTGCTGCAACCTCTTGAAGCATCACTCTGACTTCTGCATCATTCCAGCTGCACACTTGATGTCTGGCTACTGCTGCCCACCAACTACTATGTAGCTCTCTTTGCGTTGCTATTGACTCTGTCACTGCTGCCACTGCAACATCTGCAAAGGTCTCTCATCTATTGCTGCTTCAACTGAGAGATGTCCATCAACTAAACACGCTGTGTTCATATTGATGCATCTGTCAAATGAGTTCTGACTGCTGCTAGCCTTTGCGCTGTCACTGAAGCCTCTGCGCTGCTGCTGACTCTGCACTTCTGTCAACTCTGCACTGCGCTGCTCAGTTCATAACGCTGCTAACTATTACATCTGTCACTCTGGCACCTCACTGCACCATTTGTTACTGGTGCATCTTTCCACTGCTGTTATGGCCTCCCTGTAAATTTTTGTAGATGTTCTATGCTTGATGCAACTTTACTTTTATTACAGCAATCACCCAAACAGTTAAGTAAAATGCTGATAGAACATACCAGTGGATCTATGGAAGACAAACCAGAAACAGGAAAAATGTGATGGTGCGTTACGACGGTCAACAGGATGCTTCAACCAGCAAAGTCTCCTTGATCAGCCAACCCAGAATGTGTCACAACAATCCTCAAATCAGTCACCAAGTCAACACAAGTCAACTCCAGAAAAGTCAACGCTGTCCAGAAAAGTCAACGCAGGGCAGCAACATAAAAGTCAACGCAGCTCCAACTTCGATCAACCTTTTGACCTCGGTTCTTGTGCCAAAGTGTACGGCCTGCTAAAATCGAAGTCTCCACAAATTTTGGGCCTCTTTGGACCATGCGTTGACCAAAGTCAACGCTGGTCAAACTTCCTAGGAAACCCTAGCTGCAGCAAACTGCGTCCTTCTTCTTGGCTGTAGTAGCTTGTCCTTTTTCCCACGTGTGAGCTGAATTCGTCCTCCAAGAAGCTCGTACTAAATCAGAGAAGAGAAGAAGATGTGATGAGATGAGATGAGTGAAATGCTCTCCAACTTTGACTGTATTTATATCCATCATTGAGGTGTGTGACACATCCGCTGGGGGTGTAAAACCTTAAGGCCGACCTGCACATATAATTTATTATAAATAATAAATTCAAAATAAATGTTCTGCTCATCGGATTAAGATATATTTTATATGGATTTTACACCTCTCCGAAAGAGGAATCCAACAAAAATATTAGCCTCTTAATCCGAGCATCACAACATGGAGTTTGGACCTAGTTGTCCAAATTTAACACTCCCTCTCAACTAGGGTGAACTCCATCCATCAGTGCAATCAAACATCGTGCGTCATCCCGCCGTAACTTGCTTTGCTGGCCTCTTTATTTCAGAACAGAAGTGGGTCAGTCACAAAGACATCATCCCCCGGCTGACAAATTCAGCCCAGAGGTCCGAAACCTCTATCAAACTCACAAAGAGTCTCCAACCAACCCGAAGTTGGTTCATCTGACCCGAAGTCAGGCGGAGGTCCAAAACCTCACTATACTTGATCCCAGATCAAGTGGTTGGACCGTGCCATCCTAGATAGAGATTACGACAATCTCTGATGCGTCCATCAGTATTTGCTACTAGTCTCTAGCTTTTCCCACCTCATTGGCCAAATGAGAGGTACTTCCCATGAGCCCTGAACTCAATGGGTAGGATGCATACGGGGCATAGAAAATGAGAGGTGAACCAACTCAAAATCACAACGGTGGGGTCCAAGCACACCACCAAGGTTGGCAAGCCTAGCCTTGTGGTTGCCCATAGCTCCAAGAAGCTCTCCCCAAAGCCCCCCAGAGCTCCCAGAGCTCATCGTCCAACAGGACCCACATCATAGGGTCTTTCCACGACACCAAGATTCTCACGGAAGGTTAGGAACTTGACCTTCCCCAGGGGCTTAGTGAGAATATCCGCGACCTGCTCATCAGTTCCTATATGATCGAGCCTTACGGCGCCTCGCTGTACCATATCCCGGATAAAGTGGTACCGATATCAATATGCTTGGATCGGTCATGGTACACAGGATTCTCAGTCATACGAATCCCACTCTGGTTATCACAGAGTATCACGGTGGTATCTAGCACATGTCCAAACAGCTCACTAAAGAGCTTTCGCAACCAAAATGCTTCACAACAGGCCATACTTGCTGCAATGTATTCGGCTCTACGGTGCTCAAAAGCTATCGTACTTTTGCTCGCTCATCCATGAAATCGGCGTAACCAAGATTGAAGCAAAGCATCCCGATGTGCTCTTACGATCCACCACACTACCAGCCCAATCGGCATCAATATATCCACGGAGTGTCACGCTCCCGGCAGTGTATCTCAGCCCATGGTTTATCGTGCCCCGAAGGTATCTCAAAAGATTCCTAGCACCAACCCAGTGAAAGTGATGAGGCTCAACCATCCGTTGACTCAAAGTGTTCACTGCAAAACATATATCTGGACGGGTGTTCACTAAGAACATCAGAGCCCCTACGAGTTGATGATACTCGCAGGGATTTGCTAATACAAAGCCTGAAGAATATTGCCACTCAACTTCTGGAAGGAGTTCCATTGGTGCTGACACTATTCTCATGCACCACCATGTACCAAATCTTTCCTAAGTTTCACAATGTATTTTCCTTGAGAAAGGAAAACTTCTCCGTGTCTCCGCTGCACCTCCGTGCCCAGGGAAATAGTGCACGTGCCTCCCAGGTCCTTCATCTCGAATTCAAAGCAGCGAGCTCCCTCTTGCATTGATGAATGAGAGGGGCCGCACCTGTCAGGAAGATCCACATACAACACCGTAATGAGAGGCTTCCCCTGGACTACCTTGAAGTAAAGGTTCGGATCAGCATTACTTCGAGTGAAGCCCAGCTTCATCAAGTAGCTATCCATCCTCTCGTACCAAGCTCTGGGTGCTTGCTTCAACCCATAGAGGGCTTTCTTCAACCTGCAGACATGAGTGTCCCGATCCTGAACTTCAAATCCAAGAGGTTGTTCTACATACACCTCTTCTTTTATTGTACCATGCAGAAAGGCGGTCTTGACATCCATCTGATGAAGACTCCATCCTTGCGTAGCAGCAAGGGCTATGATTGATCGAATAGTGGTATATCGTGCCACAGGTGCAAATATGTCATCATAATCTACTCCTTCCTTTTGAGAGAAGCCACAGGCAACAAATCTTGCCTTGAACTTTTCAACACTTCCATCAGATCCATGCTTGATCTTGTAGAGCCATTTCGCAGTGACAACTGATTTGTCCTTCGGTCTTGGGGCAGCATGTCCCTCAGCATCTTCGAGGGTGTCCCTGAGCCATGATGGTCTCTTTCTCAGTGAAGGAGATGGATCGATAGGGTCCATTGGTCCTTCAACATCAGGCATTGTCTCATCCTGCGGTTCTTCTTGATTTCCAGGCCTAGCTTCTGCTTTTGAATGTTCCCCGCTAGCAAAGATGTCCTCAAGATCTTCTCTGAGGGGTGTCCCTGAGCCATGATGGTCTCTTTCCCAATGAAGGAGATGGATCGATAGGGTCCATTGGTCCTTCAACATCAGGCATTGTCTCATCCTGCGGTTCTTCTTGATTTCCAGGCCTTGCTTCATGATTTTCCTCAGATCTTGGAAGATCTACTACTTTCTTCAAGGAAGCATCTTCGTCAAAAGTGACATCATGGCATATCTCTACTTCCCTTTGACCAGGTACATAGACTCTATAGGCCACAAACATTCCTTTCTTCCCAGAAGCATCCAGCTGTAGCCCACAAACATTCCTTTCTTCCCAGAAGCATCCAGCTTACTTCTCTTTTCTTTTGGCACATGAAAATAAACAGGACATCCAAAAATTCTAAAATGTGAGACATCAGGTTTATTACCAGTGAAAACCTCTTCAGGAGTTTTGGAGTCCAGGGCGGAATGAGGGCATCGGTTTTGAATGTATACAGCAGTATTCGCAGCTTCTCCCCACAGAAACTTCGGTAAACCTTGGTCACATAGCATGGCATGGGCAGCTTCCACAATGGTCCTGTTCTTTCATTCAACAATGCCATTCTGCTCAGGAGTATAGGCAGTAGTAGTCTCCCTCTTAATGCCAGCTTCTCTGCAAAAGTCTTTGAACTCATTTGACTCATATTCAGTGCCATTGTCGGTCCTCAAAATCTTGATCTTCTTCCTTGTCATGTTTTCCACCAAGGCTTTGAAGGTACGGAACCACATGAAAGCCTCATCCTTCTTCTTCAAGAAGTATATCCAGGTTTTGCGGGAGAAGTCATCAGTAAATGTCATATAGTAAGAACATCCTCCCAAGGATGTCACGGGCACCATACCATATAGATCAGAATGGACCAGTTGCAAAATATCAGATGTCTTTGTGACACTTGAGGGGAAAGGTCCCCTTGTATGCTTTCCTTCGGCACAACCCTTACATACACCTTCATGATTATTTCCAAAGTCGGGCATCCCTGTCACCACCTTCCTTGCTTCGGGAAGGGCCTTGTAATGAAGCTGTCCAAACCTTCGGTGCCATAGTTCAGTTTGTCGGATAGTATCACATGTCATAGCTCCTAGAGGACTTCCTTCAACCTGGTAGAGTGTTCCAACTCTAAAACCAATCACGATAGCTTCCTTGAGATTCTTCTTCCACATGCGCACTTTTCCATCAATGAATGCCACATTGAAGCCTTTGTCTTCAATCGCTGATATAGACACAAGGTTCTTCTTCAATTTTGGTACATATAGTACATCTTGCAAATGTAGGACTTGTCCTTGAGACAAGTGGAGGGTCACAGTCCCTGCCCCTTTTACGGGATAAGTGGCATTATCTCCAAGGATAATTTCCAGATTAGTATCCTTCTCAACCATGTCAGAGAGTGCTTCCTTGAACCCAGTGATGTGTCTTGAGGCACCACTATCTATCAGCCAGACATCCATAGTGTCGGGCGGGGATGCAGCAGAGAGGGTAGATACAAGAATGTATTCATTTCTTTTATCAACAACATTTGACTCCTCATACCTGGAGTTTCTAGACCTTTTGAAAGGTTGATTGTTTCCATCAGAGGGAGCCTTCCTCTTTCCTTTGGACCTGTTGTTTCTTTGATTTCCATTCCTCCGGTTATTGTTGTTGTCATCACTATCGGGAGAATCCTTTTTGAAAGGAAATTCTCTGGCATAGTGACCAGGCCTATGACAAGTGAAACACTTGCCCTTCTTTCCTTGGGCCCTTGTTCTTCCTTTGTTCTTAGAACCACCAGAGTTCTTCTTTCTAGAATGAGCAGCATAGGCAGCATTTCTGTCATTTTCATATTCCTTCATTCTTGTCTCCTCTTGCATGCATCTGGATAGTAGCTCGTCAAAGTTAAGAATTGTACTATTATTGAGAATGGTAGTGTTGAATACTTGCCATTCATATGGGAGTCCTCCAAGTGCGGTGAGTACTATCTCACGATCGGCTATTGTCTCCCCAATAGCTAGCAGATTGTTTCTAATCTCGGTCAATTTCAGAAAGTATGTTTGGACAGACTCATCCCTGCCTTTCTTTAGATTCTTCAATTGATTCTTGAAGAATAGCACTTGGTTTACATTGTTTACCTTGAACATTAGGATCAATTTATCATACATCTCTTTAGATGTACCCAACTCAGAGATGTAGGCCACTAGGCTTTTATGAATGGATTCCTTGATCATCAGCTTTGCTTTGATCTCTCCCTTCTTATACTTGGTTTTAGCAGCAGCAGTAGCATTGGATGGAGGTTCTTGTATCTTACCCAATACATGGTCCATGAGATCATGGTCTTCCAATTTGAGATCTAATATCATCTTCCAGGCATGGAAGTCATCCCTTCCAGTCAGCTTGTCATTCTCCTTGAAGCCATAACTTGTGGAACCCATTTTTCTTAGATGGTGATTGCTATAAGTTAGGGCTTTTCTTCACCTCAGCTCTGATACCATGTAAATTTTTGTAGATGTTCTATTCTTGATGCAACTTTACTTTTATTACAACAATCACCCAAACAGTTAAGTAAAATGGTGATAGAACATACCAGTGGATCTATAGAAGACAACCCAGAAACAGGAGAATGTGAAGGTGCGTTACGGCGGTCAACATGATGCTTCAAATCCAAGAAAGTCTTCCTGATCAAACAACCCTGTAATGTGTCACAACAATCTCAACGAACACCTGGCCAACCTGTCAACCTTGTGAAAGTCAACGTTGTCCGAAACAACGTAGGGCAAAGAATATCAAAGTCAACGTATTCAAATCTCGGGTCAACCCTTTGACCTCGGTTCTTGTGCCAATGTGTACGCTCATTTGTGTAACTGTAGAAGTCTCCAACACTTTCACTATCTTTAATCATGCATTGACCAAAGTCATTGTCAAACCTTCAGAAACCTAGTCAGCGATTCTATTCCTTCTTCTTTGGTTATAGTACCAAAGTACCGTCCTTCTTCCCACGTGTGGATCGAAATTGTCTTCCAAGTAGCTCGTACTAGATCAGAAGAGAAGAAGACGATGTGATGAGTGAGTGTGAAATGCTCTCCAAAGTTGACTGTATTTATATACATCATTGAGGTGTGTGACACATCTGCTGGGGGTGTAAAACCTTAAGGCCGACCTACACATATAATTTATTATAAATAATAAATTCAAAATAAATGTTCTGCTCATCGGATTAAGATAAATTTTATATGGATCTTACACCTCTCTGAAAGAGGAATCCAATAAAAATATCGGTATCTTCATCTGAGCATCACAACATGGAGTTTGGACCTAGTTGTCCAATTTTAACAGAGTCACTATAACAAACTCAGTATCATCAATGGTGTCTCCAATGGCTATAAGCTCATCTCTGATCTGGTAAACTCTTATAAGATAAGAGACTATAGAATCTGAAATAGTCATCATGACATTACGAAGACGATTTCTCAAGGTTAACTTCCTATTAGTGTTGTTGCTTTCAGACAATCCTACCAGAGCATCATATCGTTTCTAGGTAGTCTTCAATGCAACAACACGAGGAATCAAGTGGTCCTTTATAGAATCCACTAAGATTCTCTCAGCCTTGACTTTGTTCATTTTATCCTTGGCTTTCTCCTCAGCTTCCTCTGGCTCTGGAATAACTTTCTCCCCATGATTCTGAAGCTCAATCTCTTCCAAGATAAGGAGTATCCTGGTCTTCCAAGATCCGAAGTTGATGGCACCATCTAACTTGTCTTCAACTCTGAGACTTGGTGCCATTTTGGCAAAAGATTTAAAATCCAATCAAGCTGTTGAATACTATCTCTCAGGCTGACTTCAATGGCTGCTCTTTCAACAAAGCTCTGATACCATGTTGAATTTTCTACAAGTACAATAGATACAATTTTTTGCCAAATAATTATTACCTAATGATTTTCACACAATATTCTTATGCCATGATATCATTGAGCAATTACACCAAAGAAAATATCAACAATAAATGCAGTGGAAATAGTAAATATCATAGAAACACAACCATGCATAATAGAGAATAATTTTACCCTAGAAAACCCAACTACTTTTCTTTAGGACAAATTATTCTTCAGCAACGTTTACAAATCAGCAATTTGTCTAGAAATTTGTGCTAATAATCCAAGTCATACACCAGTTAAACCTAGTCACAAGTAAGCAAGTCAATGCTAGTCAAACCAGCTAAAATAACCAGAAGTCAATGCTAGTCAAATAGTCAAGTTTGTGGTCAAACTTCGGCCCTGTTGTCAACTCTGCCTGCAACTGGTCAAAGTTTGCAGTCAACCCTATGGTCAAATCCGCATATGCAACCTGCGGTCAAACTTGCACATGCAGCCTCTAAATACAGTCAAAACAGTTCGGTCAACTAGGTCAACATCTCAGTCAACTTAATCAAACACACCCTAGTCAAGATCGGTCAAACTCAGTGTCCTACTTCACACGTGTAGCTGTCCAAGAGAGATAAAAAGATGAAGAGAAGAAGAATAGACTCCAAAATCAAATTTCAGACTTGCTCTTGCTCGATGGATAAAATGAGATGTCACATCATCAATTTATACTTGTTAAGTGGGGCAAAATAACCTAAGGGGCAAGTCCCTTCACCCTCCTGGGCCGAATTGACTTTTCTGGGCTGACTTGTAATTCAAAAACCAATTTTTTATTTAATTCTACATAATTCTTCTAGGCTGACTTAGGCATGCAGGAATACCTCCTGATGCTATACAAAAAATCAACAACGTATTGTGTATCAGTTGGCTTCATGAGCTCCATAGCATGCTTCCTATAAATAGCTATAAATGCATGGTAATTACAATTAAACATTTGTATATCTCTTTTGCTCAAAATAATACAAGCTATCCAAAGAATTTTGGCAATGTCTTGATGTGTACTATTTAATGCATGCACACAAGGAGCCCAAAATATATGCTTGTATCTGTCTTGAATCATTAACCTGTGATGCAGGGGCACTAGGCTCAAGAAGTACTTTGTATTTTTATAAGACATAGGGGGGTCTTATGTTTTTAAATTCTCATGTAATTATTAGTATTTTGAACAAAATAGTGAGAAATTGTAAATGTTCTCTAACCATTAGAGAACATGAGAGGAAGGTGATTAGTTAGGAATATGAAAAGACAACCGAGGGTTAAGAGTAAATTTAGGATCAGTGTTAGTAATTTTAGGGATTGAGTCTAAATTAGGGTGTTGAGAATTCCAAGACTCTTTGTTGAGCTGTTAAGGAACTGAACCGATTCATTTTAATGTATATAAATGTAAGCCTATGGGCAGATAGAAGGGAGCTATTCAGGAGTTATTCAAGAGACAGAGTAGTGAGGGTAGAAAGGCCATTCGAATTGAAGATCCGACCGAGGAAAGCAGGAAGTTTGTAAGTACTTTCATTTGTATATATATGAAAATATATGTTTCGGAATTATATGTGTTGATTGATTGAGCAATTGTTATTAAATCTCTGTAATTGAGGGCTGAGGTGAGATTCTGTAAGTGATTGTAAGAATGCTCTTCATATGAGGGAGAAATCGATGTTAATAATTATGTTTTGAAGTGGAAGGCATATTGGCATACATATTTCTGTGAAATATTAAGAGAAGAGTTGCAGTCATCAATCACTGCAAGGATCGATGACACAAAAGGATGTTTGAATAGCATTCAATTTGGAACTGACGAGAGTTGATAGATTGATGCATGAATTTGACTGGACATGTTTCGAAATGGAGTTAATTTCATAGAAGGCAATTCAAGGGATATTACATTCCTTGGGAAGCAATAGCACAGTGTAAGGGAGTCGATCTGCAGCAACAATTGCATTGCAATTGGGCTTATTCAATCCTTGAAATGGAGCGAAAGTAGAGTAGGAACACGATTCTAAATCGATGAAATCGTAAAGGAGGTATCAGAACTACGAAGGGGGGTTCTAAGTAAGTTCCGCACTAAAGAGTGAAGCGGAATTGAAATTATGAGCACAGAGGATTGAAGAACAGTAATGAGCAGTCAACTTGTTAAGGACGCATATCACAGTAGAGCGATGGCGCAGAGGAGTAGTGAAGGAACAGCGTCAAGAAGGTGAACGAGAGTAGCAGCGAAAGCGTGAATGGAAGGATCCGTCCGAGGCAGCAAAGGCGGAGTGGAAGCATTAACAACAACGATGGAACCATGCGTAAAACGGAACCCCAAGTCAAATGGTGTTGAACAGTAACGGTGGTTTCAACCCACAAAACCGGCGGTCTCGCATAATTTAAAAATGGTAAGTTGGTTGTTGAAAAAAAACGCGATACGTTTCAGCTTTTGACACGTAGGGTGGACGTGGTTTTTAAAAACCACAAATGTTGCGTAATTTTTAAAGTCCAAAGCACGTGCAAGTTAGTTGCGCGATTTCCGTTCGATGGTGAAAGCAAAGATCAAAGGGTGTTCGCTAGAAAAGCTGCACGGGGTTTAATATGTGGTATGGCCCAGCGGGTTTTGGCAATGGTAAGTTAAATGGTGGGCCAGTTAGCTTTTATTAAATGTGAAAAATAAGAAACGCTGTGGGAACCAACATTTATTTGTTGGCTTATGAAAGGTCAGGAACCACATATGCCGCATTATACTTTGGTTTAACCAAAGTCGAAGAGTTGGATAATTAAGAAATTATTGGCATTCGGTGCAGTGAAAGGATGGAATGCACCTCCACATGGTGATTGTTAAATGTGATCCCGTATGAAATATTATAAAGGTGGGTTCCGACTGATATTATAATTTGGGTTTTATACAAGGTCACATTCAGCTTTCCATAAGGGAAAAGCCGTGGAATTGGTGGATAATAGGTACAAGTTAACATCTGGGTTAATTGTATATGCAGATTGAAATATGAACGGAATTATATGTATGGTTTTTATAACCATGTGTAATTGAAGAAAAGAGCTTTCGCATAGTGTTAGAGATGGCCCAGATTTAAAATTATTTGGGGCAAAAACTTGAATGGAGTTTTGTATGAAAAAGAGATTGAAGATTGTGGATTTTAAATGAAATGGCATTTTTATATATGAACTAGAGAGTGTGATAGTGGATTGAGAGGTTAGCCCCGGCATCAACCTGCCAGCTTGACAACAGCTTGACAAATTGGTGTCACGCCTGTGAAAACCTGCAGAAAATTAGAAGAACCAACCTACTTGATTGCATCCTTCAATACCTCATATTAGAAGCACGAGTCCTTCATTTTTCCAGTACAATCAACTGCTCTCACGAAGTGAAGTACTTTTGAAGAGCTCACAATAATGTTTATCAAGGGATTTTTCAATTTTTCATATATACGCCCAACCATCTATGACAATTAAACATCCTTTCCTTATCCAAGGTTGTTTAAGATCTTCTATCCACCGTTGCATCATTAAGACCGGCTTTTCTAATTCAATTATTTTCAATTTATTGTGACTAGGGAGTATATATCCAGGTCCAGCAGCTCTGATTTTCATCACTATTTCATCGTAAAAAGGAGAATGGTAAACATTAAATGGAATTCTATTAGCCATCATAAACTCAGCAATTGCATTATCTGCTTCCTCCTTATTTTGGACATTATAAATTTGCAGGTCCTAAAGAGGACTTCTCTTTGCTAGGAAATCCATTGCATACTCAACATACCCAGGTGTTATATTTTCATTCATTTGGGAAGACCTTGAAGTTCACATCCAGAATAGAGAATACAGCATTTTCAGCAGTCATGTGAGGCAAAATCATTTGAGCTGTCTTGAAGTGTACATTCCTGGAAACGGATACCATTTTTCTTCCATTTCTTCGCAGGTTTTTCCAAATATTGGATTAAGGGTTTTCTAGGGTTAAATGCCGTAGGGATTGCTTGTGGTCGTCTCATTTCAGACCCGACAGAAAGACTTTCTTTCTCCATTTTAAAACTTTTAACCTAGGAAGACAGTAGCGAAGAGTGCAGAGGGAAAGGAAAATAATCTTATTTAACGGAAATGAAAATAGTTCAAAAACTTCAAAATGCCAAGAAAAACCTCAAAAGAACCTTGCTGCAACTGAATGGTTGAAATTTATAGACTTAAAATAACCTTATAAGAACCTGGCAGCAGCTGAATGGTTGAAATTTATAGTATTAGGAGCTGCTAAATATTTTGGTCTCGAGTTGCCCAAATTTCGTAGTCTTCCCAGCTGAAATACTGTGGAGCTCCAATTCAATAACTGTTAAACCTTTGCTGTTGTGCACTCGAATCTTGTTGAAAATATTTATATTAAGGTTGCCCACAAAATACCACTCTAAAGTTTGCCCAAAAGCTTCTTGTGCTGAATTTGTGTTTTGGTACAGCATGGAAACATAAAAAACCTAATATATCAGAGAGTTATTAATGGGTTACATTTGTGGGTTAGTTTTACCGCTCCCGTGAAAGTTGCTTGGGGTTTAGTTTAGAATTTCTTCAATTCTTTTTTTATGGGTTGGGAAGGGGGGCGCTTTTATGGCTTATATCGGAGGGATCGCCCAAGCGTTCCTCAACTGTCATGGGGGGAGCGGGACGCCTAGGCGTCGGTGGCTGTCCTGGGAACGCTGGGATCAGGAGGACGTGCCCCTAGAAAGTCTATGTAACTTTTTCGGCGTTAGCAGAAAGGTTTGTCTGGGTGAGCAATCCATAACAAAACCAATTGTAAATATCGTACAATGGACAATCTCTAGCCCAATCTTTTGGGTGTATGAAGCTCAACGCTCAACATTGTTACGAACTACTTTCCAACCGTGGAACTAAAGACTGTAAGTTCTGTAAAACCTTCCATTAATAATACAATCTACTTAGAAGGATAAAAAAACCACGCCACACCGGCACAGAGAATGGATGTCTGAATGCAGAAGTGAATCATATAAGGGACAAAAGCGATACAAGAACGGCTTTAAGAACTTGAAATAAATACAAGAATGCAAGACTATTCAGTGGGCAATGCAAGGTATTACAAATATACATGTACTTGTAAATATATTCTAGCACAGTCCTTCCAATCTACTTCAAAAATCTAAATACATGAGTAGCTCAGAGCCGAGGAATGCTATTACCTTAATGGATTAAGCTCAATACCCATTACTTACGAGCCCAGAAATTACACACCCACATGTTCAATCCAATCTACACACAGCTCTGGAAATTGAACTTACCCAAGGTATAATCATAAACATGGGACATCTTACCTGATATTAACCCCGCCAGGAAAAGTATATCTGGTCACATTTTTGGCAACCCAGTTGTCAGCAGCTTCAGAATCCAATGTGAGCAGCTCGAGCATTTCATTGGGAATAGCCACCATGACTTCAAGGTTGCTCAGTGCCAGGGCCCTCATGGTCTCAATATTTGCATCAAACAGCTTCACTTTCTTGATGCCATTGTCTCGCAGAAGCTGCACTACGATGTTTGGAGGAAGTGGGTGCGTGGACATTGTACCCCAATTCACTCCTAGTCCTTGCACAACATCACATAATGCTGCCGCAATCATCAAAAAGATTCCAAACGCCACCGTCACGCTTTCCATTGAAATCTCTGAACACCTCAAATCAATGTCTAAAGCCTTCTGTATATTTGTATAAATTGGAGTATATGTGTTTCCTTGTATGTAAATTCTTGGCAGAAATCTAAATGGGGCAGCATGGAAATGGATTCACCTTCATGATTTTGAAAAAAAAAAAAAAAACTCGGTGAACGATGCAGGTATAGCATGCAGGGTAAATTTATCACCAGTGCACAGAAAACTATGGTATGATTTGAATAGATTTTAAAAGCGCTTCAGACAGTTGAGTACCCATCCCAGCAAATGCGAACAGATTGGATTAAATTAAGGATGTTTGCTTCAAACTGGCATGAGATTTCTGAGATTTCTAATGCTACCGAGATGGCAAAATATCTGTCATGAAAGGGGTGGCCACCACATGCACATTCCAACGTCGTCAGTTGAGAACAGCATTGCCGTCAATCTCAACCGTATCATTAGTTCTAACAGCGCTGTTAACCCTCCTCGATTAGAACACATTTTTGTATTCATAAATAGGCTGGTGCACTCCATGTTGGTGTACGGAAGAATCTGTTCTTTCTTCTCGGGGATAGAGGGGATAGAAGAACACTGGTTTGGTTTGATATTGGTGTGGAAGAATGTGCTTTTTCTTCTCTATGTTATTTTTTTTTGAGGTTGGAGGTTGGATGGAAGAACACTGGTTTGGTTTGGTTGAAATGAAATGAAATGAAATTTTAACGTCTACTAGACTAAAAATATTTTATGGGACTATGAGTTTCTTGTTTTTAGCCTTCTGCATTTCAGTCATTTTCTTATTCAATTTGATGATGAGCTGGTCTAACCTTCCAACAATCTCATCGCTGAAAAGACAATGCCAAGAAACCGATGCTAACATATTCCCATAGCTTTCTTTGATGCCTTTGAATCCATCACATTCCAAAATGAAATGTTTTTCCGATTTAATTGCCCTAGACCTGCAAAATGTACACATTGGTTCTTCCCAAGCTTCTTTAGGCCTTTTCCACGGTCCTGTTTCACACCTAAGATGATGTGAGTTGATTCTTAATTGAGCAATAATAACTTTTACACTCCAGAGAATGTTAGCTCCAATGTACTGTTTTTGTTGGAGATAATAAGTAGGGTTGAATTCTTCAATGTAGTACTTCTTCTTTCTACCCAACTCTTTTCCTCCATAACAAAATTCTTTAGCTCCTTGCTATTTGTGGGACAAGCATTAAGGTAGATATTCCATTTTTGCATCCATGTGTAGTTTTGTCTCATCCATGTTTTCTTTTTTTCACTCATGCCTTCCTTGAAGATAACATTAAGTTGATTTGATGTTGGTATGGAAGAATGTGTTTTTTCTGATTTGGTTGATTTGATGTTGGTATGGAAGAATGTGTTGAATGTTATTTTCTATGTTATTTTTTATTTTGGATGGAAGAACACTAATTTGATGTTGGATGAAATGTTATTATCGAGATTTTGCCAAGCTAAAACACCTATGGTAATAATTTGTTATTATCACAATTTTGCCAAACTAAAACACCTCTTGTAATAATTTAATTTACCAAAAAAAAATCATTTTAATCCTTATCAATAAGATTTGAACAATTTCTTTGTATAAAAAAAAAAAAAAGGCTATTACCAAAATTTTAATAAAACTTGACTTCTTGTTATGATAGTTTAATTGAAAAAAAAAAAAACAAACAAACCTTCCATCTTTAACTTCTATCCTTAAAATTTGAACTTAATAAAAATAATAACTAAACCCATAAAAATAAACCAATCTATTTTCTAAATAAAAACTAAACCCATAAAATTCAACCAATCTACTTTCTAACACACTTCATAGATCACTCTCTATTATTTTTTATATTTAATCTTTCTAACAAACACTTTCCTTTTCTCCCATGAAAACTACTTTCCTTCTTCCACATCCTTCCCTGATGCTCCGGGTCAGGGGTATCAACTTTTCAAAAGTAGAATTCGTTATGGATATGCATGCATTTACAAGCATAAAGGCTTGTCGCCATGGTTGGTACTTAGCAAATGTGCTTTATATCAGAATATGCAAATTTTGAGCAGAACTTCATCTAACAACATTCGTTTCTCTTTTCTTCATGTCTTCTTTACACCTTCAAAGTTTATTTTTTACAACTTTGAAATTTATTGCTTTTGGCTTTATCAACTAGTTTGCATATATATTATTTTAATATTTATTTTAAATACACTTGTTTTATTTAATTTTAAAAATGATTTATTTTAAAAATTATAATTATTATGGTTAATTTTAATAGTGAAAAGTGCATTTGGATTTATCAATTTTAAAAATTATAATAATTATTATTATTAATTTTAATAGTGAAAAGTGCATTTAGCTTTATCAACTAGTTTGCAAATATGTTATTCTAAATAAACATTTTTATTTAATATTAAAAATGATTTACTTTAAAAATTATAATTATTATTATTAATTTTAATGGGAAAAGTGAAGCATGAATTTGTTTTTTCATTATTAAGTTTGTTTCATTTAAAAAAAAAAAAAGAAACACTGATATTTTATTAATATAAATTGTTCATATACATAATTTGCCCAAAAACATGAGAGAGTTGTATAAGAAGAGTTATAAATGGTAACAAATAAAAGACTTCAATAGTGTGGAGGGCGTCAATACAAAAACATTTACAGCATGTATCAAGAGGATAAAAATTGCAAATGGTGACCTATTCATAAGCAATATAAGCCAAAAAAACACAAAAGCTTGATATTCTTGATAGAGATGCAGTGTGTGATGAAAACAACCTTCCATCCAAAAGAGTTTGTCCAATAATTAAGGCATAAAAGGAGCCTGATAAAAAACTGAGTCATAAAAACAAGAGAGCCTGTTAAAAAAAAAACATTTTGCAGCCTAGGGGATGGACTACAAAAGGGAGTTGTGTTGATGCTCAGTTAGAAGAGAGAGATGCCCCTTGTTTGTGATTTGGGAGTCCCTTATCTCTTCAAAGAAGATGCAACCTTCTTCAGCGTCTAGTTCTCTTTTGGATAAGGATTTCGCCCTTGGATTCCACATTCTTTGAATATGCTGAAAATTGAGGTCACAAAAATTTGATTTCAAAGTTGTGATCTTGTCCATCCAATGGATTAGAGACATAATCTATAAGTGAGATTTGTCAGAGGTTCAATCAATAACGCATTTTGAGTCTCCAATGGCCTTCATGGAGGATAGATGGAGGAAGGAGGTGAAGTAAAGGAGGGTCCAGACAACACAAATTTAAACTTTGGTGTTTAACCAACCCCAAAATTGGTCCATATGTAGAAGGAAGAGGACCTAATGATGTGGAGAAGAGCCACAACTGCACACCGAGAGTTTTGGGTAGCCCCATCAAAGAACCCAAGGTGCGCATTACATGAGAGGGAAGGAAAACTGGAGGATCATGTAGATTTAGGAGCGAGGGGCTTTCGGTGTCCATGAAAAAACCAACAATCTGGGGTAGAATATATCAGTAAGAGATAGGGCGGTTTTCAAAAATATGTTTGTTTCTAACTTTCCAAATATCCCAAGATACAAATACAGGCATGGATTTGTAAGGGCCCATTGTTTGGTCCCACCAAAGTAGACAGTTAGACAAGTAGGAGAAAGGACGAGGCTCTAGTAGGTGGAAAAAATATAACACTTCGGACCACAACGACCTAGAGAAGGAGCACTAGAAAAAAAGATGGTTTATAAACACTAACCCATTTAACCATAAACAACACGAGTTGGATCCACATAAACCTCTACGAAGAAGATTATCCCATGTGAGGACACGACATTCCAACAAAAGCCAAACACTGATATTTTATTAATATAAATTGTTCATATACATAATTTGCCCAAAAACATGAGAGAGTTGTATAAGAAGAGTTATAAATGGTAACAAATAAAAGACTTCAATAGTGTGGAGGGCGTCAATACAAAAACATTTACAGCATGTATCAAGAGGATAAAAATTGCAAATGGTGACCTATTCATAAGCAATATAAGCCAAAAAAACACAAAAGCTTGATATTCTTGATAGAGATGCAGTGTGTGATGAAAACAACCTTCCATCCAAAAGAGTTTGTCCAATAACTAAGGCATAAAAGGAGCCTGATAAAAAACTGAGTCATAAAAACAAGAGAGCCTGTTAAAAAAAAAAACATTTTGCAGCCTAGGGGATGGACTACAAAAGGGAGTTGTGTTGATGCTCAGTTAGAAGAGAGAGATGCCCCTTGTTTGTGATTTGGGAGTCCCTTATCTCTTCAAAGAAGATGCAACCTTCTTCAGCGTCCAGTTCTCTTTTGGATAGGGATTTCGCCCTTGGATTCCACATTCTTTGAATATGCTGAAAATTGAGGTCACAAAAATTTGATTTCAAAGTTGTGATCTTGTCCATCCAATGGATTAGAGACATAATCTATAAGTGAGATTTGTCAGAGGTTCAATCAATAATGCATTTTGAGTCTCCAATTGCCTTCATGGAGGATAGATGGAGGAAGGAGGTGAAGTAAAGGAGGGTCCAGACAACACAAATTTAAACTTTGGTGTTTAACCAACCCCAAAATTGGTCCATATGTAGAAGGAAGAGGACCTAATGATGTGGAGAAGAGCCACAACTGCACACCGAGAGTTTTGGGTAGCCCCATCAAAGAACCCAAGGTGCGCATTACATGAGAGGGAAGGAAAACTGGAGGATCATGTAGATTTAGGAGCAAGGGGCTTTCGGTGTCCATGAAAAAACCAACAATCTGGGGTAGAATATATCAGTAAGAGATAGGGCGGTTTTCAAAAATATGTTTGTTTCTAAATTTCCAAATATCCCAAGATACAAATACAGTCATGGATTTGTAAGGGCCCATTGTTTGGTCCCACCAAAGTAGACAGTTAGACAAGTAGGAGAAAGGACGAGGCTCTAGTAGGTGGAAAAAATATAACACTTCGGACCACAACGACCTAGAGAAGGAGCACTAGAAAAAAAGATGGTTTATAAACACTAACCCATTTAACCATAAACAACACGAGTTGGATCCACATAAACCTCTACGAAGAAGATTATCCCATGTGAGGACACGACATTCCAACAGAAGCCAAACAAAACATTGAAGCTTCAGTGGAATTTGCTAGTGCCAAAGCTTCTTGGTCCAGCAATTCAGTTGGGAAAAGGTGGTTATGAAGAAAATGAATTCATAAGCCAATTTAGTTGAGAAATGCCTAGTTGATTTATTCTATGATCACACAATGGAGTCATTTGCATCTGAAATAAATACCCAATTTGATAAAAAGAACCTTGATGAAGGAATCCCATTCCAAAGGAATGATTCTTGAAGATCTAAATCAAAAGCAATTTTCCATTTGTCAGACAATAGATTTCCATTTCCGCCAACCGAAGCCTCACCAAGATTGATAATGCATTTGGAATGAAGAGCAATAATGGGCTCCGGAGAGAGATTATGGGCCAAAGGTCCTCCCAAGAAAGTGCTTTTTCTAAGGATGATATCATTACCATTTCCGACCTTTCAAATTATCCATCATCAACCCATGGAAGTGCCACTAATAGGCCTTTCTAAGTGAAGGACCCTGTAGAAGTTTTGAGAGTAAAACCTGACTAAAACCATTCCTTGAAGGACCTATTTTGGAGATATTTGACACACATTAATCTGCTCCGAAGGCCATAGTTAGTAATGGCCCTCCAAAGGATTTTCATTACAAGGGCACAACCAAAATAGTTAAGGTTTTTAAAGCCACATCCACCTAGATTATTTGGAGTGGATAACATCTCCCATTTGGCCAGGTGGATGTCTTCCTTTGATTTATTTCTTGTCTAGAAAAAGTTGAAGCTTACCTAGTGAATTTTGTTGGTAACGTATTTAGGAATTTATGTAAGAGTTATCTAATAGGCAAGTAAACAAGGAAAATTTTAGGGACTAATATTCGCAGGTGCGCTAATTTTATATACTTTTTCCAAAATAAAAATTCGTTAATTTCCAATTTTTCTAAAAATGACTCGCCCAAATTTTATAGTATGAAATTATTTTACCCTAAAAAACACCAAAAAATTATACAGAGAGTATATAAAATTATTATAAATTTGAATATTTTTACAAAAATATCTCCAAAACATTTTAAATATTGCATATTAAAGATTAGTGGGATTCGCCAAGGTTTCTAAACTTTAAGATAAATTTCCATCCTTAAAATTTTCCCTGCAAGTAAACCTTCAAGGACAGACTTTAGTAGGATTTTTTTGCCACATAAAGATAGCCAACGATAGCGCCAATGATTGATTATTTTTTCCACGTGATTGAAAAAATTCCAATCATTGACTTGATAACAATTTGGCTTTAGGGGGAAGCCCAAATATGTGAAACCTTCAACCAGAGAGCTCACTTTGAATGGCATGAATTTAACTACAACTATAATAACCTGCTGCTGAGAGTGAAAATGGTAAAAAGAAGACTTTTTGACACTTATTTCCATACCTGTAATAGAGAAGAAAGAGAGCAAGATGTGAGAGAAGGCTTCCCATTCAGTGATCATTCCTTCCCAAAAAATTAGAATTCCATCAACAAAATGGAGGTGGGAGACAATAAATATTTTTCAATTTTGATCCATCTGATTTTTCCTTCTCTCTTAGCCTGATTGATCATCGAAATATTGCTTTCGATGATGAGCAAGAACAAAAAACAGGATAATGCGCATCCATTTCTCAGTCCACTGACACTGGAAAAGAAGCAAGTAGGGGAACCATTAATAAGAACAACAATTTGCAAAATTTACACATCCCATGATCCAATTTGTCATCAAAGAATTCAGACCAAATTTTGATAGCATAAGTCTAAGAAATTTCCAATTCACTCGGTCATAGGCTTTAACCAAGTCCACCTTGAGTACCAATGAGTTCAACTTATTTGTCTTAATAGAATGGATTGTTTCTTGAGAAATTCCAATGGCATCATGTATTCTCCTACTAGGAAGAAATCCAAATTTCTTAGGGGAAAGTAGGTTAGAAAGTTTAGGCTTGAGTCTATTGGAAATGAACTTGACGATAATTTTATAGATCATGTTGCACAAAGAGATATGACGGAAATATGAAAGGTGGTTGGCTTGGAGCATTTAGGAATAAGGGCAATGAAGGTAGCATTAATTGCTTTAGAGACCATTCCCCTAGTTTTGGAGTATTCTACAACATGAAAAATGTCACCTCTTATAAGGTCAAAAAAAGCGAGGAAAAGTTCCACAGTCCAACCATCTGGACCGAGACTTTTATCCTTTGCGAAGGTGTTACGGAATGAATTGCCCTAGGGTTTGGGTTGAGAACCCCAACAGAGCAAGAAGCATACATCAACAAGAAGCAAGAAAATTTACATTCCTAATGCTTAAACTAGTAAAATGGGAAGAAGAGTTCATACCCGTAGGTCCTATGTTTGAAGGCGATCCGGCAGGGTTCAAACCCTCTTCTTCTCCTAGTGCTCCAAAACCTACAACTCACTCAAGAAAAGCACATATACTAGTAATAACTGAAAGCATGTTCAAGATGTTAGCATTATATCATATAAGCTTATATACCAAATAACATGAAATCATTCATAACAGGAACATATCATGTATAAAGCATTAAGATCGCGAACATCAGGAATAGGATAGAGCTTCTTTATTGATGTTTGTAAATATGTGTGGATGAATATCCCCTGATTCAACCACAGCTCCAAGCGAAATTGCCCTCTGGATTTGTCTAGCCCAAGCCTCAACAATATCCTTCCATAAGCATACACATGGATGTCATATAAGAGGAATGAACATCTCCATGAGGGAAACAAGGGTTTCCACAATCTGGGAAGTGCAGGAGGCATAGGGATAAATCAGACTTGATTAGGGACTAAATGGTTGTAATATCAACACTTGTCTCTCTCTCCCCTTTAGACCTTCCCATGAAGTGTATTTATACCACCCAAAAACAGTTGTTTCAATTGGGATACAGTTAGGTCATGGGCTCCTGTAGGTAGGCTTTAGGTGTAACCCGTAAAACCCACCCAAAAAATAGGGAATTTTATATTTTTTCATATTTCAAATTATATACGCAGGTTAGGTATAACTGGACCCGCGTGTGCACATTCTTTTGAGACGGAAGAATCGCGTATGGAATTCAAAATAATGTTTTTTAGGTAAAAGACCAAGTCTGAAGGGAAAGGGCTACCCAAGGCCATAACACAGAGCATCAAGTATATAGAGGTGGAAAATGATGCTATAACACATGCCCCCTAATATATGAGGTCAGAAGGGGTACATGATGGCCAAAATGTATTAAGTGTATAAAAAGAATCATGTGAGGACTTGGGAGGATTTCACCAGATTTTAGCTTGGCAAAAACCAATGGAAGAGATCAGAAAGTAAGTTCATGTCTGAGGCAGTCATACCCATGCTCAGTGAAAGTAAAGCATGTACGCATATCAAGTATGGAGCAGATCCAATATGTATACAAGTACAAAATAAAGGGTTAAGTACATAGTGGATCATCTGATCACAGCCTAAAAAAAGTACATATCAAGATCATGTCATAATATCACATATAGAAGAATTGATCAATGATGCTGAGAAATATATCTGATCACTAAAGTCACATAACCGAATCTCCAAGTATCGAATCATAAAGAGTGGAATAATGGTAGTGCATACAACTCGGGTGCCAACATATAAGATGTTGTTGTGATGAACTACAACATATGAGATGGATGGTGTCACTGGTAGAAAACTAAAGGAGTTGTCAAGTGAACCAAAGCATGTTGATGCAAACCTAAGGTCTTCACCAACCACCATGGTACATTTCTACACTATGGGATTAAATGAGCTGAAGTCGACCATGTGAGAAATCGTTTGATTACTGTTCATTGATGTATACCGTTAACAAACGTGATACAACTCACCGATAATGATGATGAGAGTCAAAGTACCCTAGTACAATCTAACAAGTGCGAATGAATGAGTTGAATTTTAACACTTGAGAGAATCTACCAATCAGGAGACATTGATGTATTCTCACTGTCATTAGCGAAGGAGTCTGCCATTAATGACTGCAAACCCTAAGGTACTGAAAAAGGACTCTAGACCTTGTTCCCAGAGTAATGAGTTGGAGTCGATGGGAAAATATCTGTTGGAAGGAATGAATTAAGGCATCCCACATCAATCCAGCATGAGTGTAACCCGCAGGCCAATAACTTGGAAGGAATTGGATGAAGAAATATGAAGTAACCAACCCGAATCATGTTTCCAGCGTACAAAAAATGTAGCTAGCACACGATAGAAACCCTTTTAACCAACCAATAATGAAAGCTGACACAGAGGCGAGGAATCCACCAATAGGGTCAAATGGAAACCAAGGTATTGCACGATTCCCAATGTGTGATTATGAACGCTGATGTCAAACACAAGGGAAACCACTCAGTCAAAGACCCATGATCTTGATCGATGTTGAGCACAAGGTCACCTATTAATGATGGAAATAGGGCCAGGGTGCAGCTCTAGGTTTACTCTTAGAGAATTTTTTCGAAGTCGATAAGAGAAAACTCACCAGCAAGAAGTCAATGGAGACCTTCTTAACTAGCACGAGCAAAGCACCAAATAGTTGATGTGATAGAACATAACTATGACAGACTGGGTATGGCCGACTGAAAAATGAGTCAAGAGACACCGCAAAAAGGGTGACTCAGGTTTACTTCCCTTGAACAAAAGCACGACTCAAATGTGACTATATGGTAGCGTGAAATAACTTTGTATAAGCTTGTCATGCAGGAGGCATGAACAAACCCTCCATATGGTTAGAAGAGATAACCAACTGGGGGAGTAGTGACTCAATAACAAGGTTATGGCTATCCTAAGTCAAACTAAAGCCCATCCCAATGGAGAAAATAATTTGTTTTTTGTGCTTTGTTCAAGGGCGCACAACTAATTCTAACTACCATCAATCATGGAAGTAATGTCCCATTCCTGCTCTTTTTTTAAACATTTAATTTTTTTGTCTTTTTCATATTAAAATCCTGAAAAAGGAATAAAAGAATGCCTATAGTACAATGGAAAGAATGAGTGTCGGGAAACAGATGCTCTAGTTCCTAGTGTTGGAACGCTCCTATGCTCAATGCAAGGGGGCGAAACTGGTAAATGACACTCAAAGGAATGTTCTCTCCACAGGCAAAGGGTGTCAAATTGCAGATGCGAAGTGATCGCAAGGTTGATTTTGCAGAAAGACATGGTAAAAAAGTGGCTTATACACAAGTCGAAGTGATGTCGACTTAAGGCTAAAATATACAAATAGTCAACATGCAATGCAACATAACAACTTAATAAGAGGTAGCCTCTAGGGTATAAAGCCAAAAATATAGCAAAGAAGAAGGAGAATGAATATTCATTGCAAAGGTCATGGCGGGACTAAAGAGGACTCTCGAGCCTACACAATTTTTGCAGCATGGGAAACATATGCTAGCAAGGATCTAACTAGGAAGCCCATGTAAAGGATGGGTCTACCATCATATCATGATTTTATAAATTGGTGAGTGAAAATGGTTTCAATAATCATAACATGATGGGGTTGACCCTATGGAAAGATATCATAGTATGGAGGCTAGAATGCAGAATGCAACGGAAAATGAATTTCCCTAACCTATATGCGAGTGCTGAAAATGATACCTGCCATGAAGGGTTAGCAGTCATGGAATCGAAGCAGTAAAAAAATGTCTCAAAATCTTCAATTTTTCTTATCCGAACACTTGAAAGCCAAAAGGTCATAAAGTTTAACGAATTCAAAAAATAGACACAAACCTTATAGTGGGTTTTGAAAAATTTTGAAATTTTGGTATAAATACACCTTTTTGACTTATATTTGTCATTTTTGCATTGGGCATTTGGAGAAAAAAATCTCTGGAGCAAAAAACCAACAACTTCAATCCACCCAATTTCTCAGTCGGATCACCACGAATCTTCTAGGTAATTCCCTCAATCACTTAGTGAATTTTCTAATCATTTTAAGTTAATTTCAAATGATTTGTAATGTCCCTTTTTCAGAAACATTGTCAATCGACAAGGAAATCTATTCCAGAGATGGACTGAAGGGGCATTTACTGGATTTGTCACCTTCACAAGGAAGGATGAAATCCAGAGGCTTCCTGGCCCACTATCAGACTCTGTCTATAGAGTGATTGTCAAAGGACAATATCCCCAAGAGGGAAATACAACAAGATTGGGAATCTCTCAAGATAACCCCAACATTGCAGCTACAGCAATAAGCAAAGACATAAACTGGAAATACATGTAAATAAACATCATGCCAAAATGTATGGAAACCATTGAGCCATTTTATTATGAATATCAGCAGCAAATGATACAATGAACATCTCAAGAATAAGGCAAGAAGCCTTCCATGAAAACACATGCCAAAATATACAATGCTGCATCATAGCAGAATACCCATGAATAGGGACTGCGCAGTCATAGAAGGGAGACTGCTGTACTGAGTGTAAAACAACTTGGATCTGCATATACATGGCTCTTACATCATTGGGAGAGAAGATCTAAGCTCCCAATCACTACCTCAAGTCAATCCTAGAAGGATTGGCTCAAATATGCAAAACTGCCGAAATGCCGGAGTTTCTGGGTAGCTGCAGCAACTCAATACATGGAATGGAATGGAGAAGGTTGAATGGATGAAGCTGGTGAAGAGCCCTTCTCTTTTGTAAATCTTAAGTGCAAGGTTGATCCCTACACCAAAGATCTCACCCTCTGAAAAGCCTGCAAAACCCTCACTGCAAATATGCTCTAACTAGAACGCAGTCTATGAGAGTATCTGTGCTGTAACTGATGGAAGTGATTGGCATCCTGCCAATGATAGTGGAATAAGCTCAGGAACCATCCTCACTAACCTCCCGGAAGTAGAGAACTTCCCTCCTCTGAAAGATCAGCTAGAAATGGTGTTGTGGGAAACCTCCAGCAACACCCAGCTACACTGCACAATAATCTGCTACAGACACTGCACTGATGAAGATGGCTGAAGCTATGGCCTGAATGCCAAAATATGGAGGATGAGTGCAATCCTTCATGAGCTACTCAAGAAGGAGAGGAAATCCTAAACAGGACTCCCTCGTGCCCGAAGGCACTGCAGCTCTGCTAAACAGCAAGAGGCAGCAATTTGTCTCTCAAGGAAAATAATCAAATGATCTAAGATAATCTCAATGGGCTGCCTTGCTCCTCTTTTAAACTCAATGAGCCTTCACCTTCCTTCCTCTAGAAGTTTCCTCCCTCATGGAATATTCCTCCACTAAAACTACGCTGTCCCACCTAGTGCTTGCCAACTCATGCCAACACAGTTTGACTTGGTCAATTAGGCCTTGTCCATTTGCATTTTAACCTCTTTCACACATGAGGGTGTGAAATCCAGCTCCATGATGATCCCTTTTCACATTGTAAGGGATTTTATTCCTGTTTATTACATAAATGGGTCACTTTACCCATTTTTATTCAACAAAATAAAAATGTGCAACTATAATTTCCATTTTAGCTTGAGGCTAAAAATTGGGACATTACATGATTTGACAAAAGGAAATATAATTTTAGATTTACCCTTTGCGTATACGCGGGTTGACCATATAGAAGTCGCGTGTAGACGCGATTGTGTATGAAAGTAACGCGTGTATGCGCTGCGCTATTTTTTGAATCAAGGATTTAATGAATGAAAAACTTGAATGATGCAGGATGTCTATTAATTGGAGAGAGAGGGAGCACAATGCCATTGATAATGAAGTGATGAAAGATCCTTTGGCATTGGATGCCCTTAGATGATGTGGTTTATTAAAATTATTCAAAATTCCAAACATGAAGACAAACACAAGATTGCTTGAAACGATAGTGAATTACTGGGATCCAGAAGAGGATGCCTTTATGATTTATCAGATGCCTCTACGGATTGAGGTAGAGGATATATACTTCATCACTTGACTTTCCTGGAGAGGAGAGATAGTAAACTTGCAGGGGAAGGCCTCAGGAGGACTCAATGTAGATGACTACATTCGACTCTATTGTCCAGCAGGTACTCAGAAGGTTGGGACTCAGATCCCAATCAAAGATGTAGATGGATTACACATGAGAATCCTTCTTTTCAAAATTGTCCGAGTAGTTGGATCAACATCATTGCATCAAGCCTCACAAGCTACAATGAGTTTGGCAACAGATTTCCTAACTACATTATATGACTGGTGCACAACTTTACTAACCAACTTGAAAAAACAGTTGACTTCAATTCAAAAGAATAAGACCAAGCATTTTGGATATGGAACTATCCTTTGCACTTTCTTGTTTGAGAGATTACCTGGGATTTGACCCAAGGTGATTTCAACGATCAACAACCCAAGATATCCATGCATAGCAAGGTGGGTTGACTTGATGAAGAGACTAGTGGGTGGCGAGGTCGCTAGGACTACCTTTGATGGTGAGTTCTTCCTTTGGTGGGGAGAACAAGTCATCGCCATTGAGGACTACCCCTATGCAGGTATGGACTTCAGAGCAGACCCAGATCTGCCACTTCCACCTGGTGCTGCATGGAGACAAATTGGTAAGATTGCTTTTATGATTTTTGATATTATTTGATTTTTTTTCAATTTTCAAAAATATGAAATGAAACTCTTTTTGATAGGACATAATACTTACAAAATTATTGATCATGACACATATGTGGGACCAATAATACCCGAGGGTCTGCCAAGGCACAGGCGCCACAAAAGAGATGTGGAAAATGTCGCAGGTGATCTTGAGAGAGTCCTTCATGCCATATAGAGGAACCTCGAGGGTTTAACCTGCCAAGTGCCTATGGCTACTGTGGAGGATATGCCAGAGGCTATATAGAGACGTGTGGTTTGTGTACCACGGGATTGGGTGCGACTCTTTCGACGTGTGGCAACTGCCATAGTCTTCTTCCAGGATGCTCATCCAGGGCATGGCCCTCAGACTTAAGTTTTAGGATGAATTGATCTTTTTGTGATAGACATGATCGAGCATAAGCCCTAATTTTGTAGGAAATTTGTGTCCCAATTTTATATAACATTTTGAACATATGACTCTTATCTATATACAGGCAGTTTCGTGACATGACTCATTCATATATACAAATGATGATTGATGATTTTTGATGTTTTCAATGTGATGAATGAATTATATGCCAATCTAATACTTGATTAGCTAATGAATCAACAAATGTGTTTTCTGATCGTGGGATATGGATATATGTAATGAAATTAAATAATTTTTGTAATAAACACACTCTCGTAAATTGGCGATATAAATAAGGATCCATGACACGATAGATGTTATTCAATTGAGACACCACCAGTTGTGAATCCAAGTATACTACTAACAAACCAACACCAAGAGATATTGCTTCAGATAGTAAATTGACCACAACAGTATATTCTGCAACATTATTTGAAGCAGGACCAATACATATGCCCCTTGAGACTAACAACTGACTGGATGGATAGTAAATTACCCAAGCCGCGAAAACCATATTCCAGGTATGTCAACTAGCACCATCAATAAATCCTAAATAGATCATATCATCCACAGATACTTACGAAGACAGATAAAAAATCTAAACGTCACAACAAAACCCATAGGAAAATATGCACAAAAGATACAATATGTACAAAACCAAAGCAAATGTTAGGCACAAGCCTAGGCATAATACTTCTTAAGATAGAGCCCATTTCTGGGCTCTGCCAACTTGTTTACATTAAAATCAACCAATTCATAAGCTCCCTTTTTCAAGACTCTTTTAACGATGTAAGGACCATACCACATAGATTTAAACTTGCATGCCCCCAAGGCATTCTTGTCTTGATCATAGACCAGGACAAGGTTGCATTTAGAGAAAACCCTAGTTCGAACAATCTTATCATACTGAACCTTCACCCTTTTCTTATGAGCTTCATTAATCGAGGCTGCATCTTGACGCTGCTCATCAATACGTTCCAAATAAACGAGGCGTTCTTCAATACGGGTAGTGTCTAGAAGAAGTTCAACAACTAGCTTAAGAGAACGAATTTCACATTCCATGGGGAAGATTAATCCCAACTCGTAAACCAGTTGAAAAGGAGTGAAACCAGTTGTAGTCTTAACTAACATTCGATATGCCCAAAGTGTAGGATACAACATAATGTGCCAATTAGACCGCGCTTTATTGATTGTCCTTTGCAGGATAACCTTCAAGGATTTATTCATGGCTTCCACTTGCCCAATTGGCATGAGGATAATAAGGAGATGAATGCTCCTGCCGGAAACCTAACTTGAGAGCCAATTCAACCATCATGGAGTTCTAAAAATGACTGCCATGGTCAATGAAAATTTATTTAGGAATGCAAAAATGAGAAATGATTTGGTTGAAAAGAAACAGGGTTGTTGTTTCACCATCGTTCGAAAAAGTAGGCATAACCTCGATCCACTTGGTGAAGTAGTCCACTGCTACAATGATATACTTATGACCCTTTGCCGAAGGTGGGTTACAAGTTGTAAAATATATTCCCCACTTTGTGAATGGACCGACGTTAATAACAGGAAAGAGTGGAGCTAGATGAGTGCACATTTTCTGAGTATAGAGTTGTCAAGGATGACATTTCTTGACTGCTTCAACACAATATTTGAAAATCGAAGGCAAAAAATATCTGGCACGCAGAATTTTTTGGGTTGTAGCAAGCCCTGATAAATGAACACCACAAGCTCCATTTTGGCAATCATTCATCACTACCTCAACTTATTCTAGGGTTAAGCAACATCTAAGGATTGAATCAACCCTGCGACGATATAAACTGTCACTAATGATAACATAGCCTTTTTCCAAGTGACACAATTTTATATGCTCTTCCTTTGAAAAAGTGAGGGTAAACTTCAAAGTCTGAAGATATATAGTAATATCCCCATACCAAGGATCTTGAGAAGAAATAAGGAAAATATGTTTATCAGGGAATGATTCCTCATAAACTATTTCTTTTCCACAAGGCAACACGGAGATTAATTATGCAAATATCAATGATTTCTTGGATTTAGCAGACAAGAACTCGAGATCAAATTCCTGTAGAATAAAAATCCATCTATTATATTTTCCCCCAATCACTCGCCTACTAAGAATGAATTGAAATGGATCGACAGCTACCAAAAAAAAAGTTTTGCGAAGCAGAATATAATGTCTAAGTCGTTGGACAACATGGACTGCCGCCAAAGCTAACTTCTCAATGGGAGAATATTGTAATTCAGGACCTATCAAGCCTCGGTTTAGATAATAAATCACATGCTCAGATAGAGCATCGTCTTCCTGAACCAGAACCATACCTATGGTTGATTCTATCGCGACGAGAGACAAGAGGAAATCCCTGCTATAATCAGGTGAACTCAGTAAAGGAGAAGAGGTTAATTCCTTTTTCAAATATTCAAATGAGTGCTGAACGAAGCCATCCCACAGGAATGGAACTCCTTTTTTCAATAATCTCATAAATCCTTTTGTAATCTCAGCATAATTGCTGATAAATATCCTCAAGAAATTGGATTTTCCTTGGAGACTTTGAAGTTGACGAATGGTAGACGAGAAAGGCAACTGAAGTATTGCCTCAACCTTGAAAGTTTCTACACTAATCCCTCTAGTAGTCACTATGAACCCCAATAAACGAGCGGATGTGACTGCGAAAATGCACTTATTCAGATTCAACCAGATTTAATAATAATGACATGTTTCAGAAATCAATAGAAGATGATGACGATGATCAATTCTCTTCCGAGAATGAGCAACTAATTCATCCAAATAAGCTTCAATGATATGCTTTATATCATGGAAAACATAGGACATGGCCTGCTTGATATTTGCTCCAGCATTTTTAAGACCAAAAGGAATCCTTTTATATGCAAAGGTACCCTAGGGGAAAATAAAAGTTGTCTTATGTTGATCTTCAGGACAGATAGTAATTTGATTATAACTTGAGAAACTATCCATGAAGGAGAAAATCTCATTCCCCACACTGATCTGAAAATGGTCTGGATAACTTTTATATATTTCAAGAACCTACCACTCAGGTTAAATTAAAATGATCTAGCTTGAACTTGACGTTTTGTGGAATTTTGGCTTGAAAGTGGTGTATGTTTTTTTTACTGTTTATGTGTCTTAAGTTTATTTGTTCTTTCTGTAGTTTAAAATGTATAACAAAAACATAATTCAGAAATAAAACCATTAAACACAACAACAATACAATATAGGAGTTCACCCGAAATCTTGTGGGCTACGTCTCCTTTGAGTCTTGTCAACTAGACTCGACTCTTTGGGATTAAAGTAATTGTTCTTTTAGAAGTTTCATGCTTAACACCAATGAATACAAAAATGATTCAAAGGGCCGAGAATACCATTTAAATCCCTCTAATGGCTGTCCAAATTCTGCAAACAAATTTAGGCTCCTGTTAACACATTTCCTTTTGTCAGTGCACTAAGCTTATCTGTGCTTCTAAATGGAAAAAAATCCCTCATAATTATGTTTAAATCACTAAAAACACTTCTGCTGTATCCAAAAATCATCAGACACTAAATTTCAACTGATAAATTGCTTAAATCAAGCACATCATCCCCAAAAATGGCTATCCTCCACAGTTTGCATAGGGCAGCCCACAACTTCACATCAACTTCTCGAGCTGTAGAAGTTCTCAAAATGTTCTGAAACCACTTCCATTGGTTCCAAAATGTCTGAAATATCCAAGTTCGACTATTTTTTCATCAGAAACGGCCTCCGACTGCTCTGGTTTCACCTCCATACACTGTCGGCACCCCTTGGCACTAGGGTCAAAGAAAACCTCTTTGCTGAGTTTTCGACCTCTAGAAGTTATCCAAACTTTCTGAAACCTATGTCATTAGATTCAGAATCAAATTTTCATTCAATAATGACCATTGATTCACTGCAAATGGTCTCTAGCTCCCCTAGCTAGGCCCTACACTGCTGTTGGAAAAAGCAGGCAAAAATGGCCTCTGGAACTTAAATGAAGATTTTTGAATTTCTAATGCTCTCTACAGGCTCCGAAAACCATTTCATCAGATTTTGAACATCTGAATTATCCAATTTAGCCTATTGGAACTCTAGAAAAGGACTTTAACTCCCCTAGCTAGGTCTCAAACTGAATTTGTTTCATGGTGTCCCTAATGGCTCCTTCATCTTCCCTGAAGAAAAAGCCTCTAAAGATCACCTCCATTCGACCTAAAAACTATCCCAAAGTGTCCAAAAGGTAGAAGAGACCCAAAATTGACTAAAATTTCATCCAAATTCATTCAATAATGAGAGAGTTATGACCAAAACAACTTTGAGCTAATTTCCTCCACTAAATGTGGGGCAACTGCGAGTTAACTCCACTAAAAGTGGAAGTCCGCCTAAATTTGGGAGCACCTCCATAATCTCTGCCATATTAAACTCCACTTAAATGAAGCTTAATTAAATATTAAACCTAAGATTAGGCTCCTTAAGCGCTCTTAACATTAAGCTCCCCACTGGTCATATGATGAGGTTCCATGGGAGGAGGGTTGGCCCCTCCGTGCTCCGCCAGACCCACTTGGCATTCAAAGCGCAATAAATTCTTCATACGGTGGCTGTTTTTTGAACTGTTTGCGGTGCTAGAATTAGGAAGATGAGACCTATGCAACCATCTTGGTTTCAACCCAATCATGTAACTTTGAATTTTGAGCTAATCCTTAGGTCCTTGATCCAGTTCTGATCACACCTCCCAAATGAGAAGCTTTTGGACCCCAAAAGCTCTCTTGGACTACTGAAACTGATATGTACTGCAAATGAGAGTACTGCACCCTCTTCTCTTCAGCCTCCAAACACTTTTCATGAAATTCACAACTAGAAAGCAATTCACATTTCCCTTCCTCGATGCGCTTATCCTCCTGTCAAGAGCTGCCTTTCTTTCACTCATTCAGAAAATTTTTGGTGAGAAATTTGCAAAATGAATCTGAACATCGTTGCCTTGATCAATGATCCAAGGTGGCTCAAACATAAGTCATGCAACATACGACATCAACAACAAGTTGTCATGAAATGTGCTATACAATTGACACAAAATCAATGTAAAAAGTGTGCAACACAATCGACAAACATGTGCAACACAATCGACACAAGTCGATAAACAACATGATACATATTTACAAACACATGTGCATGTATCAATGTGCAATGAACCTATTTACAGTTCGCTATTTACACATACAACTTCCATGCACATGTACACCTTCAACTCTTCCTTTCAAGTACCAACAAGTACATAATCCCCAAAAACATGTGGGTGACTATAAGAGCTGAACTAAAATATATTTCTGCAATATAAGTGAGTATCATACTCATCTTTTACACCTCCATGGTGAAATTTTGCAACAACAAAGAAATTCCTTCAACTGAACTGCATTTATATGCAATCTCACATCAAACTTTTCAACAGAAATACATGCATACAACCAAAATGTGCACATGTACAAAGGAGTATTTATCACTGTGTTAAGAAGTCCATCCACTTCTTTCCAAGCCACTTCCATGGCGAATTTTTCCGCTACAACACTTCTTCATGTGAATCTTCCATTTTCACATCAATAATGGAATCCATAGTTCCACTTGCGCCAATCTTTCTGTCCTCTTGTTGCATGTGCTTTGGACGACTAGTTGGATACAAAGTCCAACAATGAGAGACATCATGTCCCTTCTTTTGGCAAAATGTGAAAATATTATGCACCTTCTTTGAAAGTTGTGTTTGCCTCATCTGCTTCCTATATGCTTTCTTCTTCATCCAGCATCTCGAAACATGATGGTTAAATCGACCGCAATATGTATAGCAAATATTTCTTCCATTTAAGCATGTAAAATTATCATGCTTTGCAGAAACACAATCAAATTGATCATGAGAAGATTTATACCTCTTGTACTACTTTGAATGTTCATCATTTTTGCCTTCTTGAGGAGATGAATTAGTAGAGGCTACAACTTTCATTTTCAGACTAACATCATCGTTCTTGTCTTGAAAACTGTCTGAACTTGCATGCATGCCATAAACTGCATGTCTACCATCTTCTTGCTGCAACAACGGCTTAAAGCAATGGAAATCATCTTTGAAACAAATTTGACATATTTGCATCTTAAAACTTGGAACAAAATTTCTCTTTGAAATAGCCTCACATACCTTCAAGGATTTGGAGTCTTCGCCATTAAATTGCACATAACCAAGACCAAGATTCTTGGGTCATTCCTCAACCAAAAAGGGATCAACCATGCCTTGTGCATGCTTGCCTAATCCCTTGCCTTCATAGCCCATTTTAATCATTAATTTGGACCCTATTCCCCTTGTATGTTTTTTGAAAGAACCAACACATCTTTCTAATGAGGAAACTGAAGACAAGTTAGAATGGATTACCTCTTCCTCATGCATTTTCTTGGTCAAAGCTTCTTGAGCTTGATGGAGCTGTATGTCCATATCATGCAATTTTTGAAGAATTTATTCCTCCTCTTCCTTCATGGAAAACAACTATTCAAGAAGTTCAGTGCTTTCTCATTTATCCTCAAATAAAATATGCACCATCTCCTTCAATATAATAAAGTCATGCTTCATATCATCATCGAAGAATCTTGTGAAGGAGGAAACTTCACTTGTAGAAGTTGTCATTATGATGTCAATGAACAAATTAACTTCAAAAAAGTTCTCAAATATTTCAAAACGAATGACAAAGATTTTTTAACCAAATGGTTGTAAAAACCAACTCTTATTCAAGCAACCAAACAACAAACAAACTCCAAGAGCTTCTTAACAAACAATCGTCAAGAGGGTTTGTTCCAAAAGTGACCTTGAGGTCCCTTGGGGTAAGGAATATGCCTTAATGCATTTTCTTCTTTTTTTTCCTCTCCAAGGCTTAGCTAATCAGTAGCTATCCCCAAAACTCAAGCAAACTCAAACAACAATCAATTTGCAAACAGTAAAACAGTCAATCTTTTACACTGTTTAACACCTTTCAAGCTATACAATCAAGCAACCAAATTCTCTATCAAGCAAGCAACTATGCTCTGATACCAACCTGATTTGAAAATGGTCTGGATAACTTGTATGTATTTCAAGAACCTACCACTCATATTAAATAAAAATGATCGAGCTTGAACTTGATGTTTTGCTGAATTTTAGCTTGAAAGTGGTGCATGTTTTTTTTACTGTTTATGCGTCTTAAGTTTATTTTTTCTTGCTGTAATTTAACATGTATAACAACAACATAATTCAGCAATAAAACCGTTAAACACGACAACAATATAATATAGGAGTTCACCCGAAATCTCGTGGGCTACGTCTCCTTTGAGTCTTGTCAACTATACTCGAATCTTTGGGATTAAAGTAATTTTTCTTTTACAAGTTTCATGCTTAACACCAATGAATACAAAAATGATTCAAATGGTTGAGAATACCATTTAAATCCCTCTAATGGCTGTCCAAATTCTACAAACAGCTTTAGGCTCCTGTTAACACATTTCCTTCTGTCAGTGCACTAAGCTTCTCTGAGCTTCTAAATGGCACAAAATCCCTCAGAATTCTATTTAAATCATTGAAACCACTTCTGCTGTATCCGAAAAACATCAAACACTAAATTTCAACTGATAAATTGCTTAAATCAAGCACAACATCCCAAAAAATGGCTATCCTCCATGGTTTGCCTAGGGCTGCCCACAACTTCACATCAACTTATCGAGATTTATAAGCTCTCAAAATGTTCTGAAACCACTTCCATTGGTTCCAAAATGTTTGAAATATCCAATTTTGACTATTTTTTCATCATAAACGGCCACCGGCTACTCCGGTTTCACCTCCATACAATGTCGGCACCCCTTGGCACTAGGGTCAAAGAAAACCTCTCTGCTGAGTTTTTGACCTCTAGAAAGTTATCCAAACTTTCTGAAACCTATGTCATTAGATTCAGAATCAAATTTTCAGTCAATAATGACCACTTGTTCGCTGCAAATGGTCTCTAGCTCCCCTGGCTAGTCCCTACACTGCTGCTGGCAAAAGCAGGAAAAAATGGCCTCTGGAACTTAAATGAAGCTTTTCGACTTTCTAATGCTCTCTACAGGCTCTGTAAAACATTTCATAATATTAAGAACATCTAAATTATCTAATTTAGCCTATTTAAACTCTGGAAAATGACTCTAACTCCCTTGGCTAGGTTTCAAACTGAATTTGTTTCATGGTGTCCCTGATGGCTCCTTCATCTTCCCTTAAGCAAAAGCATCTAAATATAACCTCAATTCGATCTGAAAACTATCCCAAAGTGTTCAAAAGGTCGAAGAGACCCAAAATTGACTAAAATTTCATCCAATTTCGTTCAATAATGAGAGAGTTATGACCAAAACAACTTTGCCCTAATTTCCTCCACTAGAAGTGGGGCAACTGCCAGTTAGCTCCACTAAAAGTGGAAGTCCGCCTAAATTTGGGAGCGCCTCCAGAATATTTTCCATATTAAAATCCACTTAACCGAAGCTTAATTAAATATTAAACTTGAGATTAGGCTCCTTAAGCTCTCTTAACATTAAGCTCCCACACTGGTCATATGATAAGGTTCCATGGGAGGAGGGCTGGCCCCTCTGTGCTCCGTCAGACCCACTCGGCATTCAAAATGCAATAAATTCTTCATACGGTGTCCATTTTTCGAACCGTTTGTGGTGCTGGAATCAGGAAGACGAGACCTATGAAACCATCTTGGTTTCAACCCAATCCTGTAACTTTGAATTTTGAGCTAATCCTTAGGTCCTTGATCCAGTTCTGATCACGCACATTCATCAATAATATGATCAATAAAGGGTGTGGGGTAATTATCTTTAGGATAAGCCTTATTCAAATCTCTGAAGTCTATGCACACACATATCATTCCTTGTTTCTTGTCAACTGAGACTGGATTTGAAACCCACTCAGTCAAAGGAACGGGGTAGATAAAACCCGCCTTAAGAAAATTCTCAACCTTGGCCTTGATAGCTACATCTTTCCTAGGATTTATCAGCTAAAGCTTTTTATGTATAGGCTTAGCGTTATCATAAGTCTTGATCTCATGTTGGACAATCGATGGATCAATTCCAAGAATTTCTTCATAATACCAAGTGAACACATCACAAAATTCTTTAAAAATATTGATATAGATTTGAATCTCTTTAGGGGAACACCTGGCTCCGATGAAAAAATTCTCTATTACATTGGGATCCTTGGAAATGTTCACCAGAATTATTTCTGAAATGATAGACATATTACCTTTGGCAAAAATCTGTGTTGGAGCCAAAGGGTTTAGAATTGGGTGAACATGATCAGTTGACAGAGGGCTAGACAAACTTGACTCAAATCCATGCAAATCTGGTAGAAAATATGACTGATGATGCAAATCTTCCCACTGTCTTTCCACACCAGTCATTGCTTCTAGGATTTCCTCCTCAGATGGTAAAACAGTATCAAGGCAGTCCAAAGAAGAAGTTGATTTAAGGGTCCAAGTCGAAGCCACATATCCATCCAAATCCTCCGCTGAAAGAGGAACCAGATTGAAATCTGTAGTGTTAACAATATATTTATAAGCAATTTCGGCTGCAGACATAGGATATGTCATTCCACCCACTTGCCCTTCTTCTAATGTGGTCATAGAATAGGGTAAGGGTCAATAATCCAAAAAATAACGAGTTCAGAAGAACTCTCTTCAGGAAGGAACCTTGGAAGATGAAATATCATTTATATGAACAACAGGAGGCGGAAGATCAAAGGTATCCATCAACGTGGCATACATACCGACTCCTAGATTCTCAATAGGTTGCTTGGAATTCTTCACCATGGGAACAATAAAATCAGAGGATGCATTGGAATCTATCGAAGAATAAGCCATTTGATCAACAATAACGATTCTCCCTTCATGGGGAAAACATAGGATGCAGAATAATGATGATACAATGGAATCCATCTCATAAATCCAATTTTGTCCCAATAGAAGGTTATAGTCCAAATTAGCATCGAATATATCTACTTCAAAGTTGACTACCTTGCCCCCAACACACAGTGGGAAAGACAAGAACAATGTCATGTGGCCTGTGAGAATGACCATCAAATGCAGTTAAGAGAGTAGGTGAAGGAATGACTTGAGGAGATCCAATAGCTTTCCAACATGAAATAGACATGACACATGTTGAAGCTCCTTCATCAATTATAGTTCGAAAAATATTGATCTTTCGATACGTATATTTAATTTGAAAAGCCATATGATGAGGAAGTATCTTCTTAAGATGTGACATATCGAATGTAATCATAGGAGAGGTTTTTGGATCTACCACCCCGATCGTAGTGAGCAATGCACTCCTTTGTGCTGGGCACGACTGGAGTACCTCCAAGGAAAACATAACTCAAGGACTCTGAGCTAGATCTTCTACAATAGAGTAGTTTTGAGCTACCTTGGCATTTGGGTTAATCGTCGAACGTTTAGCAGAGCCTTTCAGCATGCGAGGTATAGGCACAACTGCGGGTCTCTCTATATGGAGTGGCTCAGAAATATCAGAAGCGGTCTTAGACTTAGAAGATTCAGATTCACCATAATCATGTGATCTTATTACGACATCAACATGAACACTCATCATGTATACATTTGATGATTTCCCCCCCTCTAGGTTTCCCCCTATGGGAGCTCCAGTATTTTCATTCGCACCAGCAAGCATTTGCTGCCCTTGGGAAAAGGGTTAGTCAGGAAAACCTGGGAACTAGAAGAAACCTGTTGAGCATCCTAAATCTTAGGGCAAAGATGAGTGAGATGGTCTCCAATGCACAATTTGGAATGAAACTTAACTTTATTTTTTGAGTCTCTCTTACCCTCCCCAACATTATTTCTGGGTTTGTTTGCATTATCCTTCCCATCCTTATCCTTTTTCTTATTATGTCCTTCTTCCCATCGGATTGTTTATTTCCTTTGGGGTTAGAGGATTGGACAACATTAGTCGTTAAATATTGGGAAGGCATAGACAATGACGATGTAACTTGAATAGAAGAAGTAGTTTGTAAAGACAATTGCTGCAATTGATTTAAGAGGTTAGCCATATTACTATTGATCGAACCAAGTAGCCCATCGGCATGGGGACCTAGATTCGACTTGGCTAAATCTATCTTGGATTGAGGAGCATCTGAAAAAATATTATCAAGAATCCCATACTGAGAATAGATAAGTTCTAATTGTTGGGCTCTAAAGATAGTGCGCTCTTCAGTAAATACCCTAGAAAGAGATACATCCTTTGAGATTTCTGGTTGTAAATATTTTAAGAACCATTCCATAAGGAATTTGTTGGGAATATAGGCTTTAATTGGCCTCTTCCTTATTCTACATTCCTAAATTTGGTCAGAAATGTGAGTTTCCTTATCTTGCTGGAAGTTGGCAAAAATATCAATTCCAACATCATACCGAACAAGCAACTGAAAATGATTCAAGAACATAGTAGCCAATTCGTTGAATGAAGCAAAGGTGTTCCTAGTAAGATCTATGTACCATTTAGTAGCATTTCCAATCAAGGTGCATTGAAACAATCTCAACCTAATTGAATCATCAATAAGGGAGTTAGATGAGTACCATAAGTGGAAAGTTATTACATGGTCAGCTGGATCCTCACCAGTCTTCCCTTTGAATTTTGGAATGTCTGATGGAAGCTTGGTAGGAATCGGAGGCCAAGAAAAGCTATATCGGATTGGATCGTTAGTCAATTTCGAAAGATATGGAAAATTTAAGGTTTCTAGGTATAGTAAGCGCGGAGGATTTGCTGAGGCACCAGGTTGCCAAGGATTGTTCGTAGAAGATATTGAACCATAAGGAAAACCTTGTGGTCCAGAGAAATTTGGAGTAGGACCTCCTACTGCCAAAGGGTTACCATAAACATGAATGTTTCCCCTAATCGAAGTATTAAAATATGATGAGACCCCTTGGTAATGGTTACATGCACTAGCGAAAGGAGAAAAACCCTGAGAGGTTCCTATGGAGGAGAAAGGCACGTTCCCCTATTGACCAAACATGAACTGATTCCCAATTCCTAAACCACCAAAAGTAGACTTCCAGCCTTGAAAAGTATTGAAACCTTCACCTCCTAGAAAAGGATTGAAACCTTGACCTTGCACGGAGAAAGGAAAATAACCTAAGGAAGGGTTAGAATGAGGAATATGACCACTTGCAAAGGGAAAACCCTAAAAAGAGGCTGAGCCAATAGCCATAGAAGACATAAGTGTGGAGACATCAGATGGAGTGGTGAAAGGAACCGAGGGAATTGCACTAGAAAGCATCCCAAAGTAAAATGAACTAGCGTGGGAAGCAAAAGCTTGGGTGCCCCCACTCGAAGATGGAATGGAGGTAGAGCCAAATATTGCATCACTAGGAGTGATGGTTGATATATAAATTTTACCTCCTCCTTCTACTCAAAGAGGGGTATGCACACTAGAAGTACTCATAGTCGAAACTGTGTTCCTAGCAGTGTCCATCGAAAGAAAAGAAGGAGGAATAAGAGGGCTTTCCGACCTGTGAGTCGGGGTCCCAACGTATGATATAACACCTAGGAAATCAAAAGGAAGAGGGGAAGAAGGAGTAACTGGAGGTTCATAAATCTCCTCGACCTCAACTTCTTCCGACGGAAAAAGAACCCTGGAAAGGAGTGGAGTACTCCTCTCTAAATCATGACTAACACTAGGATCACCCTAAAAAATTATAGCCCCAAGCGGAGGATCACTCTTCGATGCGTGCACTGCTACTGATTAAAAATCACTAGCAGAATTTCTAGTACGCCTTCTAGGAGAAGGCTCGACACTCTCAAGAGAATGCCCACGAAGCCTCCTAGATCGACGAATTGATCGATCAACCACTTTTAATTGTTAAGAGAACTTATACAAACTCAAGAAATTATAAATCTATGGCAGTCTAGGAGCAACGAGCACTCTCTAAAAATGTCCCTAAAGATTCATCCAATCAAGCAGCTCTCAGATATTTCTGCTTCAGGTGATTAGGACCGAACACCAAAATACAAGAAAGCGAATATATAAGATAGTCTAGGGTAATTACGCCCTAGGCCTACTAGCGAAGGTAATAGAAGAAGTTACACTGACCTCCAAACAAAATCATTTTTCGGTGCAAGTACCTAAGCTTCGCAAGGGCACCCTCCATAAGTACTAATGAACGTGATGCAACGTCTGCCTTAGGTACCATGGGTATTCCCCCCCGCAGTCACCTATGAGATACCTATGAATGACAACTAAGGTCCAGTTCGCATCGGTAGCCAGGCGGAACGATATTTGGTTGGGATCTGATAAGTAGGAGAGGGGGTATCTCTCTTCACTTATTTCACTCGCCCTCGTGCTTGACTCCATTTTTAGGAGAGATTTCCTGGACAACTTAACGAAACTGGGTTTCACTCTTTTAATCAACTTCTAAGTTTAAATTTAGAGTGGCCTTGGAGAGCTAACTCTCCACACACTTATTCCATGGCCTTAATGACCTAGACTGGTTGATGTATTTAATGACAAATAAAAAAGATTCTAGTTCATTTTAGATTTTATCGCTTGATTTTAAAGGTTGTTCTTTTAAGTCATGGGTGAAATGGAGGTGCAACTTATGGTGTTATGGACGCAAGAAGAAATCAATAGAAACCTGCTACATGCAAAATGCAACTTTTTCTTCGATGAAAAGGGATTTCTACAAAGGGAACTACAAACAAACTAATGAAAACAAAAAAATTTCTTTTCTTTTTCAAAATACACACTCACACACTCAAAATCTATAAAAGACTAAAAATGCTTACAGTGCAACTACTCTAATGCAAACTACCAATGCTAAATGCAAGATTCTAGGATTACTCTAAAGAACAAGAAAATGTGTTTCCCAGTAAAGAGGTCTGAAACTTGACACAAAAGAAATGAAAAATGCAAACAAGAACTTCTCCCAACAAAGATGCCAAAAACTTGATACAAAAGGGGGCAAATTCAACCAAGAAATTCTCCCAAAACCAAGAAAATTCGACCAAATGACAAACTTTGCACTTGCTAAAAAATGACAAATAAGCCTTAAAATAAAACCAAAAGAAAAAGAAAAGGCAAACAAAGATTTTTTTTTGTGTCTTTTTATTTTTAAGGAAGCAAGAAATTCTTTGAGAAAGAAAAAACTACCCAAAAACTAAAAATCACCAAATTGAGCAAAAAATGCCTCAAATTCCTTAAGCCATAAACATCATTTGCACAACAAGGATTAACAAGCGGAAAGAGGTAACCCACTCAAACAAATGACTTGATCAGTAGCACAAAACTCCAGCGAACAAAGAAACTCCAAGAAAATCAAGAAGACTCTTCAAGATTGCCAAAAGCACCTTTCTCAAAAAACCAAGAAAAACCAAGAAAGCCAACGAAGGAAAAGAAAAAAGTGAAGCAATAAGAAGGCTAAGCATGAGAAAATAAACACTAACTCATTGTCCCTAATACTCAGAATAGCCAAGAACTTCAATAAGAAGCCCTGGTGCCAAACACAAAACTGAAACTTCACAAAGAAGGGCAGACCCTAGGTTGACTAGGTTTTTCACCAAGAAAGAGAGGAAATTGATAAAATGAAAAAAGAAAAACTTTCTAGGAACATCAAATATGAAACAAAAGTAAACGAAAGCAAGAAAAATACTTTACTGGACTCAAAATATAAAAATTTCATTTAAAACTGGGAATACACGGCTTGACAGTGATCAACTTGCGTGTATACACGACTGTGTACAAGGAAACACATGTATACTCGTGTTTATTTAGACAAAAATGCTTGTATACGCGACTGTGTAAACTGGAAAGCACGTATAAAAAAGGTAGTAAAGAAAAAAATAAAAAATCCAAGTCTGATCCAGAAGATCAGAAATTTTGCTTGGATGGATAATGAACCAAAGAAACTGGAAAAGTGATCAAACCAAACATAGAACCTAGATAAAAAGAGAAACAACCCAAACTAGGAATTACATAGATGTGATCTCTAGTGGAGTCGCCAATTCTGTTATGGGATGAATTACCGTAGGGTTTGGGTTTAGAACCCCAACAAAGAAATAATCATGCAACAACAAGAAGCAAGCAAATTTACAGTCCTAATTCTTAAACTAGTAAAATGTGAAGAAGAGGTCATACCCGTAGGTCCTACGTTTGAAGGCGATCCTGCGGGGTTCAAACCCTCTGCTTCTCCTAGTGCTCTAAAACCTACAACCCACTGAAGAAAATCACATATACTAGTAATAACTAAAAGCACGTTCAATATGTTAGCGTTAGATCATATAAGATTATAAACCAAATAACATGAAATCATTCATAACATGATCATAACAAGTATAAAACATTAATATCATGAACATCAAGAACGTGACAGAGCTTCTTCATTGATGTATGTAAATATGTGTGGAGGGATACCACCTGATTCAGCCACGGCTCCAAGCAAAATTGTTCTCCGGATCCGTCCAGCCCAAACCTCAACAATCTCCTTCCATAAGCATGCACATGGATGTCATATAAGAGGAATGAACATCTCCATGAGGGAAACAAGGGTTTCCATAATCAAGGAAGTGTAGGAGGCATAGGGATAAATCAGAGTTGATTAGGGACTAAATGGCTATAATATCAATACCTATCTCTCTCTCCCCTTTAGGCCTTCCCATGAGGCGTATTTATACCACCCCAAAACATTTGTTTCAGTTGGGATACAGTTAGGCCATGGGCTCCTGTAGGTAGGATTTCGGTGTAACCCATAAACCCCGCCCAAAAAATAGGGATTTTTTTTTTTTTTCATATTTCAAATTATATACGTGGGTTGGGTGTAACTGGACCCGCGTGTGCACGCACTTTTGAGAGGGTAGAATCGCGTATGGAATTCAAAATTATGTTTTTTAGGTAAAGGACCAAGTCTGAAGGGAAAGGGTTGCCCAAGGCCATAACACAAAGCATCAAATATATAGAGGTGGAAAATGATGCTATAGCAGAAGGATTCAAGAATGAATTTGATCTCTTCCATAGTGACCGGGAAACATAACTGCTTTGTATCATAGTTAGCAAAAACTTAAGGAAGTGTTGAATAACCTTAAGTTGTTTATTGACGTTAAAACCACCTAGGTATTTGAAAAGATTATAGAAATGGCCCTTGGCCACTGCCTTCATCTAATTCCGAGAGTAGTAAGAATTACCAAGTTGTCTTGAATTTCCCAGATTGAGTTTCTTATCCTGTGACTGTTAGCAAAATTATGAAAGAACTTGGTGGTGTTGTCCTCTTCTTTTATCCAAAGGGATATTCTCTTAAGTCTCCATCGATCTTTTTCTGCTTTTAGAATTTGGGACTTCCTATCAGATAAGGCAACAATTTGCTGTTTGATGGAGTCAAGAAACCCTGTATATAAGAAGTGATCTTGTGTATATTTTATAATCCTCTCAATATCTAATAATTCACATTTTTGTTCCAACACATAGTCTTTGGCCCGCTGTTTGACTTTGAGTGAGCTTTGAATTTTGTGCATCGATAAGTCCTTTAAGCTATGGCAATTGAATTTGAAAGGGATATTTCAAGGGATAGACTATAAGTTGAGCTAAAGGAAGATAAGTGTGTGGTCAGATATGGTATCTGAAATGACCCAAGACCGATATTTATGCAAGGACTTTGCCAAATCCTATGAAATCAAGAATCAATTGAGACATTTAGTTATGCCATGGACCCCAATTCCTCCATTATTCCAAGTGGGAGCCATAGGAAAGGTGCATACAACTACAATATTAGAGTCTTGAAGGATATGGGATATGAACGACACAAGGGGATTAAGATGCCAGTTGTGACCGAATAACTCACAAGCAACGATAGTAAAATTAAGATCACTAGTCAAGAGGAGAGAGCGGTCACTAAGAAAGCCACTTTGATGGAGCTGAGACTAGAAGGATTCATTGTTATCATAGGGACCAAAACAATTAACTAGAGTGATTTCTCGGTCCAAGCCTCTAAGGTAACCTTCCATGATGATCTTGACTATGGAATGGAAATATCTAAGGTCAACTTCCAAGGGATTCCATATGACTGCCAGACCCTCTGAGCAAGAGGTAGCATCCATAGTGTGTAGTAGCCAATCTGGGAAGGTTTTGTGAATAAGATCCCTGGATTTTTCACTAGGGACCATAGTTTCTTTCAGGAAAATAATGGATGGATGATGTCCATCAATTAAATTGCGGAGGGAACAACGTTTTGGGGTCCTCCCATCCCCTTGATATTTAAGGATATCAAAATCATGGTAAACCATTTTTGGGGGATGCTCTGCTTGAAGGGCCTTGGAATGGGTAGTCGATAAGGATTCTTGGAACCTATCTCCAAAATCAATTCCTTCTCTGGTTAGATCCTTTTTTTTAAGTTGTTTCTTTCAGGTTGTAACATTTTGAAAGGATGCAAAAGTGGATGGATTAGGGGTTTCAGGAATGCTTAGAGGTGGAAAAGTTGGGATAGGAGAGATAAGAAGGAATAATATATAAGAGGGGCAGAGAGAAGGAAGGTAGAAGCCCGAGGATAGTCCAGTATCGTTTGTGGTCGGCCGAGAACTCGTCAAGGTAGAGGGGTCTATTGATGAAAAAATAAACGTTGAAGTAGATACATCCAAACTACTGTGGAAGGAGCTCATGAATAAACAAGTTTTGGAAATACCCCATGTCCTAAGAATTAGGTTGATGTGGGTGGAAGAGAATGGCAGTGGCTTAGATGGAAAGAAATGGGGGTTATAGAGAGGGGGGAAATAAATAGGGTCAGCCTCAATAGGTGAGGGTATAGTTTGATGTTCCTCATTAAGACAAGATTTTAAAGCTATATTTTGTAGCAATAAGGAATCTTCAACAATGAGAAATTGAATATGATTACCAGAGATTACATTCAGTGCGGGATTGGAATCGCTTAAGGAGTTAAGGGTGCATGGGAAACTTCCTACCTCCATTGATGCATGTGTGCTCAGACCTTGCCTCAAAGAGTTTTCTCCATTACAATGCATGCCATAAATCCCTCCTGGTCCTTTTGTGCAGTGTTGCAACTGAGAGGGTTTAGAGGAAGCACAACCCATCTCGGCCGATGAAGCCAATTTTGAGACCTCATTCAAAAAATATAACTTCGCCGAGCCAACTCGCTACAAAGAAAGGGACCCACTAAAATGATGCTTCTCTCCCGAGTTGATCACTATTAGAATACAAGTTGGGGTCCAAGGATTTTCGTTGAGGGTTTTGTAATTTATGCTCTATTGTGACGATTTTACCGTTCCAACAACTGAAAGGGTCTCATAGTTCTCCTTAAGGTGATCGACCATATGGAAAAGGGTACACTTGAAAGGAAAATTATACTAGTCTATGTGTTGACAAAAAGAGTGGTTGCCATGATGGATTGTGAGTTTGGATGACAACCCCATCAAGATGTCATTTCCACTAGCACCTAGGGGTTATTTTGTCAAAATAAACCAAATATTTTTCTTCGAAATATATTATTTTTCCAATGCAATTGCCCACTTGCATGATAATGTGGCAAGTCTAGAACTCCAAGGGGAAGGCCACCAAATTTACCCATAGGTACCTAGATTTTGGCTTCTCGGTCACTAGATCAAAGCTGACCTGCCACCTTTGAAGCCACAAGTATCGAAGACCTAGTACGTAGGATTTTTGTAGGATAATGCCTAGATCCCCTTCGTCAAAACAATGAAATTGATACAAGCTATTCATTAAGAGGCTGACCGTCGGGGTATAAAAAAATAAGGGATTCCATTTCTCTGAAACCCGTGATTGGACTTGGGGTTATGATAGAGAAACATAGAAAATTTTTCCCATTAAAGTTTGAGCCAACAGGTTAGCCACTCTACTGAGTTTAGAATCAACCTCAAAAACCAAAGAAGGGTATATTACACATGGGCTATAAGATTTTGTCAAATTTTTTCCTCCCAAGTGTGTTATGGGGAGCGGAGAGAGTTGGGCAGGGGCAGGGTACAATTTGTTCGAGTAGTCTTAGGTGACATTAAAGAAAGGTTTGATTCCCTACTTGATGTCTTGTTCGCTGTAGCAGGTGTCATGTCGGGAAGCAAGACCAAAAAACCCAATTTTTATATAAAAATAAAACGAGCACTGATGACGACCTAGGAGATAGGGAACCCGGGAATATCAACTGCAAATGGGGTGAAACCATGAGCACAGGTCCCACGATGTAACAATTAATAAACAGGGGATGAAAAATAAAAAAAAAAGTGGTAAAATTTGTAAAGGGAGAGGACCGGAAAGGGAGGAAAGAGAGGGTTCTAAATTCAAGGAGTGTTTTTAGGGATAAAATTGTTAGGTCCCTATAATAATAATGTATTCCCCTTATTTTTATTGTTAGTGTAGCCTCCTATTGTTATTTTTTTGCCCATGTATCTCCCATGTTGTTATTGTTGTGCCCCATAGCAGCCCACTTTTATTATTGTTGTGCCCTTACATTATTATTGTTATGTAGGCTCTGATTATATTATGACACCTTAGACTCCTATATATACCAAAGTGGTATTATCATTTGCATCATCCAAGAATTGTTCATTTATGTAATGTAAAGGAGGTTTCCCCCTCAAAGAGGACAAATTTTAAGTCGTTGATATATCGTTTCTTCTGTTCTTTGAGATGGTTGCATAACATTTGGTATCAGAGCTTTGGATTCTAGGGTTTCGCTTCTTGAAATAGGTCATCTTGGAATTTTCGCTATAACTTTTTTTTCTATGAAGCTGAAATTGGAACCACGTGGAAGCTGAAAATTTTCACTATAATTTTTTTTCTGTCTGGTTTTCTACTAGAGCCTTAAAGTTTTTAAATCTATCAAAGACTTCAGATTTCTTCCTTAAGAAATATATCCATGTATTCCTTGAGAAGTCATCTACGAATGAAACATAGTACACAGACTTTCCCAGTGATGGAACCGACACAGGTCCAAACATGTCATTGTGCACAAGCTCAAATATCTTGTTCGCCCTCTTAGCACTAGAAGGAAAAATCACCCGATTCTGCTTCACATATACATAATGTTCACTGAAATCGAAATCCATAGAGAAATTAGAAAAATATTCTACCATACCATTACCATCCAATATCCGAAGGCCCTTCTCTCCAATGTCCAAGCCTTTGATGCCATAACATGGTATTTTATCCAAAGACCGTTAGGCTTTCCGCTCCACTTTCAGGAACCATAGAATTGTTGCACCCATCAATAATAGTGCTACCCTAAAGCTTGTATAGAGTTCCAATTTGAACTCCCCACATTAATACCAATGCTCCATGAACCATCTTTCAAGTATCTTTCTCGAACATTGTTTTTACACCTGCATCATCCATCTTGCTTATAGAAATCAGATTTCCGACCAATGCAAGAATATTCAGAACACCAGGAAGTGTTCTAATCCTTCCACCTTGTAGCTTCAGCTTGAATTTTCCATGTCTAATGATTCTGGCCTTACTATCATCTCCTAATAAGACATCACCACCATCATACTTCTCATACTCACATAACCACTCCCTGTGGGGAGTGAAGTGAAAGGATGCACCTGAGTCAATCAGCCATGCCTCATGATCTACATGTGTATTTGAAGAAGAAGCCAAATACACATCCCCACCTTCATCTGAGGTGGTTTTTGCCTATGCAAAAGAAGCATCATCAAATCCATTTTCTTTCTCAGGAGCTTTAGATATGCAGTCCTTTTTGTAGTGCCCTTCCTTTCCACATTTCCCGCACACCTTTACATGCTTTCCTGGAGATTTAGATCTCCCACTCGAAAAATTATTTTTGTTTCTATTCTGGGACCTTCCTCGTAAAGATAAGGCATCATCATTCTGGCCCTCCATATTTTTCCATCTCATTTCCTCCGACAACAAGGCTGAGGCAATTTCCTCAAAATTCAAGGTAGTTGTATTTCTACCTATTGCAATAACCAGACTAACCCATGAATCTGGTAGAGAACACAACAAACTGATGCAATTTTCTTCATATGAGATTTTAATATCAACAGATGATAACTGTCTTACCATAGTATTAAAGGCATTCAGATGCTCTGTCACTAATTCTCCATCCTTCATCGTCAGGTTATACAACTTTTTCTGCCAGAACAATTTATTTACCAGAGACTTAGATTTGTACAAAGTCCCTAACTTGACCCAAAAATGATTCGTCGTAGCTTCCCTAGGTACATTCAATAATACCGAATCTAAGATACACAACTGTATTGTTCTCTTTTCCTTTTGATCCAACTTCGCCTAGTCTTCATCTGACATTGTCATTGGTTTAGTACCTGGATCTACCGCAATCCACTGATCTTTATCCACCAACAGATCCTCCATCTTGAGCTTCTACAACTCAAAAATCTGACCATTAAATTTTTCGATCTCTATCTTTTCACTGCTCTCCATCTTCTTTCACCACAAGAATTGATCCCGTAGATCTCCCACTGAACAGGGTCTACCATAGGCCCGAGCAAAAAACCCCTCAATAGCAAAGGCGCCCCCTTGAAGCTGAAACAACTCTAATACCAAATTTAGGTTTTAACCCTGTATATAAATTATCTGAAAACAAATTCTTAAAGTCAGAAAAGAAATAATAGCGAGAGCATAAAACATAAAACAAATATACATAGATATTTTCCCCTAGATCCCAAATCGGGACTACCAGCTTGATTTTTCATTATATTCCTTTTAGTGTTACAACACATATATATACATGCCGAAGAATTCATAAACCCCAATCCATTAACCTTGTATTATAACATAATTGTAGTTCCCTTGACTAGATCTACAAAATACTAGGGGCCAAAAACCATCATTCCCCAAAAGCATGTGCAAACCCATGCACAAAACCATAGGCGGGTTCGCCCATCAAAAAATCATGGAAATAATCGTGGAAAGAATATAACACATACCCAGCAGGAAAGAAGACTTAAAGGGCTACCACATGAAGGAATTTCAGATCTTGGAGATCTGAAATTACAGAGATACAACAGTTTCAATATCGAGCTCATAAAAAGCAAGAAAAATGTGTGTATTTTTTAAAATTTTACATAAATTTTGTTTGAAAAATCAGTTTGAAGTGATTCAAAGGGCATAGGGAAGCATATATATCATTTTTTCATTCCAAAATTCCTAAAAAAAAAAATTGACACACCTAGTAAGTAACCAAAATTCTCTTCTATGAAACATGAAGAAGAGGAAGAATTGCAACATGATGTATCAAAATTATGAGACCAAGTGCAACAAATTTCGCTCTCGCAAAAAGTAAGAAAAAATGAATTGGAAGCCATGATGAATGTTAGGATAGATGGTATAAAAATGGACATTGGAATTTTGAATGATGGTTTGAAATCATACATGGAAGCAGTGATGAATTACAAGATAGAGGGGTTAAAGGAAGGTTTGGAAAAGTTCCTAGAAGAAATACTTCTGATTGGTGACAAGGTGATCCATGAAAATCATGATGAGGAAAAGGGAATCTAAATTATGATTTTAGAGACTCCAATGTTTGGTTTAAGAACCACCACATTCCAAAGATAGATATGAGGAATTTTGATGGTGAGGATCCGATAACATGGATACTATAGATGGAGCAATATTTTGATCTCTGTGATGTGCAACACTCACAAAAGGTATGCATTGAAAATTTATATTTAGAACTAAATCCGCTTGTATGGTATCAATGGATTTATTCTCGTAAAACACTTGTCACTTGGTCAATTTTTATGGAGGAAATGATATCACATTATGAAGATATAATGATCAACACCTTATCCAATTGATAAATATCAAACAAAAGCGTTCAATGGCGGAGCACATTGAGGACTTCCAAAAATTGAATATCAGGGTAAAAAATATTCCATAAGAGCGTAGGATTGATGTCTTCAAAGGGACTTTGAAGGATAACATCCAACATGAGGTTCACCTTTGGGAACCTGATTCATTGGAGAAGACATTTAGGGTGGCAAGAAAAGTTGAAAGAAAAATTATGGCAACAAGGAAGTCTACCACTCATAACTATAAAGATGGAAGTGTTGTTGCTCCTAGCCTTCCACAACCTACAAGTTTGATACCACAAAAATTGGAGGAAAAAAGAGAAAACGGATTTGTTACAGTTGTGATAGAAAATACACTGAAGGTCATAAGTGTGCTAAGAATAAAATATTATTCATATATTGTGAAGAGGAGGAAGAAAAGGAACAAGAAACATCAAAAGAGGAGAATATACACCAAGAAACAACCCTTGAGAAAGAAGAAATGAATTCGACCATATCTTGCAATGCATTGGAAGGAATTACCACTCCTTAAACTCTCATGATAGAAGGATATATCAAGAAGAAAAAGGTAATAGTGTTGATTGATTCGGGTAGTACTCATATTTCATTGTAAGATAGACAAGGAATTGAATTTCTTCCTATATTGAGCACAAGAATGTCAAGTGATGGTTGCAAACGGAGGAACTATAAATTTCTATGGAAAGTGTCATAATATCAAGCTAACAATGGGGGAATATGTATTTAATATTCCATTGCTTTCCATTCCAATGGGTGGTTATGATGTTGTACTAGGAGTCCAATGGTTACAATCTTTGGGGACGATAGATTTTAATTTTCAAGAACTTTTCTTGATTATTTTTTGGGAAGGAACAGAAGTTGAATTTTAAAGGGGTATCAAAGGGAAACAAATAAATATAATCAGCAGTAATGGCATGACAAAACTTCTGAAGAAAGAACAACAAGGCGTAATTGCACAATTATGCGCACTAGAATTTGAAACATCAAAATCATCTATTTCTCCAGATCTCCAAAAAGCCTTAGACAAGGTATTTGAGACTCTCAAAGGCCTCCCACCTATTCGTGATCATGATCATGTTATTCATTTGATTCCAGGAAGTGTTCCTTCGAACATCATACCTTACAGATATCCCTATGGCCAAAGGAGTGAAATTGAACGTATGGTTGCAGAAATGCTAGAGGTTGGTATAATTCAACCTAGTCAAAGTTCTTTCTTTGTTCCAGTAGTATTGGTGCATAAGAAGGATGGAACATGGTGTATGTTTCTAGATTATAGGGAGCTCAACAAGCTCATTAATAAAGATAAATTTCCCATTCCTATCATTGATGAATTATTGGATGAATTACATGGAGAAATTTACTTCACCAAGTTGGATCTTCGTTCAAGATATCATCAAATTAGAATAAAGACAGAAGAAATTCTGAAAACAACATTCAGAACTCATGAGGATCATTATGAATTTTTAGTCATGCCTTTTGGCCTTACTATTGCACCTTCGACATTTCAAGGTTTGATGAATTCCATTTTCAAACCCTTTCTTAGAAAATTTGTGTTAGTATTTTTTGATGATATATTAATCTACAAAAAGTCTTGGAAGGATCATGTTCAACATGTTGAAAGGGCGCTCAAACTATTGGAGGAGAAACAATTATATGCAAAAACCTCCAAATGTTTCTTTGGAGTACATGAGGTGGAATATTTGGGTCATATTGTATCTCATGAGGGTAGACCCTAAAAAAATTATAGCCATCAAGAAATGGAAAATCCTCGCAACCATAAAGTATTTTCGAGGATTTCTCAGGTTGGCAGGGTATTAGCGCAAGTTTGTTAAGAAGTATGGGATAATTGCAAAAAATCTAACAACATTACTAAAGAAAGATGCATTTTCTTGGACTCCAAAAGCAACTAAGACCTTTGAACATCTTAAAGAGGAAATGTGCCAAGGATCGGTCTTAATTACTCTTGACTTCACAAAAACCTTTATTGTGGAATGTGATGCCTCATGAAATGGAATTGGTGTTGTTTTGATGCAAGAAGGAAGACCCATTACTTTTGAAGTCATCCAATCAAAGGAAAGTATTTACACAAACCTATTTATGAGAAGGAAATGTTGGCAATACTACATGCACTAAAGCAATGGAGGCCTTTCCTAATGGGAAGACACTTCAAGGTAAAAAAAATCATGATAGTCTTACATACTTTTTGGAACAAATAGTATCTTCAGAAGAGTAGAAAAAATGGGTCACAAAGATATTGGGTTATGACTTTGAAATCATCTACAAAAAAGGGAAGCAAAATGTTATTGCAAATGCACTCTCAAGAAAGGATGAGGATGTGGAAGAATTTTTTTGTGCCATTTCTATTATCCAACCTGATTGGATAACCAAAGCAAGGGATGAATGGAAGAATGACAAAGAGGTGTGGACACTCATTCAAAAGTTTCACCAAGATCCAAGTACATCTGATACATTTAGCTGGAAAAATAATTCATTATTGTACACAAATTGTTTATATCTTTGTAAGAATTCCCAACTCAAGCAAAATATTCTTTTGGAATTACACACCTCCCCCTTAGAGGGCACTCAGGATTTTTAAAAACTTGCCACAGGAGCAAGAAGGAATTTTTTTGGGATGGCCTTAAATATGATATTCAAAAGTTTGTGGCAAAATGTTTGGTTTTCCAATGAAATAAAATTGAGACAATTAAGACTTCGGATTTGTTACAACCTTTATCCATTCTAAGTCAGCATTGGGAGGAGGTCTCAATGGGTTTTATCACAATTTAACCCAAGTCTGAAGGAAAGAGTGTTATCATGGTGGTAGTTGATAGGCTTACCAAGTATGCACACTTTTTTGCATTATATCATTCTTTTAAAGCCAACACAATTTATACTACATTTATGGAAACAATTATAAAGCTACATGGAAACCCAAAGATTATTGTAAGTGATAGAGCTCCCATTTTCACTCAAAATTTTTAGATGAAATTATTTTCTTGTCTTGGTACTCAATTAGCTCATAGCTCATATTATCATCCTCATTCTGATAGGAAAACTGCGATAGTGAAAAAAATGTTTGGAAGGATAACTTCATTGCTTTGTATATGATAAAAAAACATGATGGATCAAGTGGTTACCTCTGGCTAAATGGTGGTATAACACTTCCTTCCATACTATAGCAAAAATGACTGGTTGGCTTGCGGGGTCCTGTTGGTCGGCTTAATTGTCGGATTAAACCTCTCAATATTAATTATCAATCCAGGAGTCGTAAACACGAGTTGTACTGCGTATTGGCTCAGCTTAATGGCCAGAGTATAAATATATTCCTTATTAATGATGAACTAGGTGCTGAAATGAAACACACATTTTCTCGCAAATAAACAATCTCGAAAAGGAAACCTACTTAACCAATTTCGTTCAGTGCAAACTTCATAATGCAATTAAACTACAAATAAATCCTCAATCATGTAACATTATCGCACTCGCATTCTACTTGTAAATCTCCTATGATATATTTTAATCTATTAACTCCTCTCAATAACTTGAAACTCGCACTTGAAACTAATAGGCAAAAATATCACAAGTTATACATTCACACCCTAAACTAACTATCCAAACTACCCTTGATAGCAAATTCAAGATTTAAATTAAAAAGAAAGTTCTAATTATTGCGGGGAGAAAACTACTTTACTTCATGTAAAATAACACCTTGAAATATCCTATTAGAAATCACATCGATGATAAACCTTCTATTTAAATATTTTAACCTAAATGAGAGAAACTATTAAAAAGCAAACCTACTTCCAAATCGAAGCATGTAACTTAATAACTAAAACTAAATCACGCTGCATGCACAATTAAATCTACACTCAATCTTGCACTTACAAAAGAATTATTACACTACAAAAACAAGAATAAATCTAATTATTGAACAAAGTGATGCATAAACCAATTGAATGTGCATTAAATCCTACAAACATCCAAACAAATCAAATCAAATCCTGCAAACATTCAAAAACATTATATTATGCAAAATTGGAATTATTATTCTAAATGGCGGTGTTAACATGTTCAGATTCAAAGCATATAAAATCTGTTTTATTCCATACTCAAATTAGAATCTGTTCTAATTATGTGAGGAGTAATGCTTCTTTTAGTATGAATCTATGTAATAACTCAAAACACGATGTAACTAGAGTTGTAATAGAGTATAACTCTATGTTACAACTCAAACATGATTATGTAATGAGTAATACTCCTTCAATCCATTAATTGACACGATGCTGCAATGAATGAAATGCTTTGGAGTTGAACCACACCTTCACACAGAAATCTGAAATGTTAAAATAACACACATCTAACTATATTCTGCTGATTGATGAGCTTAGCTCTAGAGGTGGTGGTCCCTACCACGCCCGGAGTAAGCTCGCTTGCTGCAACTGATGAAATATTTAAAACATCAAATGCAAAATAAAAAATGAATCATATCAACAATTCTACTGCTCACAACATAAAGCGGATTTATACAAATATTCAAAACAACATTTGAAATATCGATTACACAAATCACAAAAATTCTCCTATTTCCATTACATGACTCTGCAAATTAATTTTGGTTCTACATCTCAGAAATCGACTTCATATTGAGAAATTCTGGCTCTACATCCAAGAAATTCGACCTCTGTCTAAGTGACATACTCACTTCTGCGCCTGAGCAATTCCTTCCTCTTCGCCAAGTTGATGCTAGTTCTACATCTCAGAAGAGATTAATTCCTGCACTCTCTACCTAATTGATGGGTAGACTAATTGATTCCTCCAATTGATCGACTACTCCCCATCGCCCTCTCCATCCATTGACTCCAGTCGATTCTTATATATACATTCAAATTACCAAACTGGCCTTTTAATTTAGCCAAGAAGATTATTTTGCTGGAATAGGAATCAATTTTACAACAGAATGTGAATTTAGGAGATCGCTCCCCTTTTTGTGGGATTTCGCTATTGCTGGAAGGTGCAATTGGCTTCTGGAAGAATGTGACCTCATACACTGCTGGTAGAGGTATCGTATAGCTAACTGGGGCATTGTAAGGCAGCTTCAACAACGATTTGCATTCTCATTTGTCATATCATAAGGACGACAACTTGTTTATTGATAAGAGCTCGACGAAGGCTGCGATTCTCCTTTTACTCCTCTCAGAATTCCATTTAAGCTTGGCTTATCCCCAATTGATAATGTATGGTTGAAAACGATGCATGCTATGGGTGCCACAACCGGTAGCCATGATCCTGAATCAACAATTCCCAAAAGCACACCACTAGTGGGGACACCCCAGATGGCTTCCCATTCTTGTCATTTTCACTCACATATTATAAAACTACTAACATCATATTTATATCAACGCACAGTTACTTCGCAAGGAAGCATTAGACAATATTGCAGGACTACCATCATGTCTCATTAATCTTAGTTCCCGCTTAAGAGGATAATAAACTAGCGGCACATGAAACACACTGCAACACATTGAAAAGGCATAAATGTGGAGCTACATGAGAATTACAACTTAGAATCCATGAATCTTTATATTGTTATTTTTCACAATGCCAGCCTGTACAAGGAAATTTGAAACATTTTTACGCTGATCACCCTGTAGCTGAATCACCTGCCCGAGTTCAGGGTCCTGCACAATAGTACCATTACAACAAAATTCTTTCTTCAGGTCTTTGAGAATTTTGTTGTAGCTGAATTCCTTCCTTAAACCTTGCGCAGTTGTCAGACTCTTTCTACCGTTGTGCTGCTATATGCGCACATGCACATATTATTTAGATCCGGTACCTGAATCTTTAGCATTTGCATCAACAAAAGGATCATAGGCACTAGGAATCTGAACGTCTATATTTGACATGAACCTTGGTTGTTAGAGAGCACAAGAGGATGGACAAATTTATTTGCGCTTTTCTTTCTTGCTCCAAGCTTAACCTCAAAAGGCAATGCGCTGCTGCAGATCCTAAGTGAGGTCACGAACTTCAGAAAAACTTCACACATCGAAGAGGCAGAAGAACAAAAAGACACCAATACGATATTCTTCTATTCTTCCGCACACAGAATTCTCACCTGCCTGTTAGCTGAAGCTCAACCAAAAATATGAAGTGAGCATATGAGTTTGTTTCCGTGGTATCCCAAATGAAACAAAGCATAAATAGATTCATTCAAGGACTTCCCATCCAACTAGCATTTTATTGAAGCTTTGCTTGGGATTACTTTGTTAATCGAGAATTCTGCTGCATGAACCTGTACTCTTATTTATGAAGCATTCCAGCACTGTTGGTGCTCGACCTATTCTCCTCCTGCCAGCATGAAAACCTATTATTAACGATATTATTACACAAACACTTATTCAAATTAATTAATAACAAGAATTTACAATTTAATTCTAAATGCCTATAATAGTCAACTTAATGGAGAAACAATGATTAAAATACTAGGTGCGATCATGTATCTATTTGATAAAAATTGTAAAAATTTGGACAAAGATGTAGCTCAACAGGTCCTAACCCAGGTTCTTAGTTTATCGCACAACCAATAAACCATCCAACTACTGGCCCTTTTGGCAATGACCTACTTGTGCAGATCAAAGTCTCACCAGAAGCAGTATGGGGGGGTGTTGGAACAAGGTTTCTGCACCCTGAGGAAGAAAATAATGAAGTTGCCCTAAGCAGATTGATTATAGAATTATATTGATCATAAATATATGTGCGCAATATATAATAATACTTATCAGATGCAGACAGAATCACAGATCACTTTAGTGCAGATATAACATGACAGAACTAGATCAATATCTAAACAATGCGTAATCACTTAAGCACATTCATCCATGTGTCCTATCATCAATGTAACTTCATGCATACATAAAATAGGTAATTGCACAGATACAAATAATCAATACATAAGCAATGTGATCCAAAGATAGAAACAATAGATAGATAACTCATATCAATAACACAATGCTTTTGCCAAAATCTGTCTTTATATTAGCTTTAGGTCAATTCAATACATCAGACTTTACCCTTACACTTTACCCTTTCGGGCACACAACCAGTGGAGTCCGTAGATAGCCAAGAATAGGTCTCCGCACAGACAGCCAACAGGAGCCTTTCTACACAACCCAGACAAACCCTTACAAAAGTATTACAGACGCATAAACATTCAGATCATAACATCAAGTTAAGTTCTACTGCCTTCCACTTGGACTTGATCTATCTATTTATATCATTCTAGCGTGCAAATGCTATGGGCTCAAACCATGGTTTGAGGCTAATATTTTACCCTTAAACCCTTTTACATTAAAATAGGGACTTTGATTTGCCCCAAAGCCCCTTGACTCATTCACGCAATGCGCAAATACAAAACTTTTACAAAAATATACCAAAAATTGTACCCCAGGGGACCTCGCTACAACGGGCCCCCAACACAAACATGTGACTCATCCCAAGTCACTGAGGCGTCTCCTCCTTTAGCTTGGCTTGGAGCGCGTTGACATAAAATTTAAGAGGGAGCACCATTTCCAAAATTTGCGCAGCAACTTCCTGCGCTTGGAGAACTAGCTTCTCAGTGGTAGGCCCTTCAATGCCCATCTTGATACTTTGTTGAGTCTGCTGAATTTCCTTTAAAGTACTGTCCAGAGTCTGTGAAAGCTGAAGAGCCTCCTCATCCCATGGTTGCATTTGTGCATCTAGCAGCTGCTCTTTACAATGTAGGTCTTCGATCTTGGTTTGGATTATTAGGCCCTCCTGTAGACGGGTGAGGCGTTGTGGAAGAGCCAGGGTAGGCGCCACCGTTTGAATCTTAGCAAAATTTTGTTCTTTTTGGTGCAGCTCGTTGCACAGCTAGTGTACGACAAGATCATTCTGCACGGATGTCCATACGCCCATAGCTTCATCCAAAATATTGTCACACTGTGTGACTGCGGAAACAATACTGTCTGTGGCTTGTTTTACTTCAACTGCCCTTTTTTTGTAGACCTCGGGTGGAGTCTCAGGATGCAGCTTTGTTTGCATATCCATGATTTGATGCTCAAAATCTGCATGAATGATCTGCACTTCAGTGCGCAATGCTTTCATGGTGACAGCCAGTCCTTCCAAATTTTCTTCTGGAGCAACTGTGGCCAGGACTATTGGAAGATCGCTGCAGACTTGGTGAATTTTGGTTTCGAGCATAACATGCTGGGCTTTGGCTAGACGACATGCTACTTCTATGACTTGAACGCGCTGGGCTTTGGCTACCCGACATGCTACTTCTATGGCTTGTTGTTTCTCATGTGAATCTTTGACATGCTTCTTGGATTCTATAGAAGATGTGTGAGAAACAGCCTCACAGAACTGAAGTTTGTCGACGAACATGGTATGCATCGAGTGCAGCTTCCCTGAAGGTAAAATAGACAAATTAATGTTAATATCACCTGCACCTCTGAATTGGGCGCGTCGACTGGAGTCCACATGGATGATTGGTGCAGGGATTTTAATAAGATGAGCATCCCAGGTTGCTGGTAATTCTATGTCCAATGGCTACGCGCTGGTTACTTGTGCACTGGTCTGGCTCACCTGAGCAATGCTCACTTGAATCAGGCTCGCTTTCATTTTAATTTCCTGGATCTCAACTTGTACCACTTCAAGCGCAGACTTATACTACACTTCCATATTTGACCAACAATCCTCGGTCGCATATGTGACTGTGTTGGCTCTCATTTAAATCATCCTCAGTCAACGTTAAGACTTCCTCTTCAGCCTCTTTAGATCCCTTCCTCTTCTTCCTTGATCCACCAGAGGCCTGGGAAACACGCTTTGTACCTTTAAACGTATGCACTTCTACCTCCTCCACAGTATCTTTTGGCACAATTCCATTTTTCTTAGGCTCAACGTCTTTCTCGAGGTTGATAGTCTCGCTAGTGGTGGTCGGTGTGGCTTCTTTCTAGATAGGATTCTCAGTCGGATTCTCTGTTATTTTATTTGGCCAAGTGCTAGTGTGCGACTTTGTCAGAATTTTGGTGATAGAGGTGGACGCACCAAGCTCCAACCATGCTGGTGACCATTCTGTGGTGATTCAGATCAGGTAATATTTCGTAACTAAGTATGGTAACTCGTACCAAACTCCCTCCACGACGCCTTTCACACAAATGTGCATATTATGGAACATGGCCTTGAAGTCATCTATCATCATGTATTGTTCATAAAACATCGGAGATAGCCTTGGCTTAGAATTCATGGCTTGATATAGCAAGGCATAAAAAAAGACCCAAAAAATCTTATTCTCCTTAGCGTGCATGGGGTTTGAGGAATTCCAAAGTGTCGTGTACCACACGACCTCACACATTTGTGGCTCGATCTCAGGAAATTGGGTTTCCTCAGGGTTCTTCCACCCGATCAATGCAATCAACAAAAAAAACCAAGCATAGTGAAATTTCTTGCCTTCTTCTTATGCTTCACGCACATTTTCCAGAAACTCCTTGCACAAATAATGAGACCAATTGTAAATGACCCCTTTCTCACATTGTCCTGCGAGAGAAATCACGTGCACGGGAACCTCCTTTGGTCTACATTTGCGCATCATCTTGCAGGCCAATATGAGCGTGCTGAACTGGACAGCCAAGTCGTTTCTCTCGCTTACCACAAATCCTCTACTTTTTAGTGTGACTTGATACTTCTTTTTTATCTGATTTGTGACGGATTTTTCTTGCGATTTTCCTCCAAAATCCACAATGGGTTCTGTGCCTTTAGCATGTAAACCAATGATCCTATGGATCAATGCAACATCTATTGGAATGCGCTCTCCCAACCATAGTGCATCATCTTGCACTAGTGCGAGAAATTTCCGGACATAGATGTCGTTGACTGGGCTGCGCCCAAAGTGAGAGATCTGCAATAGACCCAACACCCATCTCTTCACTCTAGGCACACGATTACCCCTTCATACTAGATGTTGTAAAACCAACTCCGAAAATAGAATAAAAGAGATATCAAAGCCTTATAAATAATCCACTTCGAGGGGGAAACCTCCAATACATTACATGAATGAAAAATTCTTGGATGATACAAATTACAAAACCTCCTTTCTATATATAGGAGTCCATTGGGCCACAATGTAATCCTATCCAACCCAACAATAATAATTTAAGGGCACAATAATAACAATATGGGGGTTACAAGGGTACAATAATAAAAATAAGGGGGTTACACTAACAATAATAAGGGACTATACTAGTAATATAGGGACCTAACATGCCCCTCTCCTTCAAAAAAAGTGTTGTCCTCAACGCTTGAGTAGCTCTGGGTGCTTCTGTATAAAATTCTCATCCTCCCATGTAGAATCTTCAGTGGGTAAGTTCTTCCACTTGATGAGATACTCTGAAATCGATCGATTCCGTAGTTGTCGAGTTCTTGTTTCCATGACCGCTTCTGGTTCCAATATGATTTTTCCTTCCTCATCAAGTTCTGGCAATATTGTTTGAACTGGAAGATTTTCACCTATAACCTTCTTTAAGCATGAAACATGGAAAATCGGATGCACTCGTGAAGAAGCAGGAAGCTTCAATTTGTATGCCATAGTACCAATCTTTTGCAACACCTTGTAAGGACCATAGTACTTTGGTGATAATTTATTATCCTTCTTAGCTTGCTCGAGGGACATTTGTTTGTATGGTTGTAGCGGTAAAAATACCCAATCTCCTACATCAAAACTTCTCTCGCTGCGATGTTGATCTGCCTGTTGTTTCATTCGATTTTGTGCCAAATTCAGGTTATCCCTTAAGAGTTGGAGAACTTCTTGCTGATGCTCGATGTGATCTTCCACTGCTTGAACCTTCGAATTTTCCCTTAAAGATGATGTGATGGATGGTGGATGATATCCATAAAGTGCCATAAATGGGGTCATTTTTGCTGCAGTATGGAAGGAAGTGTTATACCACCATTGAGCGAGAGGTAACCACTTGACCCATTGTGTTTGTTTATCAGATACAAAACAACGAAGATATCCTTCCAAACATTTATTTACTATCTCAGTTTGACCATCTGATTGAGGATGATAAGATGAGCTATGAGCTAATTGAGTACCCAAACAAGAAAATAACTCCGTCCAAAAATTTCCAGTAAAAATGGGATCTCTGTCGCTCACAATAACCCTTGGGCTTCCATGTAGCTTTTGAATTCTGTCCATAAATGTAGTAGCAACTGTACTTGCTTTAAAAGGATGAGATAATGCACAAAAGTGTGCATACTTGGTAAGTCTATCAACTACCACCATGATGACACTCTTTCCTTCGGACTTAGGTAAACCCGTGATAAAATCCATTGAAATCTCCTCCCAACGTTGACTTGGAATGGATAAAGGTTGTAGAAGTCCTGGGGTCTTAATTGTTTCCACTTTATTCTGCTGGCAAACCAAACATTCCGCCACAAACTTTCGAATATCAGATTTAAGGCCATCCCAAAAAAATTCTTCTTCACCCTGTGGTAAGTTTTTAAAAATCCTGAGTGTCCTCCTAAAGGAGAAGTGTGCAATTCCAGAAGAATCTTTTGTTTTAGTTGGGAATTCTTACAAAGATATAAGCAATCTTTATACCATAAGGAATCATTTTTCCAACTAAATGTATCAGATGTACTAGGATCTTGCTGCAAATTTTGAATGAGTGTCCATACATCTTTGTCCTTCCATTCATCTCTTGCTTCGGTTATCCAATCTGGTTGGATAATAGAAATGGCACAAAGCAATGCTTCCACCTCTTCATTCTTTCTTGAGAGTGCATCTGCAACAACATTTAGCTTCTCTTTTTTGTAGATTATTTCAAAGTCATAACCCAACATCTTTGTGACCCATTTTTGCTGCTCTTCTGAAGATAGTCTTTGTTCCAAAAGTGTTTAAGACTATCATGATCAGTTTTTACCTTGAAGTGTCTTCCCATTAGGTAAGTTCGCCATTTCTTTAGTGCATGTAGTATTGCTAACATTTCCTTCTCATAAATAGGTTTCTGTAAATACTTTCCTTTGATTGGACAACTTTCAAAAGCAATGGGTCTTCCTTCTTGCATTGAAACAACACCAATTCCATTTCCTGAGGCATCACATTCCACAATAAAGGTTTTTGTGAAGTTTGGCGTAGCTAAGACCGGTGCTAGGCACATTGCCTCTTTAAGATGTTCAAAGGCCTTAGTTGCTTCAGGAGTCCATGAAAATGCATTTTTCTTCAATAATGTTGTTAGAGGTGCTGCTATTCTCCCATAATTCTTAACAAACTTGCGATAATACCCTGTTAACCCGAGAAATCCTCGCAACTGCTTTATGGTTGTGGGGACTTTCCATTCCTTAATGGCTTTAATTTTGTTAGGGTCTACTCTAACACCCTCGTGAGATACAATATGACCCAGATATTCGACCTCGTGTACTCCAAAGAAACATTTGGATGTTTTTGCATATAATTTTTTCGCCTCCAATAGTTTGAGCGCCTTGTCAACATGTTGAACATGATCCTTCCAAGACTTGCTGTAGATTAGTAAGTCATAAAAAATACTAGCACAAATTTTCTAAGGAAGGGTTTGAAAATGGAATTCATCAACCCTTGAAATGTAGAAGGTGCATTGGTAAGGCCAAAAGGCATGACCAAAAATTCATAATGACCCTCATGAGTTAAAAATGTTGTTTTTGGAATATCTTCAGTCTTCATTCTAATTTGATGATATCCTGAACGAAGATCCAACTTGGTAAAATAAATTGCTCCATGTAATTCATCCAATAATTCATCAATCACAGGAATGGGAAATTCATCTTTAATGGTGAGCTTATTGAGCTCCCTATAATCCGGACACATTCGCCATGATCCATCCTTCTTGTGTACCAATACTACAGGAGCAGAGAAAGAATTTTGACTAGGTTGAATTATACCCGCCTCTAACATTTCTGCAATCATGCGTTCAATTTCGCTCTTTTGGAAGTAAGGATATCTATAAGGCCGGATGTTTGGAGGAACACTTCCTGGAATCAAATGAATAGCATGATCATGATCACGAATAGGTGGGAGTCCTTTGGAAGTTTCAAACACCTTGGAATGATTGTCCAAGACTTGTTGGAGATCTGCAGAAATAGATGATTTTGATGTCGGAACTTCTAGTGAGCATAATTGTGCAATTACGCCTCGTTGTTATTTCTTTAGAATCTTTGTCATGACATTAGAGCTTATTATCCTTCCCGGCTTCCCTTCAATACCCCGTAATTCGACTTCCTTTCCTTCTGAAAAAAATTTCAAGAAAAGTTCTTGAAAATTAAAAGCTACCGTCCCCAAAGATTGTAACCATTGTACTCCTAGTACAAAATTAGCACCTCCCATAGGAATGGAAAGCATTGGACTAGTCAATACATATTCCCCCATGGTTAGCTTGATATTATGGCATTTTCCAGAGCAATTTATAGTTCCTCCATTTGCAACCATCACTCGACATTCTGGTGCTGGGTATAGGAAACAATTTAATTCCTTGGCTACCTTACAATGAATAAAATTATGGGTGCTACCTGAATCAATCAACACTATTACCTTTTTCTTATTGATATGTCCTTCTATATTTAGAGTTTGAGGAGTGGTAATTCCTGCCAGTGCATTACACGATATGGTCGGATTCATTTCTTCCTCTTCTAGGGCTGGTTCCTGGTGTATATCCTCTTTTTGTTCATTTTCTTCTTCTTCTTCACAATCTATGTAAAATAATTTCTTCTCAGCACACTTATGACCTTTAGTGTATTTGCTATCACAACTGTAGCAAAGCCCTTTTGATCTTTTTTCTTCCAATTGTTGTGGTGTCAACCTTGTAGGTTGTGGAAATCTAGGAGTAGCGACACTTCCATCTTTATAGAAGTGAGTGGTAGGCTTCCTTGTCGCCATAATTTAAAATTTAATTTTTCTTGCCAACCTGAATGCCTTCTCCAATGAATCAGGTTCCAAAATGTGAACTTCATGTTGGATGTTATCCTTTAAAGTACCTATGAAGAGATCAATCCTATGTTCCTCTGGAATATCAGTTACCCTTATATTCAATTTTTGGAAGTCCTCAATGTGCTCCCCCACTGAACACTTTTGTTTGAGATTTATCAATTGGCTAAAGAAAGTTTTTCTCTTTATATCCTCATAATGTGCTATCACTTCCTCTGTAAAAATTGACCAGGTGACAATTTTTTTACGGGAGAAAAGCCATCGATACCATACAAAAGTATTTTGTTCTAAATGTAAAGTTGCAATGCGTACCTTTTGTGTGTGTTTGCACATTATTGAGATCAAAATATTGCTCCATCTGTAGTATCCATGTTACAGGATCCTTTCCATCAAACTCCCTCATATCCATTTTTGGAATATGGTGGTTCTTCCCTCCAACATTAGAGTTTATGAAATGACAATTAACATTTATTTTGTTCTCATCATGAGTTTCCTCTATTATCTTTTCACCATTAGGAAACATTTCTTGTATAAACTTTGTCGAGCCTTCCATGTCTGCTTTTAGATCATTCTTCATGTTTTCCATCTTAGCTTCCATGTCATTCATCTTAGATTCCATGCCAGCTTCCATGCCATCCATCTTAACTTCCATGCCATTCTTCAAAACATCCATCTTAGATTCCACGCCTTTCTTCAAACCATCCATCTTAGTTTCCACATCTTTCTTCAAAACTTCCATGTCATTTTTTGTTGCTCTTTGCGAGAGAGAAATTTTTTGCACTTGCTCTTGTAATTTTGATATGTCATGTTTCCATTCTTCGTCTTTATGAGTCATAGTAGAGCCTTCTAAAGGCTTAATAGGTGTTGAATTATTTTTAGGGGCCATTTTAGAATCTAATACTGATATATATTCTACAATATGTGTTTGTGCTCAACCTAGTGTTCCTAAATTGAGTTCATTAATTGTCAACCAGGGTTGGTAAGCTGCTGAAGTGTGGTGCTATATGTGCCTAGGTATTTGTTTCTCACTACATTGTGTTTAGTGTTTTCTGATGTTTTTGGTTTTATGTTTGAAAAGGGAAAGAACTAAATGTTGGTGAAAAGAAGCTATTGGTTATATTAGAGTAGAACAAGGCCTAAACTATGGACGGCAAACAACAAATGCAAATACTAAAGCAGAACAAAGCCTAAACTATGGTTGGAAAACAACAAATGCAAAGATTGATAATGACTTCATTGCAAGGAAATAAATCACAACTTGAGCTTGAACTTATCCAATTCATTCATTAAAGATGTGTTGGAAGAGCTTGAGAAATGGACAAGTTAAGTGTGAATGAAGTTCTCCTAAATAAACAATCAACTTACAATGTTACAACATCTCATCCATGATTAAAGGTTCATTGGAACATATTTGGAAAAGAACATTTGTAGCACAATAAGATTTTTACTCTAAACTAACTTCTAATTCTGTTCTGCAACTCATTTAGCACCATTAGGCCTTACTCAAAAGTTATAGGTTTCTTTTTAGAATAGTCCTTGAGAAAAGGATTATTTGTGAAATGGTAAAAAGGTTGAAAAATATTCGAGGCCTTAGACTGATACTAGCTTCTGTCCAGATGATTATGTATTAATATGAGGTTGGAACAAAAGAAGTTTTTGTAAATAATGAAGACCGTGGTATCTAAATTTAACAACTAATACAATTTAAAATGCAATGGATAACAACTAAACTGGAATGCTAATATAGTGAGCTAAGACTAAACTAGAATGCTACTAATCTACTTGAAGTATAGTGAACAGAGTTAAATTAAAATGCCATTATCAAACTTTGAAATGTAGTGACAGAGCTGAACTAAATGAAATTATCTTTCGGAGTGTTATGACTAAACTAACATGCAACTAGTCTATTGGAATTCTACAGCCCATCTTGTTCAATGTGAATGACATTTTGGAAGAGTTTGTAAAAACAATTCTGGCTGTATTATTCAATGCAATTGAACATAAACATAAGATTTGAAAACAAATACAATTAAAATCTAAGATACCACAATTGTTTCTTATTCATTGTTAATGATGATTTGGAAGAGTTTGTAGGAGTAAGACCGGCTAGGACACTTAGCGTAAACAAGCATAAATCATAAAATTCGAAAGGAAATGCAACTAGAACCTACAACACCACAGCTATGCCTTATTCATCGTGATGATATTTTGGAAGAGTTTATAAGAGTAAGTATAGCTGTGATGATCAATGTAAACAAGCATGAAACATAAACTTCAGGAACGTGCTTAAGCTAGAAATGAAAAAAACGAGACTAAAATACCTATCTAAACCGTATAAACAAGGCTGCTTAGGAGGCAGGGGCCCTCTACCACCGGAGTAGCACGCAAAATCTACTTCAAGATTGACTCAATGCTTTAAATAAAGTGATACTTCTTGCATTAGAGAGAAATTACTTCAAAACAGAGTGTTTTCGGACTTCTGAAATCTAGCAATCAATCACAAAATCTAAACTTGTCCCTCGGTTTCCCGAGCCATATTTATAATAAAAAATTACATAACAGTCTTGAGATATCCTAGGGATAATTGTATTTCCAAATAAAAACCAAACTAGGACTTTGATGGTGGTCACGTAATAGAATTAAGGACATCTGGACTGTCCTTGTCCTATTAGGAGTCTCTCTCCTAGTTTGAGTTCCCACGTACATAACCGCCTACAGAATTCCGTTTAAACTTCGTGGAGAGAAAAAATGATGAGGGAAGGATGTGGAATACGCCCATATGTGTTTTTCTCCAAGATGACACCTGGAACCTGCGTAGACATGAAGAAAGCTGCAGAATCGGCAACTAGCTACAGAATGTCTGCATTCTGTAGCTAGATCTAGTTCAAAAAGTACTACAATGACAAAATCATAAAAAAATAGCAAGTTAGTCATGATATTCATTCTTAAAGCAATTTTAACTAATTCTTTTGATCATTTGAGCCTGTAATTAGTAATGGACAAAGGAAATGGAGTGGAATGTGGTGGAAGAAAGAACATCTTTGGAGCTCAACATACCCCCATTGCTAGGTTCTTGCATGTCCTCATGCAACTATTCTATGAACTCTGAGACCTCTGCAAGGACATCGAACCCTCTTCTTTTGCTTTGCCTGGCAGTCAAAGGCCTTCTGGGCTTTCTTATGACTAACTTAAATCTCAAATTTGTGAGTGCCCTAGTTAACTTTTTATTTCTGTTCTTCAATTTTTCACTGGCCTTATACAACTTTTGCATTTGTAGAGACAAAGTTGAATTCATATCAGTTTTGAGTTTAACTTGCTCTCTCAGAATTTCATTCTCATTCTTGATATGCCTGTTGAGTACTTCTAACTCATACCTATCTCTTCTTAGCATATCAATTTCAGACTTTGGTGGGCTAGGGGTTCTGTCTCTAAATTCTGAAGCTCTCCTCTCTTATGTTTCAACATAGTTGTAAATTTCTTGCTGTGCTGGGTCAATTTCTGGAACTTCTTCATCAAAATCCTCCTCAGTAGGTGTTTCTTCGTCCTCTATGTTTATGACTCCAGTTTGTTTAACCTTTGTTTTCTTTAGTATCCCTCTAAGTCTATGGCTCCTTCTCGGTTGAGATGGCCCTTCTCCTTTCTCTCCGGCAAATTTTCTTATTATCCTCTCTTTCTTCAGCTGCTTCTTAATCTGAGTCAATTTCTCAGAAATCATTTCTTCACTGCTTTCTTATATTGTTTTACCAGTTTCAGTTATTGAGGTTTTCCATCTTCTACTTCTTTTTGTAGGTTTATCTTTAGGTGGAGGTTCCTTGGGTTCCTCAAAGTGATTTCTCACTAAGAAGTCTTCCCAATTATCTCCCATTTTGCTCAAATGATGTTCAATCAAAATTTTGACTAAACCATGGTGGTATAAGGTTGTTTCCAGAAATTGAATACTCTTTTGAACACTTGAGGCCATTTTCTTTAAACTTTGAAGCAAGAAAAAGGGAAAATTAAGTTCTTCTTCTAGAAAATGCATTATCAACCGAATATGATAGACGTAGAAAGTACCATATCTTCCTTCACAAGTGATGAATTTTTGCAAGATAAGCAACATGTTCCTCCATTTGTTATTTAGTGCAGAGCTAGGGATACCCTTTTTAAAAATGGTAACATCCATACCTGGTGACTTGAGTATCTGCTTCCATGCTTTGTTATGAAATTCTCTATTCTTGAACCACCTTTCTCCTTGTCTGGGAAATTCGGTTGCTTCTGCAATGGAAGCTTCTGTAATGGTGAATTTAATATCTCCTATCTCGACCTCAGTTCCTTTGAAGGATCTTGCAAATGTTTTGGTCACCTCTTTGTGAAACCCACTGAATTTTTCAAAGAATTGCAACCACCCTGCTTGTTGTAACATTTCTCTGACTCGAGGATAACCTTCCAAGTACTTAGTGCCAACCGGTTCAGTCCTCACTATAAGATCCATAACTCCTCTTTCCAACCTTCAAATTGTTGCTCCTCTGTTCACGGTGACAACGACTGTTACAAAGATGTTTTTGCCCCACATATGTTTCCTCTGTTTTACAGACTGAAATGGTTAAGATTTGGCTACGGGAAAGAATGATATGGAGTGATTGCGGAATGAATATAATGAGGTGAGGATGATGTATATGAGTTGAAAGATATCACGGTAGAAAATACCACGGAGATATTTTGTAACGAATTCGAAATCATCATTAAATGCTTTGGCCTAGTGACATGACTAATCCAATCACTGCAGCACTTTAACCGTTTAGACTAAATGATGATCGAATATGGGATTTGAAATGGTGGAATAAAAGGAGTTTTATCCAAAGTTCTTGCGGGAGGTTGGTTAGGCATGATCAACAAAATTAATTAAAACAACTTTTTGAATTATTCATAACTTAACTATACTAAAATATTTCATGATATGTCATTATAATCAGAACTTTTACCTTTGCCTTTCCTCTGATTTTTTTTTTTGTGTTCTTCATATGCTTTGTTCTCTCCTGAAAATCATTAATTTTTGAGTCTTCATAACCTTCTTGATTTTTCTTGTTGTCATGGATATGCAGGATAATTTTATTGTAGATCAGGTGATTACTAGACAGTGCTTTCAAGATCTTTGGCTGCAGAATGTCTGTCTGGCTGTAGAATGTTTGACTGGCTGCAGAATGTCTACTGATTGATTGCAGAATGTACTTGTAGAGAACTTGAAATATGAAATGGAATGGTTTGGAGCATGAATGGAATGTTGTATGGAATGAGTGAGGATGGATAATAAAATATGGTGTAACGGGATATGAATGAAGTGAGTAATGGAGTGGAATGGATCACATCTTATGAAATGGAGTGAAGTATGAGAAGTGGCCTGCAATTCATGATATGTATTATTCATTTGCAGAAAGACATCAAACTTTAAAAATCTAGAATGGAAATGAGGTGAACCATGGAGTGAAATGAATGAAATGTGGATGAATGAATGAGATGGAGTATGGATGGATGAAATGAGATGGACCATAAGTGAAATGAATCTACACTTATGATTTTGTAATAACTACTAGCATAAAGAATAGATTTGAAAAGCTAGAGTGTCAGAAAGATTCTGATTTTCACTCCACCTTTTCTGTATAAACATGCCAATCAGTGATTGGTTTTCATGTTTATACTTTATTTATTTATTTATTTTCAATATCTGACTTCAGAAAATTCACTTAAGTTGATGAAGAAGAAAAATTCTTCTTCATTAACTTCATATCACTGCTTTCCTGGAATTTCTTGACAAATTCTTCTCTTGAGAGTGGCTTATGATACAACTTCAATCTATGACCATTCACAAGAAAAGTGACCTCTTCTTCATCTAATGTCCTGATTTTTATTGCTCCATTGTCAAAAATTCTTATAATTTCATATGGCCCAAGCCAATGTATTTGAAATTTACCTTGAAAATCTTTGAACTTTGAATCAAACAAGAGAGCCTAGTCACCTTCCTTGAACTTCTTTTCCTTGATGTACTTGTCATGCCATCTAGTCCTTTGCTGTTGGACTATACTTGTTTTTTGAACTGCATCTTGTCTGATCTCATCCAATTCATTAATCTGCTCCAATCTGTGCTTTTGTGCCTCTGATAGATCAAGTCCTAGCTGAACTGCCATTTTGAAAGTTTGAATCTAGAACTCTATGGGAAATAAAACTTGCTTTCCATAAACAAGTTCATAAGGAGTATGGCCTGTTGTGCTTCTCCATGTAGTTCTATAGGCCCACAAGGCTTTAGGAAGCCTATCTGCCCAATCTCTTCTATGCAAATGAACAGTCTTCGTTAGGATCCCTTCAATGACCTTATTAGTAGATTCCACTTGACCATTTGCTTGTGGATGATAGGGAGTAGATTTTATGTGTTTGATTTTGTACCTCTCCATCATTTGTTCCACTAGCTTTGATGTAAATTGAGCTCCTTGATCTGTAACAATTTCCCTTGGGACACCAAAACGAGTAAAAATATCCTCAAAAAGAAAATTAACTACAGATGCTTCAATAGCAGAAAGTAATGGCTTGGCCTCTACCCATTTGGTAACATAATTAGTGCAAACTAATATATATTTCTTTTGTCTTGATGGAGGACTAATAGGTCCTACAAAATCCAAAGCCCATTTTTCAAAAGGTTCAATGTGTACCTGAGGTTGTAATGGCATCTCACTTGAAGGAGAAGGTTTCCCTACCCTTTGGCAACTGTCACACCTTTTGACATACTCTTTAGCATCTTTAAACAAGGATGGCCAATAATATCCTAAATGAAGGATCTTATAGGCTGTCCTCTTATCAGCAAAGTGTCCGCCACAAGGTTCATCATGACATGCTTTGAGAATCTCAGGCATCTCATCTTTCCGAACACATCTCCTAATGATCAAATCTGGACCTGTCTTGTACAACTCATTAGCAACCCATGAATATTTTGCACTGTCATAAATGATTTTTCTTTTATCTCTTGCATTCATTATTGAAGGAAATTTTCCTAAAACTAAATAATTAGCAATGTCAGCAAACCAAGGAGTCTGAGTAGAAATTGCAAAAAGATATTCATCAGGAAATTGATCTTCAACTGGAGTGTCATCTTTGATGTTTTGGAGTCTAGATAGGAAATCAGCTACTGTGTTTTGTTTTCCAGGCCCATCTAGAATGGTAATGTTGAATTCTTGTAAAAGCAATAACCATCTTATGACTCTGCCATTAGTAATTGATTTGTTCATTAGATATCTAATTGCAGAGTGATCTGTGTGAACAAAAGTTTCATAGCCTGTTATATAGTGTCTGAATTTGTTTATGGCATGAAAAACAACTAAAAACTCTTTTTCAGTTACAGTATAATTTAACTCTGAAGGAGTCAAATTTTTACTTGTATAGTAGATGGCAAAAGGAATCAGGTCTTTTTGTCCCAATACTGCTCCTGAAGCTGTATCTGAGGCATTTGTTGAAATATGAAAAGGTAACTTCCAGTTAGGTCCCCTTAAAATAGGTGCTTCAGAGATTTTTGTTTTCAGGGTCTCAAAGGCTAATTGGCAATCAGGATTCCACTTGAATTCACAGTCTTTGGTAAGTAATTTGAAAAGTGGAGATGCTATCTTGGTGAAGTTTTCTATAAACCTTCGATAATATCCTGTAAATCCTAGAAAACTCCTAACATCTTTTTGACAACTTGAAACAGATAAGTTAGAGATGACTTCAACTTTTGACTCATCAACTCTAATCCCATCCCCTGAAATGTGATGCCCCAAAACAATTCCTTCAGTAAACATCATAAAACACTTCTCATGACTTAGTGAAAGATTTGCTTCTTTACATCTCTTTAAAACTTTTTCCAAGTTTACTAAGGCTTCTTCAAATGTGTTTCCATAAACTGTGAAATCATCCATATATACCTCTACACAATCATGTATTAGATCTGAAAAAATTCCTAATACTGCCCTTTGAAATGTTGCAGGTGCATTGCATAATCCAAATGGCAATACTTGGTAAGCATAGGTAACCCAAGGATACGTAAATGTGGTTTTGTCTTGGTCCTCAAGTGCTACTTGAATTTGATTATAACCAATAAACCTATCTAGGAATGAGAAGTACTTTTTGCCAGCTAAGGTATCTAATACCTGATCTATGAAAGGTAGGGGAAAATGATCTTTAAGAGTAGCTTTGTTTAATTCTCGGTAGTCAATACATACCCTCCATTTACCATTTTTCTTTGGCACAATTACCAAAGGAGAAACCCACTGACTATCTGAAATAGGATAGATAAAATTGACATTCAACAATTTCTGCAATTCTTCTTTAACAATCTCCCTAAGATTTGGATTCATCCGTCTTGGAGGTTGTCTGATTGGTTTAAAATTTTACTCTATGTAGATGTGATGAGTGCAAGTATTGGGGCTTATCCCTTTCATATCAGTGTACTCCCATGCATATGCAAAAGAATGTCTCTGTAAAATTTTGACTAGCTCTTCTTGTTGAGATTTTTCTAGGTTCTTGTTTATGTTTAAATTTTTTCCTGGAAATATCTCAATTGTAGAGCTGTCAAATTTATCCATGGAATAGAGAGACATCTGCCTTGATGAAAAAAACTCAATGTTGGATTCTTCTTGAAATTGTTCATGTTTATGTTCCGAAGAGGATTCAAAGTTTTCTAAAGTATTCAGAATTTGACTATCTTCACTAATTTCTGAAATTGTGAAGAGGGGTTGTAAGTCTTCTTCATCCTCTATCCATTGAGTATCATCTAAATCTGTAATTGTCCTTGCTGGAGGATACAAAGTGAATTTCTTAGTTGAACTACCATAAGAGATGTACATATCACCGGATCTACAACTAATGAAAGCATCAGCTGTAGCTAACCAAGGTCTTCCTAATATAATTGGATGCCCTCCTAGATTATTCTTAGGAGTTAGGATCATGAAATCCACAGGGTACTCCCAAGAATATAGGGACACTAGAATGTCTTCTATTACCCCATCAGGTTTGATCATAGATCTGTCTGCTAATTGTAATAATGTGGGTGTAAAGAGAAGATTAGGAAGTTTCAGTTTATCCATGATTTATCTACTCATGATATTGATTGCTGCTCCTAAATCAATGAGTGTATTTTGGATCTCAATTCCATTGATGTGAATTTTAACAACTGGATTTCCTGGGTCTAGATACTTTGGAATAGAAATATTACCCATCATGATATCTGCTATTTTTCCTGCCAGTTGAATTTTCTTTGTTTCTCTTATTCTTTTTCTTGTTTTCTTCATGCTCAACTCCTTTATTGTCTTTGCTAAAATTGGAATTTCTTTGATAGCTTGTAATAATGGAATCTTAATACAGACATTTCTTAGCTCATCTAGGAAATCATAATTAGGCACCATAATTTTTTTTTCTACACCTGTATCAATTTGTAATCTTTCTGGAAAGGGAGGTGTAGGAGTGGATGTTGATGGCTGCTTTAATACAGGAGTTGAAATTATTGGTTCTTTTTGTTTTGATTTTTCAATGTTTGGGTCCTGAAAAGATGTGTCTTCTTCAAGACTTTTATTTTCCCGTAGAGAATATTCCTCAGAGTTATCTTGTTCTTGTATGATCACAGAAGGTTTCCTCTTTTCAAGTATTCTTCCAGACCTAAGTTGAACATCACTAAGGTCTAGAGGAGTAATTAAATAAGTTGGAAACTGTTGGCCTTCTATCATGTATGTGTTTTGAGGATTTTTATTGTTGGGGTTTGGTATGGGTTGAGTAGGCAACTGATTTGATTTCAGAGGAAGTGGTAAGGGGAGTGGTTGATTTTGATGTTGTGGATTTTGAAGATTCTTTTGAGGATTTTGAGGAGAAAAATGTGGGTATGGTGGATATTGATAGTACTGGGAGTATCTTCCATAGGGCTTTTGTGCTCCTTGTGCCCAAGCTTGAGATAGATTTTGAAATTGGGGCCAAGGTTTCTGCCAAGAATTCCAGTTTGGTGGGGGTTGATTATACATTTGATCATGAAATCCTTGTGTTTGAGGTCCTTGCCAAGGTCTTCTAGAGACAAAATTGAGAGATTCTGTGGAACTTGTAGGAGTATCTTCTTGAAAGACAGCTTTAAGACCAGGAAGTGAAGGACAACTCTTGGTCTCATGTTTTTCTGAACAAATTACACAAGTCTCTACAACTTTTGCATCCAAAGGACATTCTCTCAAGGCATGCTTCTTTCTACATTTGGGACAAAAGATGGCTAAGGCATCAGATTCAACTTTTTTCTTGTTTTGTAACTTAAGGGTGTCTATTTGTTCACTAAGACTCCCTAAGATGTCAGATTTGAATTCATCAAGAATATGCCCTATCTCTGCCCTACTTACTGTCCCAGAAGTAGACTTACTTACCCTTGCAAGAGCAGGGTCTCTTGGACCTTTTATAGTTTTGGATTTCCCTCTTGAAAGGTTGATACATAACTCAGATATTTTAGGTAATGTGAGCTGAGATATATCCCCTTTCCCATCATGTTAAGGATATCCAACCATTCATCCCTAATTGTCTTCAACAAGAGAGCTTTTAAGGTGTCTTGATCTAAGTTCTCCATTTTTGCTCTTTTGATGTTGTAATGAAATCTCTCCAACAAATCTTCCAGGTTTTCATCCTCTTTTTGTATCATCTTGAACACTTCCTCCTTATGATTGACTGACATACAATAATCCAAATACCTTTCTAGAAATGCTTGTTTCATGTCTTCCCATGTCCTGATAGAACTGTTGATCAAAATCATAAACCACTTCAATGTTGCTCCTTTCAATGTTGAAGGAAATAGTTTAAGTTTTTGAGCATCTTATAAGTAGTCATAAGTTCTACATAGGACTTCAAATTCAAATAGGAAGGTTTCAGGATCTTCAGTTTTAAGTCCATAGAAGTTTGGAAGGACAGAGGGTGAAATGTTTTTCATAGATGTATTGGTTTCTTCATCTACTATAGGAAACCCAAAAGAGCTTCCCATTTCTCTTCTACCTCTTCCTCTACCTCCTTCTCCTATACCTCTACCTCTACCCCCTACAAATAATGTGTGTTCTCCATTAAAGACTCCTCCTCCCCCTTCTTCTGCCATAGTTGATTCTTCTATGGAAGTGGAAAAGTTTGTGTCTCTAGCAAGGGTCGTTGAATCTTCTTCTAAGACAGGTTCAATGGATGAAGTGGAAGGTCTTTCTAATGGAATATCTGATCTTAAGTCTTCTGGAAGTCTAGGATCAGTAAAGGATTGAATGTGGGTCTGAGTTGGAGGTGTGCTGGCTCTAGGTCTGGATGAAACAAGTGGTGTTCTAGGAATCAAACTTCTGCTTCTACTTCTTATCAATCTACCCCTTGAGTCTCTCTCTCTACACATATCATTGTTTTTGGGAGTTAAGAAACGAGGCTACCTAGTTACAGTTCCCCGGAAATGAAGCCAAAATTTTTGTGCTCAACCTAGTGTTCCTAAACTGAGTTCATTAATTGTCAACTAGGGTTGGTAAGCTGTTGAAGTGTGGTGCACTATATGTGCCTAGGTATTTGTTTCTCACTACGTTGTGTTTAGTGTTTTCTGATGTTTTTGGTTTTATGGTTTTATGGTTTTATGTTTGAAAAGGGAAAGAACTAAATGCTGGTGAAAAGAAGCTATTGGTTATATTAAAATAGAACAAGGCCTAAACTATGGATGGCAAACAACAAATGCAAAGCTTGATAATGACTTCATTGCAAGGAAATAAATCGCAACATGAGCTTGAACTTATCCAATTCATTCATTAAAGATGTGTTGGAAGAGCTTGAGAAATGGACAAGTTAAGTGTGAATGAAGTTCTCCTAAATAAACAATCAACTTACAATGTTACAACATCTCATCCATGATTAAAGGTTTATTGGAACATATTTGGAAAAGAACATTTGTAGCACAGTAATATTTTTACTCTAAACTAACTTCTAATTTTGTTCTGCAACTCAATTTAGCACCACTAGGCCTCACTCAAAAGTTATAGATTTCTTTTTAGAATGGTCCTTGAGAAAAGGCTTAATTGTGAAACGGTAAAAAGGTTGCAAAATACTCCAGGCCTTAGACTGATACTAGCTTCTGTCCAGATGATTATGTATTAATATGAGGTTGGAACAAAAGAAGTTTTTGTAAATAATGAAGACCGTGGTATCTAAATTTAACAACTAATACAATTTAAAATGCAATGGATAACAACTAAACTGGAATGCTAATATAGTGAGCTAAGACTAAGCTAGAATGCTACTAATCTACTTGAAGTATAGTGAGCAGAGTTAAATTAAAATGCCATTATCAAACTTTGAAATGTAGTGACAGAGCTGAACTAAATGAAATTATCCTCCGGAGTGTTATGACTAAACTAACATGCAACTAGTCTATTGGAATTCTACAGCCCATCTTGTTCAATGTGAATGATATTTTGGAAGAGTTTGTAAAAACAATTCTAGCTGCATTATTCAATGTAATTTAACATAAACATAAGATTTGAAAGAAAATACAATTAAAATCTAGGATACCACAATTATTTCTTATTCATTGTTAATGATGTTTTGGAAGAGTTTGTAGGAGTAAGACCGTCTGTGACACTTAGTGTAAACAAGCATAAATCATAAAATTCGAAAGGAAATGCAACTAAAACCTACAACACCACAACTATGCCTTATTCATCGAGATGGTATTTTGGAAGAGTTTATAAGAGTAATTCTAGCTGCGATGATCAATGTAAACAAGCATGAAACATAAACTTCAGAAATGTACTTAAGCTAGAAATGAAAAACGAGACTAAAATACTTATCTAAACCGTATAAACAAGGCTGCTCAGGAGGCAGGGGCCCTCTACCACCAGAGTAGCACGAAAAATATACTTCAATACTGACTCAGTGCTTTCAATAAAGTGATACTTCTTGCATTAGAGATAAATTACTTCAAAACAGAGTGTTTTCGGACTTCTGAAATCTAGCAATCAATCACAAAATCTAACCTTGTCCCTCGGTTTCCCGAGCCATATTTATAATCAAAATTACATAACTGTCTCGAGATAACCTAGGGATAATTGTCTTTCCAAATAAAAACCAAACTAGGACTCTGATGGTGGTCACATAATAGAATTAAGGACATCTGGGCTATCCTTGTCCTATTAGGAGTCTCTCTCCTAGTTTGAGTTCCCACGTACATAACTGCCTACAGAATTCCGTTCAAACTTCGTGGAGAGCAAAAAATGATGAGGGAATGATGTGGAATATGCCCATATGTGTTTTTCTCCAAGATGACACCTGGAACCTGCGTAGACATGAAGACAGCTGCAGAATCGGAAACTAGCTACAGAATGTCTGCATTCTGTAGCTAGATCTAGTTCAAAAAGTACTACAATGACAAAATCATAAAAACATAACAAGTTAGTCATGATACTCATTCTTAAAGCAATTTTAACTAATTCTATTGATCATTTGAGCCTGTAATTAGTAATGGACAAAGGAAATGGAGTGGAATGTGGTGGAAGAAAGAACATCTTTGGAGCTCAACAATATGCCATTGGAATCAATTCAACTTGATTCTTCAAACAAGATTTATGCAATTCGGAAAAAAAATACAAACCTTTTACTTGCTTTTGAGGAGCTCGATATTTAAATTGACTTATCTCTATACTTGAAAATCCCAAATATCTGAAATTAGGCCTTGTAGTAGTCCTCTGAAGCTTCTTTCAAATTCCACAGGTCTGACTTGATTTGGATTCTTCAAGGCAAAGTTATGTCCAATCTCTCACAATGACCTAATTATGGATTGGCTTAGTAGAGCGAACTTGTACGACTTGCCACGTGTCACTGTTTGCTCCTTTGGCTCTGAAATTTATAGATCGGAAACTACAGCCTGTGTACTTCCAGTCACTTTTTATAGAATTCCAATCCAATGCTCAGAGAGAGAGTTATGAAGATTTTCCCACGATCACCTCTTTGAGATGAAATTCAGGATCCTTAAAAATACCTAACTTCCACAAATCATATCTCCAAAAATATTGCGAACCAAGCTCTAAAATTTTGCGACGATGTTCCTCAGGATTTTGGCTTCGTGCTCTAAACATTTGAGCTTCTAAACCTTGGTATAAAAAAATTTATAGTGAAAATTCTGTGATGACCTTTTTAAGTGAAATTTAGGAGCCTACAAAAAGCCCTAACTTTCATAGATCATATCTCCGAAAATATTGCGAACCAAGCTCTGAAATTTTGTGAACATGTTCCTTAGAATTTCAGCTTCGCACTCTAAAAATTTTAGGTTTTGAAGCTTCGTAGAAAAAAATTTATAGTGAAAATTCCACGATGACTTGTTTGGAGCAGCGAAACCCTAGAATCCAAAGCTCTGGTACCATATGTTGTGAAACTAGCTCCAAAAATAGAAGAAAAGAGATATCAAGGCCTTAGAAATAAGCCACTTCAAGGGGGAAACCTCCAATACATTACATGAATGAACAATTCTTGGATGATACAAATTACAAAACCTCCTTTCTATATATAGGAGTCCATGGGGCCACAATGTAATCCTAGTCGACCTAACAATAATAATTTAAGGGCACAATAATAACAATATGGGGGTTACAGAGGTACAATAATAACAATAAGGGAGTTACACTAACAACAATAAGGGACTATACTAGTAATATAGGGACCTAACACTGGAATTGTTCAAGGTAAAGTTCAGGCATGAGTTTAGGAAAATTTTCCACATTCGCAATGTCCTAATCCTCCATTCTGAGCTACGATACTTTGGAAAACATGTCCCCTTCCATTGGGACATTTTTAGGGATCAACGAAATTTGGATGCTCGCACACACCTTGTCAAGACTTTTGGAATCCAGATCGTGGGTTTGGTGGCACGACATAGGTCGAAAACCGCGAGACTGGAGCCACTTTGACCATATCCTTGTCTTCCTCCATAATCGTTTCTGGGAGCTCTGTCATTGGCCTTTTCATAGGCTTAGCCACAGTGAAGCGTGAATTTGGAGTCTTCTCCCTTAGGGATTTTCATGTGCAAGATGACTTTCCCTTCTTAGACTTTGTGGGTGCAGGCGTTTCAACAACAGGGACCTCAGGCGTAGCAGGGTCATCTCCAGGTCATGTGGCCATAATGTTGGGTGAAAGTACGTAACCCAAACCTACGTGACGCAACTCTTCCTCGAATCTCAGATCCAAACCAGACAGAGACAAAGAATATGCAGCAAAAATCAGAGAGCTAAAAGAAAATTATTTACTTAGAAATCAAAGGGAACTATTGTGACGCCATAGGTCATATTTATACTTGTGGTGCATCCTCAACGGTTCCTTCTGCATTAATGTGTCTCCATAAATGAAAAAACAGTCCAAAATTTGGCAAAATACCTTCATTAAATGCAACCTAGACGCTCCCATAAACGATAATAAAGTTGTCTTTTCCAGATTTACTGTTCCAACAGCTAGGTTTTTACACCTTTGCGACCCAGTCAACCTCCTCGCACAACTACCATGCACGCGTCACAACTCTCTGTGTATATATTCTTGAGCTAATAACAACCATCTGCAGATCATCCCCCCCAACACATGCTTATTTATCAAGTAATTCAAAGCATATCGGGTAGTGTCCATGTCTTCCCTCAATAACTGAAAACTCTTCTAACATTCTTCATCCCAACGGAATTTCACACCCTTTCTGAGTAATTTAGTAATGGGCGCAGTTATCAACTCATATATCTAAGTGTGCTTCTTATAGTACCCAGTGAGGCCAATCATTGAGCGTACCTGTCTGACATTCTCAGGGGGAGAGATCGAGGTTCCAGTGACTACGCGTTGTCCCCTAGGTTTCAAAATTTTCAGATTTTTGTAGTTCACAATATCTTTCATTTGCGCCTCTCATGCTAGTGGAGCGCACTTGATTTCAGGCTTTGTTGTATCGAAGATGACTTCTTAAATATTATGCAAAGCTTGGCCAATTTCATCAAATCCACTCTCAAAGCTGAATGTAAGGATACATTAGGGGAATTTTGAGGTCTAAAATGGGCCCCCTAAGGAAATTATAAAATAATAGTGGAAATAATCAAATAAGATTTGATTACCTCATCAAATTTTAGAGGGAAAAAAGAAAAAACTACTTTTTCAACTCGTATTTTCAACTTATCTCCCATTATTTTTACTCAAATTTCGAGCAAGAGTACTCGTTGGATGTAAAATTTAATTTCTCATCCAAGGAGGACCCATGTTGCATACTTTCAATCGAATTTGCTACACGAAAAATGAGAAATACATGAAAAACGTGATTGCAATCATGTTTTTTCATGTATTTCTCATTTTTTGTGTAGCAGGGTTCATTAACAATATGCAACATGGGTACTCCTTGGATGAATAATTAAAATTTTCATCCAACAAGTACTCCTACTCAAAATTTGAGTAAAAACTTTGGGAGATAAGTTGAAAATACAATTTGAAAAAGTAGTTTTATTATTTTATTATTTTTTAATCTTTTTACTCTTTTACTTAAAAAATGGTGAATCATCCCCCATGATTGACATCATCATCTTGAATCCTATTGGTTCTTATAAAGTTTATTTTGGTTGTACATTTTTCTTAGGAGGCCCATTTTAGACCTCAAAATTCCCCTAATGAAGCTCTCCATCAGCACAGACCATTCACTAGTACCTCGGTGCAGCTCTGTCTCCAAATACCTTTCAGTAGGTACCTTCCCCAATGTGTGAATAAACATGTGGACCCTTTCAGGTCTTGGTTCTACGCCCCATACCTAATTCCATCTTGCCAAATGTCTGCGCGGATCCTCCCTGCGAGTGTAGACTTCTTCCATTATGATGACTGGACATTCAAATTGTAACCTCACCAAAGTTGCCCATGTTTTCCTTATGAGTTTCCCACCATCATGCCGGAGAAGCACGTAACCTGAGATCCAAAGCATGGAATCTCTGTCCTTCAGGCACAATCCTTTCAAGCTCCCCTATAAACATGTTTATATCAGTTAACCCATCATAGTGCGGTAATTCATGTACCTCAAATGTCATACATCACAGAGATTGGGTCCCATGATTACAGCGCAACACAGATACCTCATGCAACCGGTTCTACCATTTTTCTATTTCCTCATAAGAATCTAAAAAACAAGAACTATCCTTATCCTACTTAAGATTTCCATATGTCGTTGGGTTAATCCAATCTTCCTCGCGTAAAGTCAACTTATAGATTTGATCGATATTATCATCAGCGCGCACAGGCTCCGTATATCTTTGTCCTCCTGCAGGGTCTAGAGGAATGATGAACTTGACTCCGTTTCTTTCAAATTCCATTCTCCTTTTCTTCAAGTTTATGACACCATCCATGTCAATATCCCAGTCCAAACCTAGCATTGTGGGATAAGGATCAGTATAATCTACAATTTGTATGACTTCAAAGTCTGCCATTACCTTAACACCCTCAATAATGAGTACAATTTGTGACAACCCCCCTAATGGAGTGATATTTTGCTGATTGGCCATGCATATTTGAATGGTAGACCATTCCAGCTTGGGTTTTTCCATGCGCTGCTAAGTTTTCTTATGTAGAATGTTTGCATCCGATCCCAAATCTAGAATAACCAGGTCCATCTCGTAAGCATCGATCTGTGTGGTCATACGAATCTCTCTACCTGTTCTTTTCTTATTCTTATATATTTTGTTGACACCTCTATGCTCTACCATCGGTTGTTCCTTGTCTGTGCAATTATCTATCAGATCCTGAAGATTCTTAACTGCCTTTTTGTTGCGTAGTAGCTTTATGCATGCTTGTAGAAATGGTTTGATCTCTTCATCTCCTCCTACTTCCTTCATTGGTCTACCTGATTGTGATGTGCTACCTTCTGCATTTCAACAAAAGTCTCCTTTGTGGGTTGTAGATCAAATCCTTCTTTGTTCTCAGGTGCCTTATGGATCCATACATTAGTATCCGATTGATTTCCCTTATCTTCATTAGTGGCCACACCGCTCATAGTGACCACATTCACACTGGGATCTTATTCATGGGTTTCTGCTCTAACCATCTGAAGATTTTGTGTTGGGGTTTGTGTCTTCTTCTCCTACATTTTAGCAATCAAGACAGGACAATATTCTATCACATGATCAATTTGTCTACAATACCTGCATGATTTTCACGCTGGATTAGGACAATCACATACATAGTGACCAACATCTCCACAATTATAGCAAATAATTTGTACTCTTCCTCGACCAGCTGATCCACCTCCTCGTCCTCTTCCTCTGTGCTGAAATCCACCACGCCTAGAGGGGGATGCTGGTGAGGTAGGATCAACCTGCATCCTATATATTTTATCTTTATCTAACATCATATCATAAGTGCGAAAATGATGCTCATCATGTCCTAGTGATGAACATAATATGCAAAATAACTTCTTTAACTATGGCTGGTACTCTTCAATCCTTTGACAGGAATCTGTGTCATGTAATCCAACGATTTGATAGATTGTACACCATATGTAATTCTTCAATGGACTAGGACCTCTGGCATTCAAATAATTATTGAATACATGCCATTGATATTTATGGTGCCTAGCAACTTTACATTTTATACACCAGAACTTTGCACAAACCTCCTTGCCCTTGTCCTTGCAAAATATTTGAATCTCTAAATTCATAACTTCCAACTAATTCTGAATCGGTTGAGTCCCAAGTGAAACAAGTGTTGGGGTAGCTTCTAGTTTCATTGCAACCTCCACATCCTTAGCTTGTGTGGCAATCTTTTGCTAACCTAAGGGCTAGCGCAGATGCAGGAGCAACATAGCAATAAACCATTCCTTATTTTGAGTATCATCGATGACAAATCCACCATCTTTGATAGTGCACTTCAACCTATGATCTACATAATCATTAACCTCCTGATGAATCTCTTTCATTTCTATAACCAGCTGCATGTTTGACTTAGGCTTCTTAAACTACTCTTTTAGGGCATCCTTTATTTGGTTCAAGGTGGCATTAGGGTTTGCTTGAACATATCTGATATACCAATATAATGTGCGATATTGGAAGGCAATGGCTAGCTGCGATTTCCTAATATCATTATTGTTAACCTGCTGAGCCTGCCATACGTCCTGAGTCACAAAACAAAAGTGCTTAATATCTTCGTTTCTAATGCCTCTGAAATTGGGTAACTTCATTTATGCGACCATATCTACTTCTGGGGGAGGTGGAGGTGGTGGTGGAGATGGATTGCACGGTGGAGTGGGTGTTTTGTGATATGAGTGTACAAGTGGAGTGGATGGGGTTAGAAAAAGACTCAAGCGTTTCTGGTTTGATGAACCTTATTCTTCATAGTCACTAGAGCTACTAACTTCTGGTTCACCTTCACTATTAGATCTAGGATTCATAGGGCTGTACATAAATTTTTATGGATCTCCATGGTAAACTTTTCCATTGAGCATAGTCAGGCCTCTTCGAGGCATTCAAGAAATATGTTCATACACAGAGCCCTGTTCACATAATAGCATTTTCAGTAACACTTCAAAGAGTGCAAAAAATTACCTCTAGGACCTTTTAAAAATCTTCTTTCTGCTTCAGAATATGACACAAATTGGTCAATGGAAAATTCAGTCACAAATCCTCCCAAGAGGCAATCAATCCAATGATCTACTATGCGGGTGATCTTATTATCTATATTTTCTAATTGCTAGTTCAATTCAGGAGTCCAGTCAGTGACTGCGTCATCCTTGACGTAGGTATTGAATTCAGTCAGTATCGACAACCACTCCTGCAGCTCATTTGCAAAGGAGAAAAAGAGTATATTGTGAAATTTTTTATAGATGTATTTCTATACCCACTTTTCATCAAATAGCTTAGCACTTCGATTCTCTTGGAGTGCAAATTCAAGGATATTTCTATCCAGCCAATCTTGCAATTTTTTTCGCGAAGGGTGCCACAACATCAAATCTCTCTCAAAATGATCGCGGTCTCGACAACGAAACCATTTGTTGGCTTGAGGGGTCTTGACCTAGGTTCAGAGTTTATCGCGCAACCAAAAAACCCTCCAACTACTGGCCCTTTCGGCAATGACCTGCTTGTGCAAATAAAAGTCTCACCCAAAGCAATATGGGGGGTTGCTGGAACTAGGCTTCCACACCTCGAGGAAGAAAATAATGAAGTGGCCCTAATCAGATTGATTACAGACTTATATCTATCATAGACATATGTGCGTAATATAGAACAATACTTATCATATTCAGAGAGAATCACAGATCACTTTAGCGCATTTATAACATGACAAAACCAAATCCAGATCTAAATAATGCATAATAACTTAAGCATATTCATCCATGTGTCCTATCATAAATGTAACTTCATGCATAAATAACACAGGTAATTGTCCATATACAAATAATCAATATAGAAGCAATGCGATCCAAAATGGTCCTTACAAGGTGTTGCAAAATATTGGTACTATGGAATACAAATTGGAGCTATCTACATCTTCCTAAGTACACCCAATTTTCCATGTTTCATGCTTAAAGAAGGTTATTGGTGACAAGCCACCAATTCAAACAATGTTTCTAGAACTTGACGAAGAATAAAAAATCATATTTGAGTCTGAAGCAATCACAGAAACAAGAACCTGACAGCTACGAAATGGATTAATTTCAGAGTATCTCATTAAGTGGAAGAACTTACCCGCTGAAGACTCCACATGGGAGGCTGAGAATTTTATACAGAAGCATCAAGAAATACTCAAGAATTGAGGACAACACTTTTTTGAAGGATATGGGCATGTTAGGTCCCTATAATACTAGTGTATTTTCCTTATTTTATTGTTAGTGTAACCCCCTATTGTTATTTTTGTGCCCCATAGAAGCCCACTATTGTTATTGTTGTTCCCTTACATTATTATTGTTATGTAGGCTTTGATTATATTGTGACTTCTTAAACTCCTATATATACCAAGGAGGTATTATCATTTGTATCATCTAAGAATTGTTCATTTATGTAATGTAAAGGAGGTTTCCCCCTCGAAGGGGACAATTTTTAAGTCGTTGATTTTTTTCTTTGAGTTGGTTGCATAATAAAAATAGAGGTGAGCTAGAGCCTATATGGCTAGGGTTTCCTAGGGTTTCACTCAACACCTCAAATGTAGTCTTGTTTGTTTCAATTTTTATGAATACTCCGCTTAAATTTATAGGACCACTTTGATTAATTTGATTAAACTATAGCTTAAAGTTTGATTACACAAAAAAATATTATATCAAATGAAATTGTGACATGTGTACACAAAAGTGGATCAAGCACCATCCCCATTTCCTTCAATTTTGTTAAAAGTCAAATTTAGTTAACATGATTGAAATTTGAGAGTAATGTAAGAAAGTAAACATTTTTACATGTCTACTGAATATGTTGAATTTATTTTAATATGTAAAGGATTTATAAACATTTACATCTAAAATTAATTAAATAATAATAAAAGGTTGAAAGTAATGTAAAGCCCAATATGATCAAGATGTTGAATTTTGTAAAAAGTTAAAAGTAATAAAAATAATAATATTCAATTTGTTATATTGTAATTATGTTTTTATTAAAGATAATAATATTCAATTTGTTATATTGTAATTATGTTTTTATTAAAAATAATAATATTCAATTTGTTATATTGTAATTATGTTTTTATTAATAAAATTACGAATAAATTTTTAGATAAAAGAAAATCATAATATTTAAAATATATAACATATAAGTAGTATTTAATAACCAATTTAGCTTATAAATTAAAATAGTAATTTTATAACCATATTTAATTTAATTAATAAGAACATAAATTTTTTATTACTTACAATAAAATTACAACATAGCAATATTTTTAACTATGGATATTCACACCCACTTTACCATAGAATTACAACATAGCAATATTTTTAACTATGGATATTCACACCCACTTTACCATAGATATTATTGACCATCACATTAAAATATATAAGATATAAATAGTATCTATAAATTAAGATATATTTTACCATATAAATTAAAATAATAATGTTGTAGCCATATTTAAATTTCATTAATAAGCACATAAAAACTTAATATTTACAATATAACAAAATTTTTAATCATGGATATTCACCCTCATTTTACCATTGATACAGTTAACTTGTAAATAGGCTTTGTTACAAGACCATGGGCTAATACGATGGCTCAAAAATACCACATGCCCAAAAACCATCTCTCATTTCATACTCAAAATATTTTATAAATATTTTAATTTGAATTTATTTTTATTACATTTCATGCCAAGTATGGAAGAGATGTTGTAATGCTTTATTATAGTATCTAAACATTTTGAATTTGCTATATATATATATATATATAATCATTTTGACTTAGTGAAATTACACAAAAGTAAAAATTAATTAAACCATCCTATATCCATCTTAATTCTGGATCTATCAAGTTCCTAGAGAGATCAAATTTCTAGAGGTGCAAACATGTCCTTAAGTTTTCACTCAAAAAATAGGTTTACACCTTAAGAGATTTGATCCCTCTTGACGCTTGATAAATCTGAGTTAGGATGGATCTAGGCTGGAACTTATCTCCCAAATAAATTCCTTCTCTAGCTAGATCTTTTTTTAAGCTTTTTATTTTAGGTTGTAACATTTAGAAATGATGCATAATTGGATGGATTAGGGGTTTCAGGAATGCTTGGAGGTGGAAAAGTTGAGATATGATAGATAAGAAGGGAGTCTCTATAAGAGGGGCAGAGAGGAGGAGGGAAGAAGCTTGAGGATATTCCAGTAGCATTTGTGGTCGGCCGAACACTCTCAGAGGTAGAGCGATTTGTTGATGAACAAAGAATCATTGAAGTAGATGCGACCAAACTACTGCGGAAGGAGCTTATGAATAAATAAGTTTTATAAAGGCCCCTTGCCCTAAGAATTAGGTTTATGTGGGTGGAATAAAATGGCAGCGGCTTAGATGGAAAGCAATGGGGGTTATAGAGAGGGGGGAAAGAAATAGGATTAGCCTTAAAAGGAGAGGGTATAGATTGATGTTCCTCATTAAGATAAGACTTTAAAGCTCTAGTTTGTAGCAACAACGAATATTCAACATTGGTAGGTTGGATATGCTTACCTGAGATTATGTTCAGTGTGGGATTAACATCATCTAAGGAGTTGAGGGCGTGTGGGAAACTACCTACCACCATTGGTGCATGTGTGCTCAAACCCTGCCTTGAAGAGTTTTCTCCATCACAGTGCATGCTAGAAAGCCCTCCTGGTCCTTTTGTGCCATTTTGCAACTGAGATGGCTTAGAGGAAGTGCAACCCATATTTTCCGAGGAAGCCAATTTTGAGACCGCATTCTAAAAATATGACTCCACCAAGCCAACTCGCTGCATAGCAAGGGACCCACTAAAATGATGCTTCTCTCCTGAGTCATTCACTGTTAAAATACATGATGGGGTCCAAGGATTTTTGTCGAGGGTTTTGGATTTTTTTCTCTGTTGTGAGGATTTTATTGTTCCAACAACTAAAAGAGTCTCACAATTCTCCTTAAGGTGACCTACCATATGGAAAAGGTTACACCTGAACGGAAACTTCTAGTATTATATGCGCTAACAAAAAGAGTGACTGCCATGATGGATTGTGAGTTCGACTGACCCAAAGGTTCTTTTGTCAAAGGAAACCAAAGTTTTTTCATCGAAATAGATGATTTTTCCAATACAATTGGCCACCTGCACGATAATGTGGCGAGTCCCGAAATCCAAGGGGAAGGCCACCAACTTTACCCATAGGTACCTAGATTTTGGCTTCTCGGTGCCTAGATCGAAGCCGACCTACCACCCTTGGAGCCACAAGTATCCATGACCCAATACCCAAGATTTTTTCATAATAATGCCTAGATCCCCTTCATCGAGAAAATGAAAGTGATAAAATTTATTCATTAAGAGGCCGACTGTTGGGGTATAACCAATCATGGGCTTCCATTTCTCTTGAGGCTATGATAGAGAAACATATAAAAAATTTCTCATTAAATATCAGGCCGAAAGGCTAGCCACTCTGATGAGTTCAAAATTAACTTCCAAAACTAGAAATAAAGAAAGAAAGAAGTATTTTTAATGTCAACGAGGCTAAAAATAGCCTATGGTACACATTGCTTCTCCATCTGGCTCTTGTATTTAGCCATTTTCCCATGAAGTTTTACAATAACCGCTCCCAGATTCTCGACAAACTCTTCACTAAATAGATTATCCCAAGAACTAGCTACCAAAATACCTGCATAATTTTCCCTGCTTTGAAGGCCTCGCATTCTAGAATGAAATGTTTTTCTGTTTCCACTTTTCCGAAAGTGCAAAAAAAACATACTCTTTCCTCCTGCATTTCTTTTGGCCTTTTCCAGCGCCCTGTTTCACAACGGAGTTGGCGAGAATTACTCCTTAATTGAGCAATAAGAATTTTTGATCTCCAGGAAATATTGGCCCCTATGTACGCCTTTTGCTGATGGTTATGAGTGGGGTTAAACTCTTTAATGTAGAACTTATTATTTTTCCCTAGCTCTCTCTCCCAAGTATGTCTGTGGAACTTATCCATAACAAACTTTTTTCTCTCTTTACTGTTTGTAGGACACATGCTCAAGCAAATACCCCATTTACTAAACCATTTGTTATTTTTCCGCATCCAAGTCTTCTTTCTTTTGCACAATCTCTCACTAAACACAACCTTAGGCCATCTACCCTGTTCCATTTGCTCAATTTTTTTCAAATACTTTATGAATCACACCATAGAAATTGCTTCAATAGGGGTAGCCCATGTTTCACTTAATAAGATAGCATAAGGAGTTGCACTTTTAATTTTGAATTTGTTTGTAATCAAACGCTTCTAAATTTTCTCAATTTGTTTCCACTACATCTCGGCTGTGCTACTGGCCCACAGTTCACAACCGTAGAGAATCATCAGAATCACTAGAAACCCAAACAGAGTTAGAGTGGTTTTTGAGTCCCACAAATCTCCCTCTCTACACCTGTTTTGAAGAGCATTAACTTAAATTTCTGTTGAAGTCAATTGCGAGGTATTTGTAGTCTACAACTTCCTCTAGAATTCTACCTTCAAAGTAGAACTTATGCTGTTTATGATTTCTTTTGTTAGATAAAACCACTACTTTCGTTTTGCTAATATTGACTTGCATCCCCACCCTTCTACAAAAATGCTCAAGGGAATGTAAGTGCTCTTGCAAACCAAGAGCTGATTTAGCAATCAGTATAAGGTCATCTACGTACAAAAGAAGCCTTATAGCGAACTCTCCCAAATTGATATTGTCACCCCCTTGCGAATTTAGACACTCTTCAAGCTCTTCAATATATAACCCAAAAAGGGTAGGAGACAATGTGCAACCTTTCTTGACCCTGATATCGCTTCTAAAACTTTCAGAACTGCCTGCTGAAGTTCTAATTTTGACTTTCACCTCTTCATGCAACCTATGCACAGCTGCTCTCAAATTCCCGGGAACCCCGAGTTCCTCCATTCTGCCCCAAAGCTTATCCCTAGGAATCGTGTCAAAGGATTTTCTGAAATCAACAAAGCAACAAAAAACTTCTTTCTTTTTCTCCCAAACTTTTTCAATGATGTGCCTTAAAGTTATACAATGATCAATTATGTAATGTTTAGGTCTAAAACCCACTTTCCCTTTAGCACGTTTATCTCTTTCTTTTTCCCACTTGATGATTTCATTTTCTAACATGCTTCCAAATAACTTTGAAAATAAGGGGTTCATCATTATGGTTCTATAATTGGAGGGATTATTGACGTCACCAATCTTGAAAAGAGGTATTGCCATACTAGTTGTCCAATCTCTGGGGAACCCTTGCTGTATGATGTTGTTGAAATTTTTTGTGATGTGAGGTGAAATAATTTTTAAGCCGCATTTTAGATACTCTGCTTGGAGTTCTTCTAATTCTTTTGCTTTTCCAGCCCCCAACTTCTTGATACCCACCTCTGCCTCTTGCACCGTGAAGAGTTTTGTGTCTATGTCGACCAAGGGAGGAAGGTCAACCTTGGGATTGTGCTCATAAAGTTGTCTTGCATAGTCGAACCATTTAGAAGCTGTAATGTTGTTTTCATTTTGCACATTTTTTCGGTTGGATTTCCTTCTAGAATAATTTGGGGTTATTTTTCCCAAGGAAGATTAGTTCTTCTCTCCTTGAAACCATGAAATCAACCTTTTTATTTCTTAATATCTGCTTGTAAGATTTAAGCTTTATGTTATCCTTGTTTGATTCCGTACACATTCTCCTTGCCTTTTTGCATTCCTCGTCAAACCAAGCATTAACCAGAAAGAAATTTGTTTCAAAATTATTAATTTTTTCTCTTTTTTCACTCAGCAAGTGCACTTTGAATTAAATGTGTTAATTTGTGACTATGAAGGCCATGAAATGAGATTTCCTCCTTCTCGAAGAGCCTCTCTAGCATTATTTTGAAGGTATTACAATTCTTCGGAGTCAAAAGAATTTTGCCCTTTGGGGGATTTTGTTGGACACACTGAGTTTTTGACCCTAATTTCTTCTTTCTGGTCTAAGAGAAACTTAAATAAATTGGCTTGCGATCTAATTTTAAGTCCCAAATTTGATCTCCAATCAACACTTCCTCCATTTTCTCACACAAACTATGCGAGAAAATTAGATAGTCTACTACACTTTCTCCGTTGTAAGTATTGCAAGTGAAATTACCAGACTTTTCCCATCTAGTCAAACCATTACAAATGACTAAATCAAAAGCCCCACATAGCATAAGAAATTCTTCTCCAAAGAGATTGCAGCCTTTATCCTTTGAAGTTATTTCCCACTGATGATTACTCTCTTCTGTAAGCCAGATAGGGTCATAGTCTTCTTTACAACAAAAAATGTTAGCTTGTTCACCTGTAGTTCTAGCATTGAAATCCCCCACTATAAGGACTTCACCTAGCTGAGAGTATATTGCAATATCTGATTTTAGGGCTGCAAAGGCATATTTGTTATCAAGCCCTCTACTTTTGTATATTTTGAAATCTGCGTCGCAAAATAGCATGCTGCAATTCTAATGTGATTTCCATTTTCTGATATTTTAAGCCAGACAAATTGCATATTTGGGTCTTATTTTTCTAGCTGAATGAAACGACCTTCTTTGTCTCTCACTAATACCATGATACCCTCGTGTCCTTTTCCATTCCCAAATGCTATCTTCCAATACCCTTCAAACAAAGGTGTCTTGCACCCTTCATGCTCATGTGTTTCTATGAGACAAATTATGTTTCTACCTTCCACACTAGGCCCTAACCTAGGTCCTCATCTCCATGGGTAACCCCTGTAGTTCCAACAAATCAATCTGTTGATGGGAAAATGTGTCCGGCCAACATTAGGGGATCTCCCTGGTAGAAAGTCCCAATTAGACCTTGAACCGTTTGGAGTAGGGATCCCGTCCGGGGTGTGGGTCCGGCTACCGCTTAAGACGCCTTCCCTTCGGTCTCAAAAGAACTTGATTCGACCTGTGGAAAAACCCTTATTCACATGGTACAGAATACATGATTGATGCATTAAACACGAATCAAACACTATGCGTAGCAAGATTATAAATAAAGCATGTACACCTCAGGAGATGTCATTAGCAACACATCTTTGGGGGTACTGCTTGTAAGGTAATCTGACCACGAAAGAAATAGTTCTTCATGGCGAGATGTCCCTTTATTTATGAAAGATAAAATGAAATGCTAACAAAATAGTTCATTAACATTCATTAAAAGAGCAGATGATAAACTGAACATCATTGATACAACACAGATAGCCATGACGCATAAATGATGACATGAAAAGTGCAGCTTCATTAATCATAGGATGTTCTGAAACTGTACAAAGAATACACACAATGTTCGCACAGCAAAACACATCATAACCATAGGGTGTTTTAACAAGAATCTGTCTTCATATGCATAAGAGTATAATCTTTCAGTACAATGCCATGTAGCTCTTTTCTTTCCAAAAGAAAAAGCCCTTTTACAAGCTCCCGTAGGAGTATTTATAATGCAGAAACTGCCCTTCGGGCTTCCTTGATCTTTCATCTTCCTGACCGTTGGGCTGCCTTACGACCTAGTCCTTTTTGTGACCTGCGACCTGAGCCGCTGTTGTGACCTGCGACCTACCTGCTGTTGTGACCTGCGACCTAGTCGCTGGGTCGCTGGGTCGCGCTGTCAGGCATCTACCAAGGGGTGCGACTTAGCGACCTGGCGACCTCAACGACTTGCGACCCGGGGCAATGTGAGACTTGCGACCTCCGTGGATCTGCGACCTGTGACCTAGTCAAATGTGCGACCTGCGACCTGCCCAGGTTATGCGACCTTGCGACCTAGTCGCTGGGTCGCTGGGTCGCGCCGTCGGGCTTTTGACAGGGAGTGCGACTTAGCGACCTTGCGACCTCTGCGACTTGTTTTGAGAAGGTCCCCTTGTTTGCTGAGGAAAAATCTGGCTCGTTGTACAGACTGAAAGGTTTTTCCTGCAATAAAACAACGTAGGTCACATATCTCCATGATTGAAAAAATAACCATGCTAAAGGCATTTTAATTAATTTGCAAGAGCGAAGAACAATAATTTAGACCCCTGTGTGGTCAAGACTTCGTCATCAGGGAGAATGGCTTGAGTAGGTCGTTTCTGTGCCTCTTCAACTGCTGTAAATGCAGATTAGTCTGGTTGTAATTGGCAGTGCAACCAAATGAGATTGTTGGTATTTAAATGGGCCGATTAGAGGGGCCGAAGAATTCTGCCGGATGCCACAACCACTTAAGCGGAAAAGACATAGCCATCACAAGGGTTCGGGATAGAAGTGGCTGAATACGTGCTTCATTACTGCGTGGTAAAGATATCAATGAAAGTGCCTTCTGGAAGGAAACTCTCTTTCCCAAGAACAGAAACTCAGTCAACACAATAGTTGGAGTGATAGCAATCTATTGAATTTTAAGCTAACATTAGAAAGACCATTAGAAAATGCCGTAACCATTCTTAGAGTAATCAAAGAGGAAAAGGATGTTGATTTGGCCGGAGGCGCTATAGGAAGAAGACATGTTGAAGTTGGAATCATCATGAGAAGAGAAAGTTGAAAGACAATGCCACTCGTAGGCCTCTAAACCGATGTTGTTGATGTTTCAACCCATTTGAGGTGCGAAGATCATTAAAAAAAAAAAGATGCCCTCAATTCATTCAACACCCTCCTTCATTCTCCTGTGTCATTGTGCTTTCGCTTCAACAGCTTGTGGAAGTTCTTCTCCTTTAGATAACACTTTATTGATTCCCCAATGGTGAACCTCGCCATTGCTGGTTGGCCAACACAGCATGGTAAACCAGCTTACAGACAAAACAAAATTCTAGTTGTCAATACCAGAACTGCATTTTCGTTATCCTTTTCTCAGCATTCATCTCTACAATACATTCTTTTAGCTTCTGCATGGCAGCATGCATTGGGCAGGCTGCGTTCATGTAACGCGGCATGGGGAGGGGAGTAGGAATTCACGCTACCCAGCTCAGCATGAACACACACGTGGACGACCATTATGGAGCCGATTTTAGTGCATGAAACTGCGTTTTCTGACGGGGTCGCAGGGTCGGAGAATTCCTTGGGTCACAGCTCTCCACGGGCAGATCATTTTGCGACCCTGCGACTTGAGCAACGTGCGACCTAATGGGGTAGCTGGGTCGCATAACTGGTTGAGTCGCAGTTCTCCACGGGCAGATCATTCTGCGGCCCTGCAACTTCAAGGGAGTCGCACAGTTGCACAGTCGCGCTTCTTGCCCAGTGGTATGCATTGCGACTTAGCGACCTGAAGGGGTCGCGCGACTGCTCAGGGTCGCAAGTCGCATTTTCATTTGTTCCACCCACCATGCGACTCAGTGACTTGTTTCTTCTTCGTTTGGGCGTAATGTGTGTGAAATGCTCCACTTCCTCCACCGAAAGATCATCCAAACATCATGCGGGACGGCGCCATGCGTTCAATAGGCTAGCGTGACCTTTGCTCCCTGCATGATGCGGCTGACACCTTCTTTCTGCCAGATCGGAAACAAAATAGTTGTTTCCCACAAAAATAGTGCTGATTAGATGGAGCGTTTTGCTTTTACCAGTCACCGTGGGCGGGGTTGTCATTATCGCTGGTAGTAACGAACGAGAACATTGCTTTAATGGCGCTGATGGTTGCGTCAATTGAGGACCCCATGCCACAAGAATCGCCCTAAAATCCTCTGATTTCGCAAACGTTCGAATTACAACTTTGACAATGTATGGTTACAAATTTCGAACGTTTGCAACGCTGCTCTGTTTTGGCCATAAACAACACCATCATATTATAGCAATTGCGCAAACAATATTTTGATCACCATATGATATCTATCCCAAACGTTTTTGCCAAGCTTTGAAGACTGCGCTTCCTTGAGATGTCGCCCTTTGTTACTGTGTTTCTCTTGATTCCAACCGCTCGATGATTGTTTTATCATCATTGTCGTCGGTCTTGTTATAAGGTTGCGCTTTACAATTTTGGCCAGTATTATTTCCATTCCAAACGCTGCACAATAGTCCGAGACTCTATCACCGTAAAACTTGCAACCCTGGGCACATGTTGACGTAGTTCCCCTCCACGCATTAGTTGAATGGTTGGACTGCCATATAAACATCGACGTTGGGCTCCATGTTTGAACGCGCGTTTTGACCAGACATAATACAACTGTAATGTGTTTCATGTTCACACATAATATTCGTCCATAAACATATATATGCTCCACGTCGAAACACAATGTTTAACCACTTGTGTATATGCTGCAAATGTTTATGTCCAATGCAAACGAGCCCATGGATTTCTGCGCCACGTTTCCACGTCCTGTTGACCGCTGTATGCGTTTTGATATAGTTCTGATTCGCCTTTTAATTCGATTACCTTATATATCTTGGTCCATTAAATTTGCGCCCTTTAATATGCTATTACTTAGCTTTGCTCCACGATATCCTATGGTTTTAAAGACCTGCCATCGACGTGTGGCTCCATGCAACGTGCTCATGCAACGTTGCTCCATGTCTCCCACGTAAGGTTGAACGCCATACCCACCCTACGCAGATGAACACTGCACCATCAAACTGTTTTCGCCCAGATGTATTTGTGTTGCATCTTTCAATGGTGAGGTTTGACCGAAATACACGCGTCTGCTCCAAACGTTTACCTTGGAACCTTTGCGCCCGCTCCAAGTCTTAAACATAACCCTTGACCATTCTGTATTCACTCGACACGTTTTAACATATGTCCAAACCGCACCATCGAAATGTTTAAGCTCTATTGTCATGAATTTCATATGGTTCTGATCGCTTGCGCCTTGATTATAAGTTTGGCCGCAACATATGTATATTCTCTTCTCAAAAATTAACCACGAAATAAAAACCGCCACTGAAACTTTGCCTCCATGCAACGTGCCATGGTCGTTGTAACATACCATGCACTTCACTCTATGTTCAACCCATACGCTTGGATAATTATATCTGCCATAGATATGTTTACGCCCTATTTAAAATATGTCTTCATATGGTTAGTGATCCACCACTTTATATTGTTTGGAAACTACATGGCCTTGCGCCTTGGTTTCATATACAACACAACTTAGGTCGATCGAATGTGTGCCAATTCATAATGTCTTGACATGGTTTTGCTCCGCCATTTCTTATGGCTTTGAACCTATATGATTTTGCCTTGGTTAAATTGTATAAACTCATAAATTTTGCATCCACCGTGTAGCTTGGATTTAACCATAATTGCCTCTTGTCCCCAATTTTCCAGAGTTGCCCACACAACTCAAAATGATTGTTGGTTCAAAAAATGACTTTTTTGTAAAATTTGAACAATCTCCAAAACAAAATGTGCTTCGCCATTACTTGACTTTGGTTTAAATGTGCAACATAACTTTGCTTCATTGAATGTGCGCTCCTCATAATGTTTTCACATAGTTTTGCTGATGTTAATGAGTCTACGGCCACCTTTGCCTCTAGGTCCACTTACACCCAAACCACTTTGTGTTTTTCGCCCAAAGTAAATGAGAGACCCCAGAATCAATAATATAGGTGCACATCTCAACAACTCTTGATACTAGACCATTTCTGAAACATATGTCACAGGAACATAATCATGAGGACCAATACCCAACGCTTCTTGTGCGTCTTCCAACTTCTGCTCAAAGGATTCAACACCTCCAATAGTAAAGAATACTTATGTTGGCTACCACCCTCAGAGGAAGGTCCGTCTGACATGCATCTTTACATCACTGCTTTCACTTTGGGTAGAATCATTTGGTGGATTTCGAACATAACGTTAGCTAGAGATTCGTTTGAAACCACAGTATGGTCGACAAGCCCAGGTTCTTTAATCTCTTTAGATGCAAGAGGCTTAATCTTATTTCTCTCGGTGCCATGACAATCATTGATGAGTTGATCAGTGGTGGGATGGACCTGTATAATCAACATAACATTAATTAGTTCATAATTATTCTTTGCGAATGGTGCCCCTAGATAACATGTATGAGATTAAAGAGTTTAAAATATGCATTCAGTCAACATGCTTAATGACCCACGGCGAGAGGGTCTTTAATTGTCAATACACAAAAGGTTTCCATTCAAACGTATGCATGGCAATCTCATTACACATGGCGCGACTGCGATAAGAATGTTTGAGCGGACGCTAGATGATCCTTCCCACATATGGCGTGATTGCAGCGACAACATCAAGTCATGGTGATGAGACAACTCGTGAGGGGTTGGGGATAGGTCGGCGGGATGTTGTTGACCACAGGTCAGGTGAAAGACTTTAACGCCTAGGCGAGCAGAGGGGGAACCCGAAATTTTAAATACACCCAAAATTTTGGGTGGTGTTGTAGCGGCTACAACACAATCTTAAGGAAGCTTGGGTACGAATTGATTGCTATTTGTTTTGACATGCAAGACTCACAGTTGAGTCTTTGTCCCTGCTTGCCCATACTGACCTTGCTTCCTCATTTCTTGCTGAAGAGTTTAATGCCTCTTATTTGTTATCGTTTTTCTGCCTTGTTTTGGAAGGAGGTCCAAATTGCACTATCACAACTTTACCTTTATAAATCCATGTTCTTTTTCCCTCATCTCTTGCTGCCCTAACTTTTTCCATTTCATCCCTCCTTTCCTCTTGTTGTATTACGGTTAAATATTCTTCTAGAAAAAACCGAGAACCCCTCAAGAGCTGTTTCTTTCTTAGAATGATATCTTTATCACTCAAGTTGGGCATGATGACTTTTATGGGTATGGCTCTCTCATTGTTAAGCTTACCTACTTTCCATGCTTGACATATTTTTCCTTGCCATTGGAGTTTGTCTTTCAAGAAGTCTCTTGCAAGGTCAAGAGTACATTTGTTTTTCCCATAATCTTTCACCCCTTTAATAATTATGTTTGTTGCTCTATCTTGTCTTTCCTTGCTTTCTCTATCTTGCATGTTGTCAACCTGAATGTTTTTTTCTCCTTCCATCTTAGCAGAATTGCTAATAACTTGAGCCTAGGTTTTGGAGAGTTTTGTGGAATCTCCTTTCCTCTCTTCTCTTGATGTCTCTTCATTGCTATCTATTTGGGCAACTACTTTCCCTTGATCCTGGGATGGTTTCACATTTATCACCTCTGTATTCTCCACTGCAAATTTCTTCATGTTTTGCACCTCTGATTTCATGTGTTGCCATTCTGTCTTCCCTATTTGAAGAACTTCCTGTAGAAATGACACTTTCTCCTTCAGAACTTTGTTGATTTCTGCCAAAGCCTGGTTTTCAGCTATTATTATATGGATTGTACAATATCTTTCTAGCTCTTTAGCTTCTACTACCTCCAACCTCTTTTTTACATTTAATAGTTCTTTCACATAAAGATCAAATGACCAAGTGAGAGGTGTGGTTGTGGGACTATATAAGGCATAATAATCAATGAATTTTCCTTTTCATTTGGACTTGTTGCCACATTTTTGCAAAGATGACTTGTTTGAATGTTGTTTCTTGCGAAGGGCCTAAGTACTTTCCCTTTGAGACCTTATTTTCCTTGTCTGATCCCATTTTAGGTGAGTTAGTCTCCATTTTAAATGCCCCGATACTGTTTTTCATTGACCCAAACCCACTTCCCAGGTTTGGCTGATGAGTAAATTTTCACTTGCCCTATATCATTTGTTTCCGTAGGTTCTAAAGTTTCTTGTACTGTTATCATGATGATATTAAGGGAAATCAAAGTCTCTGCCCAAAACTGACCCTTTGCTTGGTCTGACCACTGAAAACTTGCTGCTCTGCCCACTGTCCTTATCCTCTGTGATGCTCTCTCCACTGTTCGCTACTATCCTCTGTGTTGCTTTTCTGTTGCTCTGAAGAACCTCTCTCAAACCGTCTCTGTGCTACGGTTAGAACAAGACTTCATTTGAAGTACTAAGAGTATTAAGGATCTGTCTCCTGTGCCTGCAGATACTTGAACAACACCCATGAGGGTAGCAGAGTTTCGGTGTAGAATCAAGGTTCAAGTCCAAGAAAAAATAGTAAACAACAATTCTTGTGAGCCAATATTTGGGCAGTGTAGGCATGCATCGCTCAAGGAGTTTAACCATTTCTTTATGATAAGATTGCATCAGACGAAGACACCATGGTAACGCGTTTCATAAATAGAGGTTTGGACCATTATAACTGAAGCCAGAAAATACCCACGCAGTGCTTCGAACCCTTTTTGTGCGCTTTCAAAGTTGTATTAGTCATCGCTCTATGTACTTTCAAATTTGGTAGGTATTCTTTAGGTGATTTGTTAAAAAAATATGACTATGCGACCTAGTCGCCAAGTCACATTCCAGCTTAAGTAATCGAAGTTGCGACTTGCTACAACTGTGACTAAGCGACTTGCGGCAAACTGTGACTTGCGCCTTGCGACTTGCGACCTGCGAGAAACTACTACTTGCGACTATGTGACTGAGACACACTGCGACTTGCTGTGATTATGCGAATAGCATATATATGCTGTGGCAAGTTGCGAAGACACGACAACTTCTAGAAAATGTACGATAGAAAATGGATATTTAAACAAAAAGTAATCCACTCAAAATATAGGTTTGCACACTTTTAGAGTGGCTGATAGCTTCACCAAGACAACACGAAAAGATTATACTCGATGAAGCTTTCTAGAGACCTTAGATGCCAGGGGCTTATGCTTTCTTCAAAAATAAAAAAAGACTGGAAAATATAAATATTTATGTTTGTATGGATAAATATCTTAACATAGACAATGCCTTTTTACCTGGCTTTGCAAGTCTTGCACCAAACACGTTCAGGTGGGTTCCACTCTGTGCATCCTGTCAGTGGGACGACACATCCAAAGATAGTGGAATGTCTTCTCAGTGCCCAAATCAAACTAAAGAAGGGTTTATTGCACATGTGCTCTAGTATTTTGTCAATTTTTTTCCTCTCGAGTGTGTTTTGGGGAGGGGAGGGAGTTGGGCAGGGGTAGAGTACAAATTTTTTGAGTAGTCTCAATTGACATTGAAGAAAGGGTTTGTTCCCTACTTGATTTCGTGTTCGTTGTGGCAGGTGTCATGTGAGAAAGTAGGACTAGAAAACCCAATTTTTCTATAAAATTAAAAAGAGCACCGACGACGACCTAAGAGATAGGGAACCTAGGAATATCGACCACAAAGGGGGTGAAACAATGAGCACAGGTCCCATGATGTAACATTTAATAAAAGGAGGATGGAAAATAAAAAAGCGGTAATATTTCTTAAAGGGAGAAGATCGGAAAGGGAGGAAAGAGAGGTTTCTAAATTCACAGAGTGTTTTTACGGATAAAACAAAGGTGAACCAAAGCCTCCATGGCTAGGGTTTCCTCAAATGGAGTTTTGTTTGTTTCAATTTTTATGAATACTTCGCTTAAATTTATAAGAGCATTTTGATTACTTTGATTAAGCTATAACGTAAAGTTTGATTACACATAAAATATTATATCACATGAGATTGTGACATGTGTTCACAAAAGTGGATCAAGCACCATCCCCATTTCCTTCAATTTTGTTAAAAGTCAAATTTCGTTAACATGAATGAAATTTGAGAGTTTGTTTTTGTAAATATATCCATGTTAAAGGTTGGTATGGCCAATGGAAAACCAGATCTTAGGTGATTTTAAAGACTTATATAACCCTAGTCACATTTTTTTACCATAAACTAGTCCATAATACAATGATACTAATAAACCAAAAAACTTGAAATTAATATTAAAAATAATATAGAAATATTAATATCTAGCCTAGACCCTCTTAACTCAAATCTATTAAGGCCCGAAAGGGATCAAATATCTTGAGGTGTAAACCTCTTTTTTGAGTTATTGTTATTATCCAATTTTAAGGTCACGACCAAGCGAGACACCGAATTAGTGTACGAGGCCCCCTTTTTGTGGGGCAAGGTACCCACCTCCGGGTAGCGGTTTGACTGTTAATTATACGAAGGAAAAGTTGAGGAAAGGTTTCACTGAGTCAAAATGATATATATATAGCAAAGTCAAATGTTTAGATACCATAATAAGAATTTACAACATCTCTTCCATCCTTGGCGCAAAAATGTAATAAAATAAAATAAAAAATAAAATATTTTGATGATGAAATGAGAGATGATTTTTGGGCATGTGGTGTTTTTGAGCCATGGTATTGTAACAAAGCCTATTTACAAGTTAACAATATCAATGGTAAAGTGGGGGTGAATATCCATGGTTAAAAATCTTGTTATATTGGAAGTATTAAATTTTTATGTGCTTATTAATGAAATTTAAATATATGGTATAAAATTATTATTTTAATTTATAAGCTAAAATGGTTTTTAACTACTACTTATATGTTATAAAATTTAATATAGTATATATATTATGATTTTCTTTTAGCGGAAAAACATATTTCCAATTCACCTAATTAAACTAGCAATTGCCCCTGAAGGTGCAAAGGTACACAAAAAGGAATAGAATATTTGGGAATATTATCTCACCATTCACTCCAATGCAAACATTGTTATTCGTTTCTATGAGTGGAGCAAAATTGATTCCTAGATAAGAATATGTAGATGACAAATATATAAATCCACTCAGAGACGTTAGAAAGGGACATACAAATCTCTGAAGAGGACTCCGCCTGTTAGATTTAATGACTGATGAGCAGAATTAGGATGGTATTAGGATTGAAGAAGACATTTTAGGTATTCAGAAAGACATCATTGTCAATTCCTTCGGTACAGTCTTGTGTCGGTGAAAAAGGATTATGAATGAAAATAAAGTAGGCGGAACTAGAGTAGAGTGATGCTCTCTAGAGGTGGAAAGAGAGACACTCTTCTGTTGGACACCTAATAGTCTATGGGTAGGTGTGGAAGACGAATGGACAAAGAGGAGTGCAAGTGACCTTGGAATGTGGAATCCAAGGGTCGCACCAATGTAATATAAATGTACATCTATGGTGACTAATAACATAACTCGCTTATCTTTCTCCTTATGTGTTTTATTTCTCATTTACCATGCGTGTGTTTAACATGGTATCAGAGTGGGTGAACTCTAGCCTTGCTCCAAGCCGAGCCACTTGTTTTGTGGTCTTTTTACATGTCAATTATGCCTTCCTTGTTTTTCAAATTGCAGAATTGCACCACTCTGACAAGCTGAATCGATTCTCTCAGTGAATTGGAATCGACGTTTCTTTGCAAATTTTGCAAAACCACTTACACCTCTGCCAATTAATATTCAATATTAAGTGCCTATTACATTCTCTACATTGGCTGTCCAGCCTTGCATGTTGCACTGTAATTCTTCCACCAACTGACAACACTGACATAACGCTCGCCACTAACGGACGCTCTAATGCTGACTAGTGAGAGGAGGAAAGTTGATGGTGGGTGCCAGTCCACTGATAACGCTCCCAGCAAACCTAACTATACTTTGGCAAGGAAATACTTTGGTACCTTTCATCTCCCCTGCGCTCTCTTTCTTTCTGGTTACAAAACCTTTTTTCATGCACAGAAAAACTAGTTACTGTCAAAATTGATATTGTATTATTGAAGAGGTGGTTGTGTTATTGAAAATGTAACTTTGATGTTTCACTGTGTTATACGAGTGTTGACCTGCTCTGACTTGCACTTGCATGGGCACTCCACACCTGCGTATATTACACCAAATTTGAATATTGTAGAGTCATTACCCAACCATGCCTCCTCTACGCTCATCTGCCCAGTAACTCCTCCATGGTCTTTCCCACGCTCCTCACACAGCTCACAGCCTCCCCCCCCACCAGCTTTCCTTCCCTCTGGACCCTGAATCCTCACCTTCTCACCTATTCACACTCCCCCTCCCACTAATAGTCGACCTCTCGGCCCTTGCACCCTCCCCTTCACAGCTCACCTCTCGCTCCCTTCGCTGCCAAATCCTCATGCTCCTCCCTCACCCTCCTCTCCCCTACTCCTGTAGCCCGCACACCTCCCCTCTTGCAGCCTCTACTGCGCCTCCCTCCCTGCCTGCTGCACCTCACTCCCGCTGCCACTCTGGCCCCTACCTCCTCCTTTCTGCAGTCTGCTCTCCCCTTCCCCTCTCCTTCCCCATCTGCCCTACCCTCCAGCCCCCCCATCCCTTCAACTCCTCGACTCCCCTCTAACTCCTCCTCACACAGCTCCCCCGATGCTCTCCTCGTTCCCACTTCCAACTCCTCCACTCCCCTCCCTCACCCCTCCCCCCTCGCTGCTACTCTCCCCCCCTTCGCACCCTCATACCTTCGTCGACTCCCACACCTCCGCAACACCTGCGGATTCCCCTCCCCGCAGCCCCTACTCACTCTGTCACTCCCTCTCCCCTCTCCCTACTCGGCACTTCCGCCTGTTCCCTCCTCTCCACTCCCTCCTTCCCCCACCTCAGCCAACCCCATCTATGTTTAAGTCATTTCTACATTGAATTGATCGGAGAAGAGGCCCGCAAGGAGACAATTTTGCAGTATTATAAAAATTACAGAAAGATTATGAATGTTGGCCTCATGGATTGCCATTGGAGGATACTGGTGATGTGAATCTTGAGCTACTTGATCTAGGTAGAGGAGATACATAGAGTGCAAATATCATAGAGTGGGTGAGAAAAGCTTGAAAAAGTTTCAGATTTTTTTTAATGATCAAAGGTGTTAACAACAGTTTATTCGTAATTTTTCTATTAAAATAGGCTCAGATATTAAGTGGGCCACTTCCAAAAAAAAAAAAAAATTCTCATAATCTGCAAAAGCAGCTTTGTGATTAAAGCCTCATAAATATTTGGATTAAAAGTTGCATTGCTAGGGACGTTATTAGAAAATGCACTAAATGTGACATTGGAAGTGGTATTTTAAGTGGTGTTGGGAGATTATTTCAAAGTGGCATATAATATAGTTGGTCCATATTGGCATGATTGTATATGTGCAGTATTGGTATTATATACTATATATTACGCAATTCAAATCCAAGCCCGAAGATATAATATTAATTGGTTTCCTATTGACATTGCTCACACCTTTCATTTAGTGAAGTTGAGTTGTTGACAAAAATCACTGAATTATTAGAGTTGCTAAATACTTCATTACACTCTACTGTTCATGATATAGTTGAAATTGGAAAGGGAACTCTCCTTGACATTCATACATTTCTACAATATGCATAAGAAAAGATTGAATTTTTGCAGCTTGAACTCAATTCCAAAAAGAAGAATTACAACAGCAGAGTCACCATTCTGAACCTGTTTTTGTTCAGAACATTGAAAAAGACTCCCATAAGAAGAAAGAAAATAATGCTGTGGTTGATTCACATTCAATGCCCAGTATAAGAGCAGATTTGCACGCAGAAGAAAACATTGAGTCTGTGCTTCCCAAGCCCATTATCAGACCCTGGGAAGAGTTTGTCCATAACAAGTAGAAAACAGGTCTTGGATATGACAAGGAGTTGTCTTTTCATATTCCAGACTACTCCAAGCCCATCAAATTTCAGAGTGCCGGTTTTCTTTATGACAGTTCACCTTCAGCTGTTCCAGAACCTGCTCCTCTTCCACAACAGCAACAACAAATTGAAAAATGCCAACACTGTGATCGAGTTGGCCATATAAAAGATCATTATTTCGATCTTCACCCATGCAAGAATTGTGGTCAGCACACCCATTCGTCACACAGATGCTTCAGAAACAAGCCTCCTGCAAGAACAAAGATTCATCTTGGATGGATCACTTCTTGGAAATGGGCATCAACAACCAAGAAGATGTTTAAGTCACATGTCAGAACTTGTTCTATAATATTGAACAAACTTACAGTTGAGTTTTTGCCATCATCTCACCTTGTACCTGATAGGGGGGAAAATGGTGGTCATCTACAAGCTCCAAAGCCACATCAAGCGAGTCTGAGCCACAACCTGTCATTCTAGATTCAGAGTTGTAGCCAAAGACACAACACTTAAAGCAAGCCTGAGCCACAATCTGTCATTCCAAATTCAGAGTTGTAGCCAAAGACACATATGCCCATGAGAATTCCTTTGGTTGGTGGAAAACCTTAAACCATCTATGCGAGGTTGATATTCTTCCTCTTCAAAGAGTTCGGAGCACTTCCTCTAGCAGAAGACTTCAGCTTCTTGCTAGCTTTGGTAGAGTTCCAGGAAATCCATTAAGCATTCTAGTGTTGGTGGTCATCCTTAAACCATCACAGTTTGTTGACCTCCCTTCTTCTAGGTTGAAGTTCTCCCTCTTCAAATATGAGGGACACTTCCTCTAGCAGAACCCCTTAGCTTCTTGCCAGATTTGGAAGAGTTCCGGGAACTGCACTAAGCGTTACAGTGTTGGTGGTCATCCTTAAACCACCTCTTTAGGCCAACATTTCAGAGAGATGATTCAACCTAAGTGCTCCCATGCATACTTTACAGATTCGTATTACAACTCTCTTCTTGGACTGACACATACCCCTTCGGATTAAGGGGGGGAATGTTGGACACCTAATCCTCTATGAGTAGGTGTGGAAGCCAAATGGACAAAGAGGAGTCTAAGTGACATTGGAATGTGGAATCCAAGAGTCACACCAATGTAATATAAATGTACATCTATGGTGAATAATAACATAACTCACGCTTATCTTTCTCCTTATATGTTTGCTTTCTCATTTACCATGCGTGTGTTTAACATCTTGTAGGAAAAATAATCTAATTTTGTTACCCATTTTCTTGTTAAGTTAATTTTTGTGCTAGTTTTGAGCTTCTAGGTTCTAAGTTTTGTAAATATGGGAACCATGATAAAATAAAAGTTGTTTTATAAGAAAAAAAAATTCAAGCGAAACGGGTAGCACATCTCACCCGTGATCACTACAATTACATATTTTTTTTTGGAATAGGAGTTATCTTCTAAAGTAGACAATATCAATTTCACCAACCAATTTCTAGGTCGTGCCTGTGAAATCCCAAGCACACCATCTGTAATATTAGGCTTGGGATTACGAATAAAACTATTAGTCCTTGAATGCTTCAAAACATTGTTCCAGTCCCCATAATTTTCCATTTTGGGGTTAAAGCAACACCAATGACATTGATTTTGGCCAAAGCTTTGATAGATTAAAGGCACATCCAATCCATCAATTCGATTAAAAGAAGGTGGCTAAAAAATGACATTACTCCATGTTTAATCTACAAAAATTAAATATTTCCTTACACTCTAGTTGAAGCTCCATCACATCTTTGTGCCGTTCTTCACTATTGCCAAATATTTCTGTTCCCTCTTTTACGGTATCATAATATAGTATAATCATAATAAAAGAATAAAAAATACTTATATATTAATAATAAATATTAATTTTTTGTATAATAAATATTAATTTTTTGTTATAGATTCACTTTAAAACATTTAAATATAAAAAAGTAAATTATTATTCTAATATTTTTATAGATTTATTTTCTAAAACCCAATAAAATTTAATTGTATAATAAATTAATTTAGAAACCAATGAAAAATCAAAATATCTCAAGATTTAGAGATTGTAATTGTTTTTTTTTTTCATTTACGATGGGATTTTGAAAACTTTAAATGACATCGCACTTCTTCGTGAATTCCATAACGGTTGAGTGGCATGTGTCAAAAATATTTATATATTAATAATATATATTGAAATTTTGTATAATAAGTATTAAATTTTGTATTATAAATTGATTTTAAAACATTTAAATATAAAAAATGTAAATTAGTGTAGAAATTATATAGAAGCTCTGTACCAATGGATTCAATCCAATCTTGTGATGTACTAAAACAAGATACTGAATCCTCCTACAATATTTGCGGAATATAAAACACGATCACTCAATCAAATGCAAGTAAGAGAAAGAAGTAAATCAATCACACAACACAAGATGTTCTTGGGGAAACCAACTGCTCAAAACCCCACTATCATATATTGTATAAAGTCAAGGAATCATGAAACAATACAATGATTTCTCACACCGAGAAAATCTTTCACTCTCCTAACTATATCACTATGATCCTGCTCAAAACTAGCTTTCAATGCTCAGACAAAATTGACAAACACTTAGCTAATTCTCAGCCTCTGCTAAGCCCAGCCTTGCTCACACAATCCCTAGGGAAATAAGCCTCTATTAAATAGGAAAATCAACCTTCCTTGATTGCACAATCCATCATGGCCTTTTCACGACTTTATAATTACAGCTGGGAAATTTTCTAATAATACAATTGATAGTTATGTTCCCTTTAACATCTGTCTCAACTAGGTCTTCATCAGAATTTACATGCATGCAACTATTAATAACAAATCATCAGTTATCTGATTGATCACTACATGTGAATTAAATCTAATTTAATTCACTGGACCTCTCACTAATTCATCACTCAGTTAGAACTAGTTAAATTGATTTTAACTCAATTAATTTGAGTTAACTAACTACACTCACACCACACTAGTGCTACAACTGCAACCGGACCCCCAAAATATTAAGATCACTCTACATGCCTCATATTAGACCCTCAACTCAAATTTCTTGAGCTAACTTGGTCATCATGACTTAGTTAACTGATACAAATTGTTATGAGATGCAATTACAATTTATTTAAGGGAAAATTAAATTAGATGCCCACATTTCACACTAATGTGTAACTGAATTTCTCACCAATGTGTGACTGAAATTCCACACAAGTGTGTGTGCAATTTTTTTCCTTTCTGGTTGCCAATTTCACTATTTCTTGTTGCAAATTTCAACACTCCCTCTCAACAAGAAAGGAATTAAATCTATCTCGATCCGATGCCTTTGGAATTTCCTGCATGCAACTCTTCTCTAATGTTGTTTTCACCTGTAACTCCTAAAACTGAATAGCCTCCGAACAATTGAATCAGTATAATTCATCTATCATCAGAGTCTTCTAACTGCTACTAGCTACCACACCTGTCTACTGGAATTTCTGCGATGCTGCTGACATCTACATCCATGCCCTCTGCATTGCTGTCAACTTTGATCCACGCTCCAGTATTCGACATCTGTCACTCTGATTTTTGTCTTCCTGACATCTGAATGCATCAATCCAACCGATCCTTCCTATTATTGTTATACTGTGGGATACTCATAGCCAGGTTCGATCCATGAGACACACCATCTCAATGGAACCAGCCCAAATTTCTTCTTGGGATTATATCTGCACATCGCCCCACCTCACACCTGGAGGTATAGCTGCATGTACTCCCTCTACCCATCTGGCTCGAAATTTTCCCCTCTTGGAGGTCTCTGCATGAGTGTAATCTTCCACTTGGTCTCCTCTATGCTTCTCCAATTGTGGTTTCTCCAAAACCTTCTGATAATGCTACTGAGGTTGCATGTTGAGAGATAATTGCTCCCTCTCAATCGCCAATTCATTAACCACTGCTTTCTCCTCAAAGCTTTACATGCATCCTCGACCTTGAGAGCATATATGTTCTTGACTCTTACACCGATTTGTTTCGCCTGCCCCGTGGCTATGTTTTTAAGGAAAAACTTTCCTTTCCTGAACATCACACCATAACCACGATCTTCTAATACTGCTACGGAGACAAGATTCTTCCTTAGGATTGGAACATAAAAAACATCTGCTAGTCCGAGAGGGGATCTAGACTCTCTTTGAAAGGTAATTGTACCTATGTTGGTCGCGCTATACCTCCCTTCATCTCCAAAATCTATGTTCTACCGGAGGTCCTTATCCTCCAAGTCATTGAAGATATCTCTATTCCTCGTCATAGGGAACGAGGTGCTGCTGTGTAGATAACACATGCATCCAATTATAGTGCTCGCCATGCATGCAATGAGAGTAAAATCAAGCTCAAACTCTGAAGCCAATGCTTCACCCTCTCCATCTGTAGGTTTCTTCTTGCTTGCCTTCTTCTGTGGACAATTCAAGGCATAGTGCCCATGCTCGTGACAATGAAAACACTTGATCCTGGAAAAGTATCTCTTGCCCTCTTCACCCTGGGACTTCTTTCGCTTGGTTTTATTTCCTTTTCTGACTAATGCACAATCTTCTTCTTTGTTGGTGTTGGAGGTCCTTTCTTTGGTGCTCCGCCTTATCTCTTCTATTACCAAGTCGAACCACAAATGCTCGCAGTTTGGTAACTTCTCCCTCCCATTCACAGAGTCCTAGTAACTATGCTAGCTCTTGGAAAGGCCCAGAAGTGCTAGGCTCGCCAAATCATCCTGGGATACTGTCACACCAACACTTCCAAGCTCATATTGACATTGAGTGAACTTCACCAAGTATGTTGGTACTGTCTTTCCCTCCTCCATCTTTATCTTTCTGAGCTTGTCAATTAGCGCCAACTTCTTGTGGTCACTGCTATTCTGAAACATATATGTCAAGACCTTCCACATAGCATATGGAGTTTCCTTCCCATGGAGACTTGAGACAATATGATCTGAAAATCCCTCTAACAAGATCCTTCTCGCCTTTGCTACCTTCTTCTTCCATGCATCAAGAAGTTGGGCATCTGCTGCTGTGGGCTTGGGAATATCAGTATCTATGAATTCCTTCAACCCGTTGCCCTCCAACACTGCCTCCATCCTGTCCTTCCATGCAATATAATTCGAATTTCCCTCGAGTTCATATTCGAGTATGATGCCATTGAAAGGCATCTTGATCTGCTGTTGGATCCTGAAGAATAAATCTACAAATTTGAACTAGTTCGAGACAAACTTGATTTCTTCTCTTCTATTGTGATTCTTGGCACTCTGATACCATGTAGAAATTATATAGAAGCTCTATACCAATGGATTCAATCTGATCTTGTGATTTACTAAAACAAGATACTGAATCCTTCTACAATATTTGCAGAATATAAAACACGATCACTCAATCACATGCAAGTAAGAGAAAGAAGTAAATCAATCACGCAACACAAGATGTTCTTTGAGAAAGAAACTGCTCAAAACCCAGCTATCATATATTGTATAAAGTCAAGGAATCATGAAACAATACAATGCTTTCTCACACTAAGAAAATCCTGCACTCTCTGAAACGTCTCACTCTGATCCTACTCAAAACTGGCTTGCAATGCTCAGGAAAAATTGACAAACACTTAGCCAATTCTCAGCCTCTGCTAAGCCTAGCCTTGCTCTTGCAATCCCTAGGGAAATAAGCCCCTGTTAAACAGGAAAATCGACCTTCCTTGATTGCGCAATCCATCATGGCCTTCTCATGACTTTATAATTGTACCCGAGTAATTTTCTAATAATACAACTGATAGTTATGTTCCTTTTAACCTCTGTCTCAACTGGGTCTTCATCAGAATTTAATGCATGCAACTATTAATAGCAAATCATTATTTATCTAATTGATCACTACTTGTGAATTAAATCTAATTTAATTCACTGGACCTCTCACTAATTCATCACTTAGTTAGAACTAGTTAAACTCATTTTAACTTAATTAATTTGAGTTAACTAATTACACTCACACCACACTAGTGCTACAACTGCAACTGGATCCCAAAAATATTAGGATCACTCTACATGCCTCATCTTAGACCCTCAACTCGAATTTATTGACCTAACTCAGTCATCATGACTTATTTAACTAATACAAGTTATTATGAGATGAAATTACAATTTATTGTCCAATTTTTTTAAGGGAAAATTAAATTAGACGCCCACATTTCACACTAATGTGTAACTGAATTTCTCACCAATGTGTGACTGAAATTCCACACCAGTGTGTGTGCAATTTTTGTCCTTTCTGGTTGCCAATTTCACTGTTTCTTGTTGCAAATTTCAACAATTAGTATTCTTATATTCTTATAGATTTATTTTCAAAATCCAATAAAACTTAATTTTATTATAAATTAACTTAAAAACTAATGAAAAATCAAAATATCTCAAAATTTAGAGATTAGAACCTTTCTTTTTTCATTTAGGATGGATTTAGAAAACTTTAAAGGAAAATACACTTCCTAGCTAATTCCATGACAATTGCAATGCCCAATATCAATTTTTATTTAGGGGCAGGAGGAATAAAATACACAGATCTTATTGATCAAATCTGCTTAACCAAACCCATCATAAAAACACCTTCGGTGTAATTATTAAAACCAAATTCTCATTTTAAAAAAAATCTCTTATAACATAATTAATAATTTACCAACTTAATAATAATATTTTAACCAAACTATTAAAAAAATATATTGAACTAAGCTTTTAGGTCACCATGAATGGCTACATTTTTCATTGGTTAAACATCTTTCATTCACTAATCATATAAATATCTCTAAAATTATTAAATAACAAAAAAAAAACAAGGCTACAAGTAGCGACTACCTGCTGCTTAGTTTAAATATAGTAATGTTGCAATGTGATGTTGGAAATGTCCATGGATAGCTATTACGGCTATTACATGCCGCTTAATGTAATTATAGAGATGTTGCAATTTGAGTTTGAGCATGTCTATGAAGATTTGTTTTGTAATAAAGTATAGTTAAATTAAATTATAAATAATTGTTGCAATTTGAGTTTGAGCATGTCTATGAGGATTTGCTAAATGTTGCTATTTGAATTTAAGGATGTCTATGAGGATTTTCTTTGTAATAAAGTTGTCGCTTAGTTTAGTTTAAATATAGCTAAATTAAAGTAAAAAATAAGAATTTATGTTAGTATTAAGCTTTAGAATCTAATCCATTTGGGTTTTTACTAATATTTTGTTAATGCAATTCCACCCAACTACAATAAATTGTCTACCATTTGAAAACTTTTACATTTTCCTAAAGTATATATATGAATATGAAAATTTATAATGCTAAAAATAAAAATATTATTATAAGAATTTATAATAACAATATATATATATATATATATATATATATATATATATATATATATATATATATATATATATATATATATATAAGGAATCTATTGTTATTATTCAAAAAGTTGCATGTTATTTTTATGTAAAATTACATTACATGATATATAGCAATTAAAATTGTTTGATATTTTGTATAGTTATATATTTGATATATTTAATGTATATTCCAAAATTTAATAATGTAATTTAGTTAGCCAATTTGAGTTTTTAGATATTGGATAGATTCAATATTTTACTCATTAGGAATGTGGTTTTTTAATTACATTTTTCAATTTCTAATGTTTTTTTTTTTAATATAAATATAATTATATGGCATAGTATATAGACATTAAAATTGTTTAATATTTTGTATAGTTATATATTTGATATATTCATTATATGCTCTAAAATTTAATAATATAATTTAGTTGACTAATTTGATTTTTTTAGATATTGGATAGATTTGATATTCTATTCATTAGGAATGTGTTTTTTTATTAATTATATTTTTCAATTTCTAATGTTTTTTTATATAATATAGTTACACGTGTTTTATAATAGAATTAGATATAGCTAAATTAAAGAAAATTTATAAAATTGAATTTATCCTAAGAAGTCTTATACTACACATAATTGTTTTATTATTATTGGGTTATGAAAACACGTTGTCTAAAAGCCTGCACACAGGACCACCTTCTATTTTTTGTGAACAGACAGTTCATTTTTTTTTGCAGTACTCTGTATTTCAAAACAGAGTGTTAAAGTAGAAACAGAGCGTTTGTTTTTTGTTTTGAAACAACGCGGGCTTTTTTTATTATTAAACAATGGTCCCCACAGTGTCTTGTTGATGTGGCGAGTTCCGATGCATTCATCGCAATCAGAACGATTCATATATGAAACCTTCACTTTTTGTTTGTCCCGATTGTTATGTTCCGATGCAATGCATTCATTGCAATCACATGTTATATTATATAACAATCGCCCTCCGCCTTAGGCGAAGGTCCGCGGGTCCACAAGACCATGTGGCATAATAATATTCAATCACATTGATAGTGTTTTAACATGGCCGGATTACATTATGTGAAGTCTGGACCTGATCCATGTTATAGGCCGGAGTTAAGAATTGTTCATCACGTCCGATTTTTCAATCGGCATCGGAAATTTTCGTTTGAACCATTTACAAAGTTATGTCATGGACCCGATGGGTGTTATGAAGTGGATTTCATAAAAGGTTTTCGCGTCACAAACTTGGCTTGCGTCAGCAGCCAATTTTCGGACGCGATATGATTTATGAGGCAGATTTGATTTTTCATCGCACGCACAAAACGTCTTGTGACGTCAGCAGAATTGTTACGTGAAATCCTCTGTTGTGATTTGGTTTAATCTTTTTCAAGTCCGACGGTGTATTGTTTGGTTCATCGCGCAAATGAAAGGTTTTATGTTATATGTGTTTTATTATATCAACATATGTTATGTAAAACTTGCACGAAGTGTATCTTAATAAAATTATTTTTTTCTCATACACAAGCCCTCGTGTTTCCGAGTGCCTAGGGTTTCGGTGATTCGTTGCTGCCCGTCGCCGCGCTCGCGCACGCCCCCGCGGTTTATTTTCCGCGCGCACGATGACGCCGTTCGTCTCTCCTCGTTCACCGAAGCTCCGCCTTTCGTACTTTGATCGGCCGGCCGGATCAAAACGCCCCCCAACAGCTATTCAGCAGAAGTTCATAAAAAAAATGGATTCGATCCCTGCTGTAGCTTTGCCTGAGGAGGAAACTTGTAAAGCGGCGCTTAATCTGGCAGATAAGGGCCTCATTGGTCAGTTTACGGGCCTTTGGCCGTCCCCCAAATCCGTGGAGGAGTGGTCTCAAAGAAACTGGAAACCACTGATAAAAGACGACGTCAAGAGCTACTTCGTGGGCAAAGGGTTCTTCGTTTTCGTCTTCGAAAATCCGGAAGACAGAAGTTTAATCTTCAGAAACGGCCCCTACTTCATGGGGCCGCAAGGCTTGTACTTAAACAAATGGACGCCGGATTTCGATCCTACTCAAGACGTTCCTTCAGCTGTCCCGGTGTGGGTGAGACTCCCCCATCTGCCTCTACACTGCTGGAATCATAAATCGCTTCAAGTTATTGGGAATGCGCTAGGTAAATACATTGACCAAGCAGCTAGAAAAGATCAGTACTCTTGTGCCCGAATCTGTGTTGAAGTCGACCTTGAAGAAGGCCTCCCTGAAGCGATCAAGCTCACGGCAGCAGGATGGACGCATGTCCAAGAGCTCGACTACGAACAACTTCCCTTTAAATGTCGACATTGCCACGGGCATGGACACTTTGCAAAGCACTGTAAGAAGCGCGCAGAGGAGCAATCGGATAAACAAAACAAGGATCAATGGACTCTAGTCCAGAGAGCTGGCCATGCAAAAAAGGATACAGGAAGAAGCGCCGCTTCTGGAGCTAGGCACATTCCTACACCCACTCAGGAGGCGGAAGAAACCTTAAAAGAAGCGGAGGGTGCACAGATTGACCCAACGAACACTGCTACAGATAATGAGATTCAAACAGAAGTCTCCCCTCCAAGCAACGAGGGAGGCGTTGCCACCCAAGCTGAAGTGCCCCTTGGCAGCCCTCCCAACCCTACTTATGCAGAAGTCACAAAGAAAAAGGCAGCAGAAAGCTCAGATTCCTCAGAAGAAGAAATCTATGAACGCCCATCAAAAAGAGCTGGAAGGAAATCCCGCAAGGAGCAGAGAGAAGAAGAAGCTGAAAGGCTCAAGACACAAGGAAGCCAGTCCATGATTGAAATGTCGATCGGAAGAAACAGCAGGTCCAGGCCACATAAGGGTGGCACCACTCCGCTATCAGGTAAATAATGAAGCTAGTCTCTTGGAATTGCAGAGGACTGGGGAACCATGCAAAAATAGATGCAGTAAAGGACTTAATGAAAATGGAACCTGCAGACATCCTCTTGCTCCAAGAGACAAAGATAGCAGGGCAAGCTCTGCTTGAAATCAGTAAGTCAAAATGGAAAAAAAGTGCAGGCATAGCGGTCAGTGCGAGGGGCTCATCGGGAGGTCTGGCAACTCTTTGGTCCGAAGATAAACACCAGCTGATCAAAACTCATGAGACCCAACACTGGATCTACACAGAAATCCGTCATCTTGCAAGTAAGTTGAAAATATCACTTGTCAATCTTTATGTCCCTGTCATTTATTCAGAAAAAAGAGAATGTTGGCACTCTTTGGCAGCTTTTTTAGAGCAAGAATCCCCCAACAATATCATTCTCGCTGGGGACCTCAACATTGTCCTGAAAGCTAAAGAGAAAAGAGGTGGCTCCTATTCCAAAGACCACATGGTGGCCATCGTTGAAGAGCTTGCACAGCAGTGGGATTTATTGGACCTTAACCCAACTCAAGGACTCTTCACATGGTCGAATAATCGAACCGGGGCAGAGCACATTTCTGCCCGGCTAGATCGTTTTCTTGTTCAATCCTCTCTCCTCATGAACAAGAAGATCTTAACCACTAAGATCCTACCCAAGCTCACCTCTGACCATAAGCCTATTCTGCTCTGTCTAGAGGACGAAGAGGACTTGGGCCCCATCCCATTTCGCTTTTCTCCACTGTGGATTGAGAGGGCTGGCTTCTCTGAAATGGTGACTGCTGCTTGGGCCTCCTCCATCAACGGTTCTCCCAGCTATGTTTGGGAGCAAAAACTGAAGTCCACCAAAAAAGCGTTGAATGAATGGATTAAAAACCCAGCTCCCAACCCTACCACTGAAAGAGCTGAAGCAGTAATGACTTTGCACACCATTCAACATGAAATGGAAAGCAAAACCATAAACGAAGATCTGCTGGACAAGGAAACAAAAGCCCAGAGAGCTGCCTTTCAAACCTTTAGAAAAGAGGAGGAATACTGGAGAATAAAGTCCAGAAGCTTATGGTTAAAAGCTGGGGACCGTAATACTTCTTTCTTTCACAGACAGTATCGTGCTAGACTGTCAAGGAACCATATTGCAGAAATTAAGAATGCTGATGGACATATCTGTAAAGGCCTCCAACAAGTCAAAGATGCTGCAGAAGCGCACTTTAAAAATCTATACAGTGTGGACACCCAAAGTGAAGAAGAAGAAGAAGCAGATTTCCTCAGTAACATCCCTCCCCTCATCTCTCCGGAGGACAATTCTGATCTTTGCAAACCTGTCACTGAGGAAGAACTAATAAAGGTTATCTGGTCCATGGATTCAGACAAGGCCCCAGGGCCTGATGGCTTCACAATACATTTCTACAAAGCATGCTGGGGTATAATCAAACATGACCTGCAAAAGATGATCTCGGGATTCATGAAAAAAGCGAAAGTAGGGGGCAGCACCAATTCAACTTACTTAGCCCTCATCCCCAAAGACACTAATCCGGAAACCTTCTCAAGATTCAGACCAATCTCGTTATGTAATGCCTCATACAAGATCTTGGCAAAACTCTTGGCCAGTAGATTAAAGCCCTTGCTACCAAGACTGATCTCTAGCTCCCAAGGAGGATTTGTTGAGGGCAGGCACATTTTGGATAATGTCATACAAGTGCAGGAGACCATACACACAAGCAAGCAAAGTAAAGAGAAAGGCATGCTCATAAAGCTAGACATGGCAAATGCATTTGACAGAGTCAACAGAACTTTCCTCAGCAAAGTTTTGCTCTCCTTTGGATTCTCTCCTCAATTTGTAAACCTCATCAAAGCCTGCACGGACAATCCATGGATTGCCCCGCTCATTAATGGCAGGCCTACCAGCTTCTTCCAAGCTAGGAGAGGAATTAGGCAGGGATGCCCGCTCTCCCCCTTCTTATATATATTAATGGCTGAAACGTTAAGTAGAAAAATTGAAGCAGAAAGAAGGGCAGGTACTCTTCCGGGCCTCAAACCTACCAGCAGAGTTAACTCCCAGAATCATGCCCTCTTTGCAGACGATTCGATACTTTTGGGAGGTGCCTCAACCAGAATTGCCAAGGCCTTCGAATCAGTCATTAGAAAATACTGCAAAGTCTCGGGTGCCCAAGTAAATGAAAGGAAAAGCGAAGTCTTTAGTTGGAATACTGGACAGCAGGAGCTCAATAACATAGCTAATATTCTAGGTTTCAAAGGGCATTCTCAATGGGACAAAGTCAAATATATCGGGCTTCCTATTATTTCTGGAACGAATAGGAGGTCGCTCTGGACTGACATCATCTGTAAACTCAAAACAAAAATCTCTTCTTGGGGTGGCTTCTGGCTAACAAAAGGAGGAAAGGTCATCTTGATTAAATCACAACTGTCTTCTCTTCCAATCTATCAAGCTGCGTTCCTGCTTGCCCCCAAGATTGTAATGGATCAGATCTCCACGCTCATAAGAGACTTTCTCTGGCAAGGAGGTAGGGGAAACGAAAAAAAAATTCATCTGGTCAACTGGGAAATAGTAAAAAACTCAAGAGAAGAGGGCGGCCTTCAAATCCGAGATCCCTCTCTGGTCAACTTGGCCCTCGGTTGCAAAACTCTGTGGAAGATGCTCAAAGAGCCTCAGCATCCTGTCAGCGCTCTGTTGAGAGCGAAATACACAAACAGGGCAGCACCCAGAGATATTCAACTGGGTTATACAGCAAATAGCACGATCCTGTGGAAGCTTTGTATCAAGAGCAGTAAAATGTTTAAGCGATTTGTGTATAGGATCCCAGGGAACGGGAAAGAAACAAACTTATGGCACGATCGCATAATGGATAGAGAGCCACTGAAGGATAAAGCGGAAATTGCCGAATTAAAAGACTGGTTAACCTCCGAAGGCAAGAACATAGTTTCGGATATTTCGACTTGGGATGCTAATGGAGATTGGACCGGCTGGGCAATCGATCCCCCTGTTCTGTTGCACGCACAAAGTATCAGATTGATCGACATGCTGGAGGACGCAGCACCTATCCACAGCAATTTGAAGGATCGATGGGGTTGGGGAACCTCCGGAGAGTACTCTACTGCAGCTGGCTACAAAGCCTTTCAGACCTCTAGGAACAGTAAGCATAACGCAGAGTTCTGGAAAAATGTTTGGGAACCCTTGGCACTCCCGAAAGTCAATTTCTTCTTCTGGACATTGGTCCATAATAAGATACTAACAGGTGACAACATGGCAAAAAGGAATTTCGCTGGTCCATACAGGTGCGCCCTCTGCAGGAGCAACAACGAAACTGCACAGCATCTTTTTATTGAATGTCATTTCGCTAAGGCAGTATGGGATCTCCTGTTGCAGGATTTTCACATAAATTCTCCAGCACATACCTCTGTCTCGGAGCTTTTTGCAGATTGGAGACAACTTTACCCTCATAGTATTCCCCAAAAGTCCTTCTGGCGCAAAGTCTGGAATGCTCTCCCTAAGTTTGTGTGTTGGCAGATTTGGATTGCGCGCAATCAGATGATTTTCAATGAATTGACCCATACTCCTTTGCAGGTGGCTGCAAAAGCCAGATCATTTCTTTTGGAAGCAGCCCATCAGCAGTTCTACAAAGAGGATCCTTTGCTACAGCCGGCCGAGAAGAGGTGGCTAGAACCTCTTGAACCCCACCGCAGAATGTATCTCCACCCTCCCCCTTTAGCTTCCCCTTCCTGGAGAAAACGAGATCCAGATGCCTCCTTTCAGCAATGGTGGAGAGAACAACAGACAAATACCATCTTCTTTGACGGGGCATCTAAAGGGAACCCTGGACCTTCCGGTGCAGGCGGGATTATATACTCCCCAAAAGGCGCTTCCCGGGACTCATTCTACTGGGGTCTCGGACTGAAAACTAATAATCAAGCGGAGCTTTTAAGTCTGCTCAAAGCCTGTCAAATTGCTAGGGAGAAAGGGATCAAAGACATACAGATCTTCGGTGATTCGGAGATCCTCATCAAGAATCTGAACACGGAAGAGAAATTCAGAAATGCAAGCCTAAACAGGGTCCTGGAAAGACTGAAAAGGGTTCTCATAGCTTTCAACACCTCTAAATTCTACCACATTCTGAGAAGCTCAAACAGTGAAGCAGACTTGATGGCCAACAAGGGGAGCGCAACGCAGAAAGGTCTGCTTTTTATAAACGAAGAAAGATTTATAGATTTGCCTTGTTAATGTCAAGTCTTAAATTCAGCTGCTGTTGGAATCCAAAGATGTATTCTGGGTCGATAAGGCACAGCCCTGCCCACTCTTTTTCTTATTAATAAAAATCTCATAACCGTTCAAGTTAAAAAAAAAAAAAAAACTTGCACGAAGTGTAAGGTGGGCCCAACAGTCTTTTAAATAGATTTGTTTGAAGTTTTAAAATAGTTTTCATATATAGTTTGTAATGTCTTTATGTTATATGCTGTGTTATATAAAAAGCGAAAAGCCCGAGAGGCATTTGTAATATACACAGTGAATGTTTTATTTGATGCACAACAGTGCGAAAAGTTTACACACAGCAGTGTAGTGGTTTTTTTTAACACAGACAGAGAGACAGAGAGTTCGTTTTCTGCACTGTGTTTTGAAGCAGTCTTATTTTGTAATCTTCATAAATTCCAACAAAAGTCAAGCATTGTGAAGTATAAACATAGAAAATTGTAATTAAGGATATAATTTGAATTGTTTTATTTATAAACCCAAGTTTGAAATGTGAGCTTATAGGTGATATGCACATTATCCTATGGTAGGGTATTACCCTAAACGTGTATAGAAAATAGCCAAGTGTAGACCTATAAATAAACTAGTACAAACACTTGAAGAACAAATACAGATGCCAATTGATGTATTTCAGACACAAAAATGTGAAAAATATATATAGATTAGCCACTATAACATAAACGACATGGAGCCTATGATAAAACAAATATTTTAATTGTTCACTGAATGTCCGCGATGGGACTGATCTTATTGCATTATATACTCATACAAATTAACATATTTAATATTAACCATTGAAATATATACTCATACAAATCGACATATTTAATATTAACCATTCTGTGTTCAAGGATGGATTTGGTGTCTAAGTTTCAAAAATAGGCTTGTTAAGACGCCTGGTTTAAATTCTGCAAGTTATATTCATGTGATTATATCCATAGCATGCTGAGTGTCAACCACCGTGAAAGGGTTGGAGTCAAATTGAGAATTCTATTGAATTCTATTACGCGATTAAGTAATTATGGTGTAGAAGCAAGTTGACGGGTTTCATAAGAAACAATGTTAACGGGGGAATTCATAACCTGCTATGAATCCATGGCGAAATAAGAATCTAGGGTTAAAGGCTGTTCTAGACACAGTAATTATTAAGCGCAGTTAGAACCCACTGATAATGACTGTTTGAATGCATTACAGGGTCATTAAACTGTAGAAATCTTGCCTTGGATGATCGAAAGAAGGTCTGTGAGCTCTGTCACAGACCACGACGTAATGAATCACGCTACATCATCTTTATAGAATCCCAAATGCACAAAGGGTGATCGGTAATTCGCATCATAGCAGAATTAAACCTTTTAAATCCGCCCTATAATGTGCATCGGATCCGGACTTGCAACAATACAAAGCAGCCAAACAAAAAACTACGATTCTGATTGTAATGTACCCGCGATGAGATTTAACTCCGTCGCATAAACATTCATCGGGTCCGCCATTTCACATTACACTTGGGGGATACACAAAAGACTTGTGATTCAATGTAATACTGCCGCGTGGTTTGTGGGACCATAGCTCGCGCGGTCCTTGGCTTAATGCGGAGGGCGATAAAAATTATTGCGATTGCGATGAACTCATCGCATCAGAGCATTTCCATCGATGATATATCAAATGGATGTGGTAACGTATATGGCTTCCGATTGCGATGATCGCATTGGAACCTCCAACATAAACAAGACACTTTGTGGGGACCAAATGAAACTTAGTAAAAATAAATAAATATTATACATATATATGTATGGATTAATTTATTAAATATATAATTTATAAACTTTGGCTCTACTTTAAATTATAAATATGTTATAATAAAATCTAAAAAAAATATTTTATAACAATGGAAATGTATAATAATATGATATATTTTTAAAAATAAAACTAATTTTAAGGAGCTAAATACATTCTTATATATAAAAATTTTATATTTATCAAAATAAATTATAAAAGAAGCAACCTTGACTGAAATGGATTACGTGCTGGTGCATATTAAAGCTAAGACTGGGTTATTCGAATATTAAATTAGAAAAATAATTTAAGAAAGTAAAGACCAATTACTCAATAATGCTTAATATATAAGCTTTCAGTCATAGAGTGTAGGTGAACAAGAAACTGTGTGCAGTTCAGGCCATCATCAGTGGCATAAGTCCAACAAAATAGCAAAAATTGAGCTGCCCTATAGTAATGTTGCAATGTGATGTTGGAAATGTCTATGGATAGCTATTACGGCTATTACATGTCGCTTAATGTAATTATAGAGATGTTTCAATTTGAGTTTGAGCATGTGTATGAAGATTTGTTTTGTAATAAAGTATAGTTAAATTAAATTAGAAATAATTGTTGCAATTTGAGTTTGAGCATGTCTATGAGGATTTGCTAATTGTTGCCATTTGAATTTAAGGATGTCTATGAGGATTTTCTTTGTTATAAAGTTGTCGCTTAGTTTAGTTTAAATATAGCTAAATTAAAGTAAAAAATAAGAATTTATGTTAGTATTAAGGTTTAGAATCTAATCCATTTGGGTTTTTACTAATATTTTGTTAATCCAATTCCACCCAACTACAATAACAATGCCATATTATCTACCATCTGAAAACTTTTACATTTTCCTAAAGCATATATATGAATATGAAAATTTATAATGCTAAAAATAAAAATATTATTATAAGAATTTATAATAACAAAAATATGTTTATATATATATATAGTGTATATATAAAGAATTTATTGTTATTATTTGTGTGTGTTGCATGTTATTTTTACTTAAAAATTGAGCAGCATGACATGATATATAGCAATTAAAATTGTTTAATATTTTGTATAGTTATATATTTGATATATTTAATGTATATTCCAAAATTTAATAACACCTATGCTTAGCTTATTTTTGGAATCAATATGAGTATGACAAAGTAGCTACTACCTGCTGCAATTAAAATTGTTTAATATTTTGTATAGTTATATATTTGATATATTTAATGTATATTCCAAAATTTAATAATGTAATTTAGTTAGCCAATTTGAGTTTTTAGATATTGGATAGATTCAATATTTTACTCATTAGGAATGTGGTTTTTTAATTACATTTTTCAATTTCTAATGTTTTTTTTTATATAAATATAATTATATGGCATAGTATATAGCCATTAAAATTGTTTAATATTTTGTATCGTTATATATTTGATATATTCATTATATACTCTAAAATTTAATAATATAATTTAGTTAACTAATTTGATTTTTTTAGATATTGGATAGATTTGATATTCTATTCATTAGGAATGTGTTTTTTTATTAATTATATTTTCCAATTTCTAATGTTTTTTTATATAATATAGTTACACGTGTTTTATAATAGAATTAGATATAGCTAAATTAAAGCAAACTTATAAAATTGAATTTAGTGCTGTCGTTTTAGGTGTAAAATATAGACAAAAATGCATCTAAAACCTTATGATCTAATTTCATATATATATAATATACATAACAATTTTAACACCACTCAACTTTAATTCTCCACAATTGTAATATAAATAAAAAATGATTTATATATAATCATGCCACGACTGTCACAACTTTAATGCTCCTTTAAATAAATCTCATTTATGGAAAACGAATGAGAATTCATGTAGAGACATGTATGCGACGGAGGCGAGCTTGCAACATACAGCCATGGGGGCATTCGCTTTCTTGTATTCTGAAATTTATGTGCCTTGATTGGTTTAAGTCCTATCTAAACGAATTTGATTCTCCTTAACCCGATTGTATAAGAAATATAGTAAATAGAGCCTTTGATAGAGCCCTGGTTGATGAGATATTTTATAAACATTGCTAATCGATATCAATTTATATATAAACTGTGATATTTTCTTTAAATATATAATTTATAAACTTTGGCTCTACTTTAAATTATAAACATGTAATAATAAAATCTAAAAAAAATATTTTATAATAATGGAAATGTATAATAATATAATATATTTTAAAAAATATATTGAATTAATTATTTAACTAAATAAAGCAGTCATGATTCGACCAGCAATAGTTCCTAAGAAGTCTTATACTACACATATTCGTTTTATTATTACTGGGTTATGAAAACACGTTGTCTAAATGCCTGCACACAGGACCGCCTTCTATTTTTTGTGAACAGACAATTCGTTTTTTTTTGCAGTACTCTGTATTTCAAAATAGAGTGTTAAAGTAGAACAAAGCGTTTGTTTTTTTGTTTTGAAACAAGGCGGGCGTTTTTTTTATTAAACAATGGTCCCCACAGTGTCTTGTTGATGTTGCGAGTTCCGATGCGTTCATCGCAATCAAAATGATTCATATATGAAACCTCCACTTTTTGTTTGTCCTGATTGTTATGTTCCAATGCGATGCATTCATTGCAATCACATGTTATATTATATAACAATCACCCTCCGCCTTAAGCGAAGGTTCGCAGGTCCACAAGACCATGTGGAACTATAATCTTCAATCACATCAGAAGTGTTTTAACATGGCCCGATTACAATATGTAAAGTCCGGACCCGATCCATGTTATAGGCCGGAGTTAAGAATTGTTCATCGTCTCCGATTCTTCAATCGACATCGGAACTTTTTGTTTGAACCATTTAAAAAGTTATGTCATGAACCTGATGGGAGTTATGAAGCGGATTTCATAAAAGGTTTTCGCGTCACAAACTTGGCTTGCGTCAGCAGCCAATTTTCAGACGCGATATGATTTATGAGGCGGATTTGATTTTTCATCGTGCGCACAAAACATCTTGTGACGTCAGCGGAATTGTTACGCGAAATCCTCCGTTGTGATTTGGTTTAATCTTTTTCAAGACCAACGGTGTATTGTTTGGTTCATCGTGCAAATGAAAGGTTTTATGTTATATGTGTTTTATTATATAAACATATTTTTTTAACATATGTTATATAAAACTTGCGCGAAGTGTAAAGTGAGCCCGATAGTATTTTAAATAGATTTGTTTTAAGTTTTAAAATAGTTTTCATATATAGTTTGTAATGTCTTTATTTTATATGTTGTGTCATATAAAAAGCGAAAATCCCTAGAGGAATTTGTAATATACACAGTGAGTGTTTTATTTGATGCACAATAGCGTGAAAAGTTTACACACAACAGTGTAGTGGTTTTTTTTTAACACAAACAGAGAGATAGAGAGTTTGTTTTCTGCACTGTGTTTTGAAGCAGTCTTATTTTGTAATCCCTCTATTGAGGAAGAGTCTGTAATTGTTTTTTTTTGAAGTTAATGTAATAGTTTTCCAAGTGCAAAGCTCTGTCTCTAGTGAAGAATTTTTTTATTCTCTGTGTTGAAGAGGAGAGTTTTATTCTCTCTGGTTTGTTCTGGAATTTTCATAAATTCCAACAAAAGTCAAGCACTATGAAGTATAAACATAAAAAATTATAATTAAGGATATAATTTGAATTGTTTTATTTATAAACCAGGTTCGAAATGTCACCTTACAGGTGATATGCGCGTTATCCTATGGTAGGGTATTACCCTAAACGAGTATAGAAAATAGCCAAGTGTAGACCTATAAATAAACTAGTACAAACACTTGAAGAACAAGTACAGATGATAATTGATGTATTTCAGACACAAAAATGTGAAAAATATATATAGATCAGCCACTATAACATAAACGACATGGAGCCTATGATAAAACAAATATTTTAATTGTTCATTTGAAATATATACTCATACAAATTGACATATTTAATACTAACCATTCTGTGTTCAAGGATGGATTTGGTGTCTAAATTTCAGACATAGGTTTGTTAAGACGCCTGGTTTAAATTATGCAAGTTATATTCATGTGATTATATACATAGCGGGCTGAGTGTCAACTACCGTGAAAGGGTTGGAGTCAAATTGAGAATTCTGTTGAATTCTGTTACACGATTAAGTAATTATGGTGTAGAAGCAAGTTGATGGGTTTCATAAGAAACAGTGTTAATGAGGGAATTCATAACCTGCTATGAATCCATGGCGAAATAATAATCCAGGGTTAAAGGTTGGTCGAAACACAGTAATTATTAAGCGGAGGTAGAACCCATTGATAGTGACTGTTTGAATGCATTACAGGGTCATTAAACCGTAGAAATCTTGCCTTGGATGATTGGAAGCAAGTCCGTGAGCTCTGTCACAGACCACGGCGTAATGAATCGCGCTACATCACCTTTATAGAATCGCGAATTCGCAAAGGGTGATCGGTAATTTACATCATAGCAGAATTAAACCTTTTAAATCTGCTCTATAATGTGCATTGGGTCCGGACTTGCAACAATACAAAGAAGCCAAACAAAAAACTGCGATTCCAATTGTAACGGACCCGCGATGTGATTTAACTTCGTCGCATAAACATTCATCGGGTCTGCCATTTCACATTGCACTTGGGAGATACACAAAAGACTTGCGATTCAATGTAAAACTGTCGCGTGGTCTGTGGGACATAGCTCGCGCGGTCCTTGGCTTAATGCGGAGGGCAATAAAAATTATTGCGATTGCGATGAACTCATCGCATCGGAACATTTCCATCGGTGATATATGAAATGGCTGTGGTAACGTATATGGCTTCTGATTGCGATGATCACATCGGCACCTCGAACATCAACAAGACACTTTGTGGGGACCAAATGAGACTTAGTAAAAATAAATAAATATTATACATATATATGTATGGATCAATTTATTAAATATATAATTTATAAACTTTGGCTCTACTTTAAATTATAAATATGTTATAATAAAATCTAAAAAATATATTTTATAACAATGGAAATGTATAATAATATAATATATTTTTAAAAATAAAACTAATTTTAAGGAGCTAAATAAATTCTTATATATAAAAATTTTATATTTATCAAAATAAATTATAAAAGAAGCAACCTTGACTGAAATGGATTACGTGTTGATGCATATTAAAGCTAAGACTGGGTTATTCGAATATTAAAGTAGAAAAATAATTTAACAAAGTAAAGACCAATTAGTCAATAATGCTTAATATATAAGCTTTCAGTCGTAGAGTGTACGTGAACAAGAAACTGTGTAGCTATTTCTATTTATAGTATTTTTTTATTTGTTTGTTTGTTTTTTTTTTCCTCTAAGTAAGAGTAATTCTATTAGTAAAATATTGAATCACAAGTCTTTTGTGTATCGCCCAAGTGCAATGTGAAATGGTGGACCCCATGAATGTTTATGCGATGGAGTTAAATCTCATCGCGGGTCCGTTACAATCGGAATCACAGTTTTTTGTTTGGCCGCTTTGTATTGTTGCAAGTCTGGATCCAATGCACATTATAGGGCGGATTTAAAAGGATTTTGCGTCACAAAAGAGGCACGATGGAGTTTTTATACTATGGTTTGTTTTAACATCGCGCATTAACGTTTTGTTATAACGTTGTAATGTTTTTTGTTATTGCACAGCAAAAAGGTTTATAACCTTTGATTTATATGTTTTAACATTAAACATGTGCGACTTTATTTTGGGTGGGCCCGAAAGGGCATATTGTTTTAGTTCTATTTTTAATGTAATGTCAATATATGCTGCGACATATAAAATGCCCGAGAGCCTTTGTAATATCTAAGAAATGTTTTATTATGTATTGCACAGCGGTGCGGATATTTGAGAACACAACAGTCTGTTATTTTGAAAACAAAGATAGAGTATATTTTTTTTCTGTGTGAGACAGAGAATATTTTAGAGCACTATGTTTGTAACAGTCATTTTGTAAGCTCTCTGTGTGAGGAAGAATTTTGTAATACTTTTTACAATTAATGAATAGAACTTTTAAAATGTGAATCTCTGTCCTGTGAAGAAAAGTTTTTAATTTCTCTGTGTTAAAGAGGAGAGTTTTATTCTCTCTAGTTTGTTCTGGAATTTTTATAAATTCCAACAGAAGTGGGAAAACCTTGCTGTTGAAGGAATTGACTTGGGTTACTGTTAATTGAACGATATTATTTGAGGCTTGAATGATTGTATCGGAAGTCATATAGGTTACCATAGCCATTTGATATATCGCCGATGGAAATGTTCCAATGCGATGAGTACATCGCAATCGCAATAATTTTTATCGCCCTCTGCATTAAGCCAAGGACCGTGGGAGCTGTGGTCCCACAGACCACACGGCAGTATTACATTGAATCGCAATATGGGCCAAGTGCAATGTGAAATGGCAGACCCGATGAATGTTTATGCTACAGAGTTAAATCTCATCGCGGGTCCGTTACAATCGTAATCGGATTTTTTTGTTTGGCCGCTTTGTATTGTTGCAAATTCGGACTCGATGCACATTATAGGGCAGATTTAAAATATTTCCGCGTCACAAAGGAGGCGCGATGGAGTTTTTATACTATGGTTTGTTTTAACATCGCACATTAACGCTTTTTTATAACGTTGTAATGTTTTTTGTTATTGCGCAGCAAAAAGGTTTATAACCTTTGACTTATATGTTTTAACATTAAACATGTGCGCCTTTATTTTGGGTGGGCTCGAAAGGGCATATTGTTTTCAATAATTTACATATATTATATATATTTAAGATAATATGAAGGTTTTTTTTTTTTTTTTTTTAATGTTTTCTTTCCTTAAAACACTTGCAATAAATATGTAGCATGAACAATTTTTGTTACAATTTAAAAAAATGTATTACATATATTTATATCGCCCTCCGCATTAAGCCAAGGATCACGGGAGCTGTGGTCCCACAGACCACGCGGTAGTATTACATTGAGTCACAGTATGGCCCAAGTGCAATGTGAAATGGCGGACCCGATGAATGTTTATGCGACAGAGTTAAATCTCATCGCGGGTCCGTTACAATCGCAATCAAAGTTTTTTGTTTGGCCACTTTGTATTTTTGCAAGTCCGGACCTGATGCACATTATTGGGCGGATTTAAAAGATTTCCGCATCACAAAGGAGACGCGATGGAGTTTTTATACTATGGTTTGTTTTAACATCGTGCATTATTGTTTTGTTATAACGTTGTAATGTTTTTTGTTGTTGCGCAGCAAAAAGGTTTATAACCTTTGACTTATATGTTTTAACATTAAACATGTGCGCCTTTATTTTGGGTGGGCCCGAAAGGGCATATTGTTTTCAATAATTTACATATATTATATATCTTTAAGATAATATGAAGGTTTTTTTTTTTAAAATGTTTTCTTTCCTTAAAACACTTGCAATAAATATGTAGCATGATCAATTTTTGTTACAATTTAAAAAAATGTATTACATATATTTATATAATTTTTTTTAAATGTTGTCTTTTTTTAAAATAATTCAGAGACATCTCTTAAAATGAGAAATTCGAATATTTTTTTATTATATTTCAAATAAAAATAGTTACAAATTAAAAAATGAAATATTATATATTTTGAATTGATAAATGTTTTTTTAAAGATATTTTTCTTGACTATTTCAAGGACCTCTGCATTAGAGTAAGAAATTCCAAAAAAGTTTTAAAATACTTCAAGAACCTATGGAACTACTTAAATTAAAACATTCCAACAATTTCTTAATTATATTTTAAATATAAATATAATTATATATAAAGATAATAATTATAACAAATAAATTGGAGAAATAGGTAAGTAATGTATTATTTTTTATTGCACAACAGTGCGGATATTTGAAAACACAACAATCTGTTATTTTCAAAACAGAGACAGAGTATATTTTTTTCTTCTATGCGAGACAGAGAAAAACTGTGAATCTCTGTCCTGTGAAGAAAAGTTTTTAATTTCTCTGTGTTAAAGAGCAGAGTTCTATTCTCTCTAGTTTGTTCTGGAATTTTCATAAATTCCAACAGAAGTCGGCAAACCCTGCCGTTGAAAGAATTAACTTGGGTTACTGTTAATTGAACGATATTATTTGAGGCTTGACCCCAGAGGTTAACAAGTCGGAGTTATTACGAATAATGGCATTAACCATGGTGAACCTTGAGCGATGAAAAAGGGCGGAAGCAATGGAGTGAATAGTGAAACCACAATTGGAACACTAGCGGTCTCACGTTGGTGAAAAGCAGTAGGAGAAACCGTTCAAAAAAACGCGATCTATGTCGCTAGCTGACACATGGAGAAAGGTGGTAAAGGAATACCGCTTCCATCGCGTTTTTTTTGGGCATTAAAATTTCGTGAGAAAAAAAACGTGATATCTACCTAGTCCATCTGATCTTCTGAGCAATAGATCCAAAGGTCACTGCACTTAAAGTTGCGCGGTTGATAGTGCAAAGATAATGCGTGGGCCATATGTATTGCGACGACCGTTGATTTGAGAAGAGAAAGCCCGAAGGCGCGCGATAAACACTAGACCGTTTGATCGATGCGATAGTTAATGCCAAGGTAAGTATTGTGGGCCCGAGGTGATATATATGTTATAGTTGGGTTTGAGTTCGAAGGCGTAGCATTATTATAATGTTCTTAATATTTAAACGGGGCTAGAATATGGGTTCATATGAAATATGTCAAAGGGTGCATATATAAGTAATTGGACCTAGATCTATTGAGTTAATATAAGGTCTTGGCAATTGGGCTGTCGAGTTGCGGCACCAGAGCTATATGCATTTGTAATGAATTTCCATGGTCAAACCTTGGCACCGAAATGCTTGCATGGATAAATACTAAGATAAAGCTGGGTTGAAGGCTAAATTTAATGCAGTAAGGGTTGAACGTTGTTTCAAATACATCCCAAGGGAATTAATATAAGCGCGGATTGAGTGTTGGTTAAAGACTATGGTCAGGATAGTCTAACCCTCCTTTATGAGGCAAGGTATTATGCTGCCGAAGGGTCTAAGCTTAAGGCATAGATATTTGTTTAAAAAGGCATGAACGCAGGTTTATATACCTTTAATACCATAGTCAGAAAGTCAAAGTGCTATGGCGGTTCATTTAAAAGAACCAGATGTCATATTATTTGAAAAGGTTTATAACCTTTAATGAAGAAGCTTCCGCACAACACTAATAGAGTGAATTACCTAGACTCACATGCATTTATATGCGCAGGAAAGGGAAAGTGAATTAGTTAAAATATCAAGTTGAATAGAACTGATAGAGCCATAAAAATTGGTACGAAACACTTAATGACATAAGATCCCGAGAAATATCAAAACCATTAAATTGATATAATTACTGACAGTATAATTAATACTAACGGCTGTAATATCTCAGAGGTGTGGAGTTCGAAAACCGTCAAACCGTCAAGTTAATATACATATATACGAAAAGGGTATAGGTATCGTGAAGGGTAAAATCGACCTACCCTATGCACCATTTAGGAAACATAGATCAAAACCATTGAAATTGGCACTAAGATCTATGCGTTTTGCAATAACATATTGAAACTATCCACCAATCAGATGTAAGAAAAATAAATTAAAAAAATAAATAGAAAAATTATAGCTATTACGGCTATTACATGTCGCTTAATGTAATTATAGAGATGTTGCAATTTGAGTTTGAGGATGTTTATGAGGATTTTCTTTGTAATAAAGGTGCCAGTTAGTTCAAATATAACTAATTTAAGTAATAATCATCAAGACATTAATGTTTATCATGCAATTGGTGAAAATTTGAATCAGAATTAGAAAAATAATAATTATTCACTATAACTATTTAACATAATACCAATTACTAAAATTATTAAAAAAAATCACAATTTTAAATATTATTATTTGTATTAGATTTATTTAACATTTCAACAAATTTTAATCCTAATAATTTTTTACAATTAATTTTTTTAAAATAATTTTTTTAAATTTTTATAATTAAAATAAATAACAATACAAAAATGATAAAGTATACTTAAAACATAATTTAATTTAAATTTTAAATTTTTATAATTACATTTTCTGTTTTTGCTTTTATACACTGCTGTTGTGTAATGTTATATCATAGCCTCACGGGCTTTTTCATTTTTTATTATAATATGTGTCGCAGCACATTTAAAACATAAAACAAATCCATGAACTATGTATGGATATGATTCGGTGATAAGGCTTAGATGTTGCCCTCTCTTGAACGAAAGAGTCGATGTCTGACTGAATGCATGAGGAGTTAAATGATTTTCCATTAAGGGAGCGATGTTGAATGGTTGGAGGAAATTCTGAATTCTATTGTGATAAGGATGTTGGAAATATTGTCATTGATGGCAAAGGAAGTGGCAAAGGAATTGGCATCTGAAACAGTAACTAGGAACATAGACAAGACATGTAGCAGAGAAGAATAGAGAAAGAGTGCATCTACAGAGAGCAGTATCAGTCAAGAAGAAAATTGAATTCAATAGGAAGGAAATTTGAGTCCCATTCAGGTGTGAACATATGCAATCCGTGTGAAACCCTGTTGAGGAATCATGGTGGTGGGATTCGAATTCCAGGTTGAGACCTTCTTGTAATGAAGAACTGGCTTAGTTTTATATTTGCAGTCATGGAACTATTTGGTTGAATATATGAGGGGCTCTCGAGGTACGGATGAAAATTTTGGGCATTTAGTGTATAAATTGAAGGAATTAATGGTTGCAGATATATGATGGTAGCGAAGACGGACCGTAGTACAGTGATTAGCTTGCAGAATCAAGAACTTGAATGTGCAGTTAGAAGCGGAACTGTGACAGGATAGAACTCCGAACATGCAATGGAAGGTTGATATATTATATATATCATAAGCAGAATTGAAGACAGAATGACATTGAAATTCCGTCCTCTGGTTCTCTCGAATTTTTCGAACAAAATCTGTTGAATTCATTCCCCTGATAGAGGAAGCTTGCGTATAACTAACTCTATCCTAATGGTAGTGAAAATATCATCCAAAGAGAACTAATTTTGTTCGTTGGAAATTCCGCCGAAGATAGACCAGAGTTAACTAAGGAAGAAGGATAGCGCAAACCCAAATTAACCTTGGTTAATTACTGTTCAAAACCGTGAGTGGATTGGCAAACCCAGATTGCCCATATCGCACCGCTTTTGCGGGTTGAGCGGTATTCAAGAGGTTGGCTCCGATTCCATAAAGTGCTCAACACGCGTCCCTATACGACTCCACAAAACCGCTTGTCACTGCGCGCCATCGCACGTTATAGTTCGACCCAGGATGCCCAGCGATATTGTTGTGCACTGTCGATCTGGAGGGAAGCCATCAGACGGTGGTCGTACGAGGAAGATGCACGAAGATTAACCGAAGTACAGTGGGCCATCACACGTTAACGTTCGGCATCGGAGGTTGAGCGATATGCATATATGCCATTGATTTGGAAGCTTGCTATCTAACGGTGATCAGATGCTGAACTTGCGCGAAGTTTACTTATGGTACCATGCGCGTATTTGATTGGCTATTGACTATATATGTGGGCTCGGGGTCAAAGGTTTATCATAAGGTTAATTGTTTGAAAGTGTTGATATTTCTTTAAAGTCCGAAGGGTTGTAACTTTAATCCTAAAGTTCAGTTCAAAGTTGTAAATATATTTATTTGTCAATTTCTTCAAATTGATAAATAAATTAAAAAGAAATCAAAGAGGCACGTGGGGTAAACTAAAGGAAATACTGTCAAAGGAATACCATTAGCGGTTGAATGGTTTTTACTCATGGTTTTACTAAAGGCAAAAACTATATAAGGAGAAGAGAAATAGAGTACGAGGTGTGTATGTGTAAGGGTGGTGAATGAATAAATTTTCTAAGGAATATCTGCATGGACGAACTCTTTTCTTAATTGATAAATCTGAATCTACGATGCACCCATGGATATAATGATCTAACGATGATGAATCTATGGTTTGATCGACTAACGAAATCATGAAGAACTGGTGCGAGTGTACTGAAGAAAATGAATAAATCTGGTGGCCTGCAAGGTATGTTGTGTGGAAACTGGTGGATCCAGTATGGAAATTGATGGAACGTGGTCCGCAGTGGTGCCGAGGGTCGAAACATTCAGTGAGGGGGTTGTAGCTCCCTTCCAGTGGTAGCTGGTAAACGAGAGAAGGTTGTAGCCTTTCTGCAGGTAGGTGCATGCGTGCTGGTATAAGTCTGTGCCAGCATAAATTGTAAGAAGTTTTCTTTATAATAAATATTGAAGACTGAGATAACAGCAGCGGTGGTTTTCTCCCAAATTGGGTTTCCACCTTAAATACTGGTGTTCATATGTGTGGCTTATGTTTGATGGTTTGTTCTGATATTTCTGTTCATACTTACTGCTTAGTAAACATCTGATGATGCAATGATCTAAGTAAAGACATAATAAGATATTTGGACATACACGTTGGATTCTATAAAATAGCATATGGTTTTAAGAGAAAGAAAAAGTGAAATTTTTTTCAGCCCTAAATACTGATTCACCCCCCTCTCAGTATTTTTCCCAACAAAGGAAACCCTTGTATTTGTTGAATGCCGCAAAGGAGGGACGCAGAGGGTCGTTAAATCTCTGTGTGGATGGTGTTGAGGTCGGATAGTAAAGAACCCGATAACTGGTTGGGACCATAACAGTGAGAATTGAGTTAAATCTCCGCACACGGAGTTAATTGAGGCAGCAGAACGAAGAACTCTTAAAAATGCAAGGAATTGGTAGCTAACCACACGGGAATGGAACCGTGAACCAAGGTGGAACCCTGTTTGAACAGTTAACGCGGTTTAGAGTCTATGTATGGTAGTATCGCGTAGCAAGAAGGGCAGTAAGTAGTATTTAAGAAAAGAACGCGATCTCATAAACTGGGTGATGCGTGTCCATGAGTAGTTTCGAAAAACCACTCTCATTGCGCAACTTTTGTGAATTAACGTTCGTGCAACTAAATCACGCGATATTGGGTTTTATTTGTCGGATCATCCAAACCGATCCGACGTCATCCCAGCCGTTGGATGGGCGTGCAGGTTTAACAAAGATATGGTCAGCATTGTTAAGTTGACATATGTTTATTTTAGATGTGGGCCCGAATATTGTGTATTAGCACTGGCCTTATATTAAGGTCGGGGATATATGTATATATGGCGAACATTCATATATAAAGACATTTTGGTGAATATGCTAAGCGTCCATGGTATCATTGGTCGATATCCAACATTGCAGTGTTAAAACAAAGGTAAGTCTTCGTTCCATAGAAACACATATATGTATTGGTCGAAAGGGTTATTAACGCCAATTTGAATGTTGATGGTGAGTTTTGACCATAGAGAGTAGGGGTTATTACATCATCCCTGCCTACAAAGATTAGTGTCGGGATTTTTATGTGGGATTCCATATGCTTTTGACTATATGTGTTAATTTTTTATTGATTATAAACTTGTGCAACTTTAAAAAAACAAAATATTGCATCATTTATTGACTATAAACTTCTGAAAGCAAGTGAGACCGAGTTTTTATTTAAACTTGGTGGATATTTAGGTATTTGTTCCCTGCGCGAAGCGATATAAGCAGAACTCTGGAAACGATGTTCATTGGATGAGCTTTGTGTAACAAGGAGCGAGGACGCAATTGAGTTAACCCTTGGTTATTAATTGGGTGTGTGTTTGAATTAGAACCAATTCTGCGATGAAATTTCGTATTCCTCTCTGCCTGTCTTTAGATTCATATTCACAGCGAATAGCTTGACTGTGGTTGTTCTGTGTAGAAGTTTGGGAGAGTGGTAGAATAGGGAAACTCTGTCGAGAGCGTAATCCATGTCCCTTGGAAAAATAACACTATTTTGGAACAGTTTTGTTGGGAATGAAACCCAGAGTTAACGCGACGAAATAAGTTAAATGGATATGTTAAACCACAGTTAGAATCCGGTTAGTCACTGTTCAAATCTGACGTGGTTTTGGGAAACCAAAACAACTTATTTCGCACCACTTTTGTGCGAAGGAAAATCCACTAAAAAAAAACACGATCCAGTGGAATTTTGCCACGTCGACGGGGCAATACCGCCCTCATCACGTGAATTTTATGTGTTAACTCTCGACGGGCAAATTAATGTGATATTGCTGTGGATCATTCGATCCGGAGGCTGAGTGATCCAAGGGTAGTCGCATCACAAGTCGCACAGTGGATAAGTCAGGTATGGTCATTGATTTGGCGTTGAAATTGTTTGGTTAATGAATTTGATGAGTGGGGCCGGGTTGAAAGGTATTATGAAATGTCGCGTTGGAAATGAGCTTAATAATATAAGTCCGAAGGTTGGCTTATATTAAAAGTGTATCTTGCATGTCTTAAGGATTAATATATCGGGAAAAGTAATGGTTTTAACGTATAAGGGATTTATTATAAGCTATGGTTGGTGTTTATAAAAAGGGTTGAGCCACGGTATAATATGGTTTAGCACGATTCCCGTACGCTTTGGAATATGGTTCCCGTATTATTCACAATTCCCGTACGCTTTGGAAATATTGTATTAGTAAATTCTTGACTTTGCATAGCTTGTCTTTATTGCTGATGCACAAATATCTATGAAATTTGCAATAACATGTTGAAACTATCCACCAATCAGATGCAAGAAAAATAAATTAAAAAAAATAAATAAATAAATTATAAAAACTTAACTATAGCCCAACTATACAAAAAATTGAAGAGATATGTCTAATCAAAGACAAATAATGTCACTATCAAGCAAAACTTGATGCGTAGTATCCTACCAGCGGCAGGTACAATAACTACTCTGAAATGATATAAATATCTCAAAAGTACTGAAGGACTAAACGTGACTATTTAATATATTCTTTATTTTTTAATTTTACAACCTATATATAGGTGTTAATTAGACTTATTTAGAATGAGTATTATCTTACTTACCCACATATTAAGTTTATGTTATCTCGTTCCACTTATTTTTTATTCCTACATCTGATATATAAATTTATTTATTTTATTATTATTATTATTATTTTGTACTTTTTAATTAGTTAAAGATAATTATTATTATTATTATTATTATTATTTTGTATTTTTTAATTAGTTAAAGATAAAATATTGAATTATATTGTATAAATACTTTAAAATATAGTTTTGAAAATTCGAAAAATTATAGATTTAATACTTTAAACACTCTTGAAGTCTTGGAGTTATAGGTAATTAAAACTAAAAAAAATAATTTTTTTAAAATAAAACTATTTGATATAATTATTACATAAACATAGCAATCACCCATCTCCCAAACACATATAAACCAAAAAGTAAAAAGAAAAAAAAAAACAAAACCAACCATCCACCTCAAAATATTATATATATGTTTGTATGTATAAATGCCTCAAAGTATATACATGTGCTTCTTGATTCCCGAAGGAAAGTATCACCGTCCCACATTTGACATTGAAATGTTATTGGAGCGTGTATAATTTTCCACTTCTTTAACCTTTATTCCGTCCGTCTTTATTCAATTGTAAAGAGAATGATGTTTCCATGGAAAGTGGAGTAAATGGGGTAAGGAACAACTTTCTTCTCTTTTAACTTACAAATAATGGATATAGAAATAATTAGTTTGAAGATAGCTGATATAAAATATTTCATATAATTACACTGGGAGAGATATAATTAGTTAATTAATAATTAATATAATTAGATTGGATAGTTTTAATATTATAAAAAAATTATTGATTAATTAAATAAAGTGGGATATTATGTTTAACTAAGTTTAAATTTTAAATGATTTTTATAAATTAAAATGAAAATATATTTATAGATATTTAATTAAAATAAATAAATATAAATATATATTATTAAAGATTTTGTTTGTTTTAATAGGAAATATGTGAGAGTCAAGCCTTAAATCTAATTTTTTTTGATGTGTTGAGACTGAGCATCATGATGGAGTGATTGGAGATTCACTCATTCTATCTTGATAATGACACTCTTATATCTAATGCCTACAATAAAGTTATAGAAGATGAGTGCAAGTCAAATATCTCCAAGGAGATGACAAAGCTCGAACAAAAGATCATTTACATGATTTTAAGTGGCAAAGGAGACGAATTGAAGCCCGATTCCAATAATTATGTTGAGGTTGGGGGACATCACATGTGTGTTGCCACCACTGAGTAGTGAGAATCCGACTACTATGTGTGACATTGGCACAACCATATTATTGTTTACGATGAAGAAAATGGTTTTTTCCTTGAGTACATCTACAACAATTATTTCTAGTGCCTTGAGGCAGACGAAAATGTCAAGGCCGAGAAGGTTGCCAAGAATTTGGTTTTGTGATATCTTCCATTTGGGCCAGTGGACAACTTTGAAAATCAGAACCACATAGAAGGGTTTCATGTTTTTATTAAGACCCTAAAAGGGAACTTGATCCAGATCTGTGTCATTGAGCTTGATAAAGTGGCGACTCTAAAAGACCTTGGAGAAGCACTTGGGGATTCTTGTAGCCATGTAGTGTCTTATATTTGAAGGGAAACAAATGCAGGATATGTTATAGTTGAAAGACTATAGTATATCCCAAAATCGTTCCATCTACTTGTTTCTTACGCTGCGTGGGTGTGCAGTGGGTTGCCAACTTCTTCATCTTCTTACAAGGATGTGACATGTGGAAAGGGGCCCATTTCAATGGACCAGCCTCCATCCATTCTAGGATCGTATATTGTTGAAAAATCAGATCAAATGCGAGCACTAGAAATAAACAAGAGTTGTCATTACAAATTTAATGGGTTGTGGCCAAGGTCAGAGGCACTACATGAATTGATTTTTACAGCATGGACCAAAAACTGTGACATTTATCTATGTTCTAAAGGCCTTTTTGTGGTATAGTTGATTCCCATGAATATCTAGAGAAAGTCTTACAGGAAGGGCCTTGGTTTTGGGGTAGAGCAGGACTCTTCATCACTCCATGGTTTTTAGAGTTTGATTCTATAAAAATGGTGGTAACAAAGATGCTAGCTAGGGTAAGGTTGCCAAATATTCCTCTTTCATTTTGGCATCACAAGGTAGTAGAGGACATTGGGAATGCTTTGGGCACTTTTAAAATAACGAACAATGAAAGAATGCAGTAAGAATTATTTACCTTTGCTAGTATATGTGTAGAAATAGACTTAAGCAAAGGACTACCTGACCACATTTTTTCAAAACATAGATCTTTTCAATGGATCCAAACTTTGGATTATAAAAATACGATCTATAGATGTTGTACATGCTTTCAAATATGATATTTACAAAATTATTGTCCATAGGCTAAAACCCTCCCAAAAAAGAAAAAGGGGTAGGCTCAGAAAACAAATGGTTGGAAACCTTTTGATCCCACTTTTTCGCAGGATGAAGAAGAGGAAATCAAGGAGGACCCTCCAATACAAGATGCTGTGAAACTGATAATCCTAATGAACATGCACAACCCATGCATAATGTACAAGGAACATAACCGATATATGCATTTGAACATGCTGGAATTGTCGTGCACAAAGAGGATGGGTTGGTGGGAAAAAAGAGAGTCCATGTATCAAAAAGTTTGGATTTTGATAAAAAACACGCCCCTATGGTGACTATGTATGAGTTAGCAGTTGTTCCTATTGACTCATCTACAGGGGTCTGGTAGAAGGTCCAAAGAAATAAAAGGAAAGAAATACAAGCTAAGTGACTATTATAACACTTAACTTCTCTTCTATATTATTTTAGTTTTAGAGATGAGAGGTTGTTATTTGCTCTCAAAAGAATATGATCTTGCATATCTCAAATGCTTTCAAGCATCTGCAAAATGTAATTGCGTTCCTTTTTCAAGTTAATGAAATTACAGTTTTTTTTCAAGGAAAAAAACATTTAAAAGTTTTTAGATAACTATTTTTGTGCCTAGAAGTGCTCTACAACTTAGTATGGGGGGTGATGTTGTAGTGGTGTAAATGTTTGTAAACATTTACTTATTTTCTTAATTAAAAAATAATAAAAGGTTAAAAGTAATATAAATCCCAGTATGTGGGAGACGTTGTAGTGTTCGTAAATGAGTGTGAACATTTAAATGTTGGATCAATTAATAATGAAAAATTAAAAATAATAAAAATAATAAAATTTAATTTGTTATATCGTAATTTTGTTTTTATTTATAAAATTATGAACATTTTTTTTAAATAAAAGAAAATCATAATATACATATCACACTAAAATATATAACATATAAATAGTAGCTATAAATGAAGATCCATTTTATTACATAAGTTAAAATAATGATTTCGTAACCATATTTAGATTTAATTAATAAACACATAAAAAATTAATACTTACAATGATGACGATGATTAACATCCACTAAGACCAATATGGTCTATCAAAAATTAAGAAATTAAGAGATTAATTTCTATTCTTTTAATGTTTTATTGAGATAAGTGTACCTAGATTGCCATAGTTTTGCTTAAAAAGTCATGAGGTTGGTAGTGTGGAAAATGTTTTGAAAATTAAACGGATGTGGGTAAGAGTTGGTCAGTCTAAGAGACTGTGCTTTTCATTTTCAAACCTCTTAGTATCGTAAAGGTGACATATTATTTCGTCCCAAGGTGTTTTGGGAAATGACCAACACCCGTTTTCTCTTTGAAGCTCATGAGAATTAGTTCTTATCTTGGCAATATTCATTTTCTTCTTGCACTAGTCAAGTCAAGAAGATAATTATGGTTATCAAGATTGGGGTTGATAAACTCCTTATAGTATCTTAGCTTCCTCTTTCCCTCTAACTCCTTATCATTCCACAACTTATCCTTAAATTTGGAAGTAACAATATTTTTAATATTATCCTTATTCTCCAAGGTGATCTCCTCCTTTACCCCCCAATGGTCTAGCCAAGACTGGACATCCTTATGCCACCCTCGCTTAAGTCGAATGTGGGGGTTTTGGCTAGAGTTAGAAATAATTTTGGCAAACCGCTTGGCTTCCATGTTTTATAGCTTCTTATTATACATGAGATACCTAGTCTTAGCCATTTTTTCAATGGGGGAAAGACTAGCTTCAATCAAGAGGATAAGGTAGGGAGTATTTCCTTTAATCTTAATGTGGTAAGTTATAAATTTGTTTTGGATAAACTCAATATTCCTCCATTATTCTCTAGATATACTGCAACCCCAAACCTCACAACCATATAAAATAACATGGGTGACAAGAGTCTTGAAGAGGAATTGTTTTTACTCCACACCCAATGATTAATCGACTTACAATTGTTTTCAAGCCTGTAATAAGCTTTCCAGCCCTTGATAATTCTTTTCTAAATGCTATAAATATAGTTGAGATGATGATGAATGCCTATTCCAAAATTCTTATATGAAGAAAATTTCTCCGTAGTTATTATCTAAATGAAATTATCATAGTTGTTTTGGATTTAATTGTCATGACCTTAGTCTCGTCGGTATTAAAAATCATATCCATCTTGGAGAAATAATATTTGAGGATTCTAATATGCTTGTCGATATTGCCATGGCTCATGGCTAGAAGAGAAATATCATCAATATAAAGGAGAAGAGTAATGACCATACAGGTGATCCTAGGACCATCACAGCATAAAACTTCCAAATAGTTTTCTAGCTTGTCAATGTAAATGCTGAAACCATTCCTTAACTCCGATATTGTATTTAATTTCATCTAACCAAACCTTAGTGGTCCTAATCTTGGTAATAACATTCTAGTATAGCCTAGCCACAACAACCCTCAACTTGAGAGGAACTATTATCTCTTCTAGCCTCTTCTATAGCTTGTCTTGAGGAATTGTGTCGAAATATTTTCTAAACTCTACAAAACAACAAAAGAGATCAATTTTATTATTGTGAAAATCCTTTGCAATGATAACTAAGATAATAATATGGTTTATAGTTGAGTGATGTCTCTTAAATACAACTTTCCTTTTAGCTCTTTTACGATGGCTTTCAAGCTAGAGGCTAATCTTCTTTTCCAAAATGAGTCTATACAACTTAGGTAAAATGTGGCTAATCATAAGGTCCTATAGTTAGAGGGAATGTTTTAATCCCTACTTTTAAAGATAGGCATAATAAGGCTTTACGTACAATGATTTAGGAAGCCTTGTTTTACTGCCAAATTGAGGAGTTTGTGTATACGAGGGATGAGAATAGACCTTCACATTTTGAAAATTACGGCTTAGTAGCCTTCAATATCTCTAACTTTCCCATTAGTGATTCGCTTAATCCCAAACTCCACATATTCCAAAGAAAAGATATCCTCCACTATATGAGTGTTCAGGATGGTGCCCACGGTGTCAAGGAAGTCATAAATATTCTTAAGATAGATATCCTAGTTCTTTAAGGGGACCAAATAATTTATTTTGTTTTATGAACAAGAATATTCCTCCAAAAATTTCTAGGCTCAACTTTAGAAAGGTGAAGGTGATGCTTTTGCCTCCTATTTATATATTATCTTTTCTTCCTTTTGATAAGAGCTTGGTAGACATTTATTTTTTCAAGTTGTACAAATTCATTAGGAGAATCTCTAATTTCCTTCATAGCAATTTTACAATCATTATCATACAAGGGGTTGGAAGTTCTATTATTATTTTTATAAGTCTCCTTAGTAGAGAACATGTTAATGGCAGTGGAAAGGATTGTAATAAAATTATGGTAGATGTGATCAATATTATCATTATACATTAAGAATTCTAACTCCTTTAAGAAGAGATCCATTTTACTTCTGTCAAAACAAATGTGTTTTTGTCTCTCACAATTCTCTTGCATGTGGTTGGTGTGAATGTGAAGGTTTAGAGTTAAGGTTAGAGGTCCGTGGTCAAAATCAGGCTCGTGGTCATTTAAGAGGTCATAATTTACAATACGGTTGAGAACATGGGCATCAGATATCACGTAATCCACAACACTACTACTAAGTCCATGAATGCAAGTCATTTGGCTAGAGGTTGACCACATATTAATTCCATTACAAATAATCATGGAACTACAGAGTTTGATAGCTCGACACCAAATAAACTTACAATATAACAAGATTCTTAACCATGGATATTCACCCCCACTTTACCATGGATATTATTAACCTGTAAATAGTCTTTGTTACAATGCCATGGGCCAATACACTATATTATCAATACCACATCCCCAAAAACCATAACTCATTTCACAATAAAAATATATTATAAACATTTTATTTTAATTTAATTCTATAACTTATTTTTTTCATTAAATATAAAATCAAAATGGTTATAATTATTTTTGAGATATATGCAAACCCTCTAGCCTGACCACTATTAATTTTTGTGTTATAGATATTTTATAGAGATTAAATCAAGCTTTTAATAATATAAAAAATGAGAAATCTTTTTAATATATAGAGATGTGAAATTTATATAATATGAACCAACCTAGATGCTTCTTAACTTCAGATCTACCAAGTTGAGAGGGATCAAAGCTCTTTTCACTTAAAAAAAGGTTTGCGTCTTAAGAGATTTGATTCTCTCAACCGTTGGTAGATCCAAAGTTAAGATGGATCTAGGTTGGTTTAATTATAATTATAAATATAGTTATTAATTTTATGTTTATTTTTGCGGGAAAGACTATCCTAGCCCAATATCGTAGAGATGTTGTAATGTCTTGTCCTATCCTATCTTGTCCTTTTAACATTTTGACTCAATGAAATTACATAAAAACATAAAATTAAAATAAAATAAAATAAACTAATAATAAAAATAAACTAGTTAATTTAGCATTGACAGTTTTTGGACTCTAGATTTTGAATAAAATATTTTAAAATAAACACACAAACACACACACACACACATAATTACTCATTTTTATTGAGTTGAGAGGTGATATACAACCAAATGTAATGTACACATTTTAACTAGGTGAAAATAAAATAAAAATAACAAAAAAAACCCTAAAAAATTAAATAATAAAACAATAAAATTAACTAATGGTATTAAGAACCCATGATATTGGCCCATGGTATTCATGTGAATATAAATTATTTAAGAGGGAAATTAAACTATCCTACATCCATATTAGTTCGATGTTATATTTAGATACATAATTAGTTTTAGAAAATGACGACATTTAATCCATGTAGCTTTCAAAGGTAAAATGTTTTTATGGATATGTTTGCACTGGGAATTTGTATGGATATATTCAATGACCCTATGTCTTTTTGTATGTTTGGTTTCTATTTTTGAATGGATGAATACATAATGTGTATATGTGCGTAGAAGCTTCAAAGCTTATCCTTAAAATGATAAAATAATGAAATAATGAATAATTAAAATGATGAAATAATTTAAAACAAAAAATACAATTCATATTTCTTTAAGTTGACAAGTTTAATATCAATAGTGAATAATATTTCACTATACTAGCCTAGATCCATCTTAACTCCATATCTACCAAGCGCCCAGAGGGATCAAATCTCTTTTCACTTTAGAATAGGTTTGCATCTCAAGAAATTTGATCCCTCTCAACCCTTGGTAGATCTAGATTTAAGATGAATCTAGGCTATTTTAATTTAATTTTAATTTTAATTTTAATTTATTTGGAAAATTCAAAATGTTAAACATGAAATTACAACATTTCTACCATACTGGGCTACATAATTTTATGTTTTTTATTTTTTATTTTTTATTTTAATTTAATTTTTGTTTATTTTGACAGAGTAAAAAATGCTTAACATGAAATTACAACATCTCTACCATACTGGGTTGGAGAATGCATCTCGACACAATAATATTATTAAGAACCAACATAGATCAATTTTAAGTATTGGTCTACCAAGTGATCAAGTGGAATCAAATCTCTCAAGGTGCTAACCTTTTCTTCAAGTTTTGCAGAAGTTTGAATCTTGTGAGATTTGATCTCTCTCGGTGCTTGGTAGATCCAAAGTTAAGATTGATTTATTTTGGTTTTATGTTAAATAAAGTTTAAATTAAAAATTAACCTAAATTTATTTTAAACTTAGATATATAAAGTGTGGAGAGGGATCAAAATTTCAAAGGTATAAACATTTTATCAAGTTTTGCATTTTAAAAGTGAATTAAACCTCAAAACATTTAATTTCTCTTAGTGCTTGATAGATCTCGAGTTAAGATAGATCTAGGATTATTTATTAGAACTACAATATAAATAATAAAATTTACATTTAAAAATTAATTGTTAACTTATTCTTTTTATCTCTCAGGCACTTTAATTTTAAATGATCTAAAACCATCCTAGATCCATCTTAAATCCGGATCTACCAAGCGTCAAGAGGGATCAAGTTTGGAGTTAAGATGGATCTAAGTTGGTAATTTTTCATTCCATAATGGATTTACTCAAACCTTTAAATAGGCTTCATCATAAGAAATACCATGGATAAATATCATGGGCAAAACCTTGGGTTATCAAAACATGGAGCCCAAAAAGCGCCTATGGTAAATTATTAATTTTTCGTTTTATTTATTTTTAATTTTATTTGACAAAGTCAAAATATTTATGTTTACATTATATCTCTTCTATACTTTGGAGAGTGTCTCTAGCGCAACATCATCATAAAAAATTCACTTATTTTTTAATTAATCAATTTAATGTGCACAAACACATATATCTTCACTAATTTGTATATTTGTATATTTATTTATTATTTAATGCAATATGATTTTCACATATATAAATATATATTCATGCCTATAGTTGTGCTACTGATATTACATATATTTGTCATCTAAACATATCTAAAATGGAAGGAAAGTGATATATGAACTACTTTGACTGTTTTATCAAATCAATGATGAATTTAGAAATAAAATAATTTAAATTAAAAAGTATGTCATGTTATAGATATATTAGAGCTATTCAAAGCAATCAACATCCCTTTCTCAAACTCAATTCTCATTATATTTCAAGTGTGATATTGGAATTCATGGAGGAAGATGGAGATGATAGGGTTAGTTAATAGAATGCTTGTTGTAGTTGGTGTTTGTTCAATGATCTCATCATGGCTTTTTGTATCAAACCTATAATAGTGGTAGACAAAGATTAGACAATGAAGTCAAAGAAGATAACATTTACAAAGGGAACATACAACAAAAATGAGTTTGTATAAGAGATTTTCAATTTCTCTTCTCCCATCATAATTCTCCCATGGTGCATGCTCAGGGGTTTTGGGACTATGACTTATTCAACACTACAAAAACCCACTACAAAGCCAAAGGATTTATGTGTGTGTACTATGTAATGGAACTTGAATTTTAATGCATGTAGGGTGCTTATGAGTACATTTAGTAGTGTTGTAATATGGAGTTAAGATAGATCTTTGACAAAAGGCTTACCTAAAAACTATGTTTGCAGTTCTCATAATAAGTTTTCCGAATTCCCCTTCGCTAAATTAATCACACTATTCCTCAATTTGATGAACTTGTAAGAAACATTGCTCAATTTTCCCTTGTTGTATGGATTAGGTAATTCCCTCAATTGAAAAATGTGTGTGTGTGTGCGTGCAATGATGTCGAATGATGTGTAATTGAGTTTACTTGTATTTTTTTATTTTTAATATTTTGTTACTTTTTAGTGTAATGTTATGTACATAACAACATCTCCGCATAATAGGATGTTAAGTTCCTCTCCATGCAATTAATAAACAATTAATTACAATCATAATGAAAATAATTGTAAATATAAATTATATAAATATCCAAATACTTTAATTATAAATACATGTAAAATGCACCTAGTCTTAAGTCACATTATCATAATATTAGCTCTATACATACTAATTTTAATATACAATACTTTTTTTGTATTACCACATTGTAATGTACCCATTACTAAACCCAATGGCATACTATGATATCAATTGAAAATAAATCTGTGTAGCATGACGAATAGACTCATGTAACTATCATTACTTCTAAAACATGAATGTAGATTGTTTAAGCACATAAAGTAGCATTTAAACGATCATAACATAAAATAGACATAAAATTATAGTGTAGCATCGAAATTGGAAGTAAGAGCAATGCCTAGAACACTTATCTTTATAATATTCACACAACTAGATATAGAAAAAAAATTTCCCACTCAACCATAGGCTTTGTTTCTCCAATTCTCTCAGCAATAGGTCAACCTTGAGTTGGCGCTGTGAGTTTACAAGGAGATTAGCTCCTATTAGTGGCTATTGTCCACTCAAATAATCAATACCTGCTATTATCACATAAAAATGGCTCCAACAACAAATTCAACCACCTAATTCTCTTCCCCATCAATATGCACACCCAAAGGATGAGACTTACTTCTCTACTTTGTAGTTCCTATGCAATTTTCATCCCCTCTAGGGATCTAGACTAACGAATAATTTCTTTGTTAGGGACTCCAAGAAATCTAGATGTAATAGAAGTGATCACAACAACATTCTCATATGTTCTTGGGTAATTTATCAATTATATTTCACTTATAGGCATAAAAACTTAATTCTTTATGTAATTCTGGGCTCTAGTAAGCTATCTTTATGTAATTTTTTTTCATTACTTCCTCCTAGTTGTAAAATTTGTTCTCTCCTTTACTCAAATTTACTTTTCTCCCATGTATGTTTGACTCTTGTAATTCCCCAAAATGATTGTACTCATCCCATGCTTCAATAACAAGGTGAGATTACATTCCCACCAAACTCTTACATGCATTAAATAATTGGGTTTTGGAATAGTAAAAAATGGAAAAGGAAGGTTCATTAAAAAGATAATTTAGAAAGATGGCTTAGGATTATTAAGCATGGAGAATTTCCCCTTGGACACCCTTTTAGCCCCCTCTCTTGTGGAAACATATCCCTCCATGACTTTAATCATGTTCATCTATAACTGATAATGTATTTCATTTTATTATTTAACAATGTACAATGTTTACAAATTTACATCACTTCGGGCCTCGAGCATTCATCATATATACAAATATAAATTTTTAATATGTGAATCAATATTGGGGTGTTACATTCCCCTGCCTCATTTTTCATTATTATTAGTACACATTACCATATATGTGCACATGTATACATACATAATTTAATTTAAATTGCAATACAGGATAATTTTGCAGTTTAATAACTCTTACAAAAATCCTAACCAATTGACTCAATCCTCTCAACATACACGACTCGAGGAACAATACCCCATTTTTTACACTATAATCCCTTCAGTTGTCTCACTTCCTTTCTAGGGCTCCAACACATGTTGGACAAAAGGTGCTAGGCTATAACTACAAAATTTCTAGTTGTAAAATTGGAGTCTTTAAACATTTATATGAAAACGTACATATGAATTTCCTCAAAATCCACAAAAATCTATGGGCACTCCTAAGACATGGCCTCCTTGTTTTCCCATGTGGAATTTTAGGATTGTAACGGGTCCATTGGAATTTTACCAGGTTGATGGCTCAATTCAAAAGCACTCTTTCTTGGCCAAGTGTTGGGGTAGGGTCCCCTAGGTCGAATCTTAATGTAATTTTTGTTAACTTTGATAATAAAGCGCAACACGCAAAAGGTCAAGGGGCTTTGGGGTAGGTCAAAGCCCTTCATTTTGTAACTGGTAAAGGGGTAAAACATGGGACTCAAACCACGGTTTGGGACCATGGTTTTTATAGATCTAATTAATAGAAATATGCATGTATGAGTCAAGTCAAAACGTCCAGTAGATCTGATATCTCATGATTATGTACTGTTGATGTGATTTTGGGCAAATAATCGGTGATTAGTCTGAGTAAGAGACATGCTCCTGCGGCTTTGTGTGCGGAGACCTAAGGAAAGTCCTGGGTTGTGTGCGAGGACTCTACTGCTGTGTGCATAGAAGGAAGAAGTTGTATTTATTGAAGATCTGATTAATAAAGAGAAGTTTTGGAAAATCACTGGTTCACTTGCATGATTTCTATTCTTATGTGTTAATGCATTGATATTTATGAGTTAATGATTTTCTTATAGATATTTTGTGTAGTTTCTATTATTTGATGCACATTTGTCTAGGTTAATCGCATAATAGTAGATCTCTGTGTTTGCGCAATAATTATAAAAATATTGAGGGTTTATGTTAAGTTTAGATCTGAAGTGGGTTAAAAGAAATAATACAACATAGTAGTAATTATATCATATAAGCAAGGGTTATATCCACATCAAATCCCCCTCTAGGTGCGGAAACCTAGTTCCAGCACCCCCCCATGCTACTTTGGGTGAGACTTTGATCTGCACAAGTAGATCACTGCTGAAAGGTCCATTAGATGGAGAATTTTGTTGGTTGCGCAATACACTTTGAACCTGGGTCAAGACCCCTTGAGCCAACAAATGGTTCCATTGCGGGGACTGAGATTTATTTGAGGGAGACTTGATGTGGCATCAAACTAAGAATGAATTGCAGGTTTGGTTGGATCAAACGGTGCACAAGTTCTTGATCCAAGAAAATCGGAACCCGAGATTATCTGCTAAAGATTGGGAACAAAGATATATTTATACAGAGAAACACATAATTTTCTTCGCTTCCTTAGAAACAGAACTACACGAGTGGTTATCCCGGCTTGCTAAGAAGTAGAACTGTGCAAATGATGATGCAATTACTAGGTGGAATCCTGAGTTGATTCAACAATTTGAAAAGTAGCAATAACATTACTCGCGTAGTATACTATTGGATTGACAACGTTTTGTGTGGATTTGTCACGTAATTTGTTGTTGAAACTTTGTGTCATACACTAAAGTTTAAAGAAGGTTTTTAAAAGGTCCTCGAGGTAAGTTTCTGCGCTCTTTAAAGCTGGGATTAAAATGATCTTATGTGAAAAGGTTACTTTGTGAAAACACATTGAGTGAATGTTCAGAAGAGGTAAACCTAGCTCTACGCGCAGTGGAAAATTTGATAGAGAAGACCCTAACGTAGAATTTTTGTATAGTCCCCTCAAAGGTAGATCTGATATTGGCGAAGAGTTTAAGGAAAGAATTTTAGGTGATTCAGCGCAATCAGAAGACAGTCACACAACTGTGTTTTAGATCCTATCCACCCCACTTCCAAATCCACCTCACACTGCCATCTCGCACTCCACTCCACCTCCACCTCCACCTCCACCACCAGTATTCGATATGGCTAACTCTATTAAGATGTAGAACTTCAAGGGTGTCAGGAATGAAGACACCGAGCAATTCTGGTTCATCGTAGAGGCTGTGTGGAAGGCACAACAGATTACTGATGATGATGTCAAGAAAGAACAACTCACTACTGCATTCCAGGAACGTGCGCTGGAATGGTATATGAGGTATCTAGCGGCTAACCCAAATATGACGATAGATGATATCAAGAAAGCATTGAATGAATAATTTCAGAAGCCAAAGTCATATGCTCAATGTGTTACCACATTGAAGGATATCCAAAAGGAAGTGAAGGAAATTGTATGAGAGGTATATTAGCAGTTAAAACGTATCATCAGGGATGGAGGCTTCACCATTAGTGATGATCATCATAAATAATGGTTCGTCACAATGTTTTTGCCGCATCTGCACCTGCCTTTATCTCAGCAGAAGATCACATCCCAGGCCGAAGCTTTGGAAATCACGATGAAACTGGAAGCCTCACTAGTTCAAGAAATACAGATTGGGGTTTAGTAGATTCAGAACCAGTTGGATACCCTACACTTAGAACTAAAAAAATTGCAGAAGGAGAATGGAAATGACGTGCGCGTAGAGGTATGGTGCATCTGCTACAAAGCTGAAGGACACTAGAAGGAACAATGCCCAGTATATGGTGAATATCCGGTAGTTGGAGGACAGATTTTGATCAAGCCTAATCCAGGGGTTGGGCCAAGTGTGAGTGCCACACTATGGTGTGAAATATGTCAAGTAGCTAGACAAAACCCTACAGACTACTGTCCTAGGTTGGAGAAATATGTTCATACTCCCACAGAGTTATATTGCACCTTTTGTCGGTCTGTAGGACATGATGATAAGAAATGTCGCAGTTTTGACCTAATGATTGAACAAGCTACTTCCTATAGAATGTAGTCAAAAGGTAGAGGCCCAGATTCGCCTTCATCACCCTCTGGGCGAGGGGGATTTCAGGGTCGAGGTCGTGGAAGAGGCCATATTATCTGTTATAATTTTGGAGAAGCTGGCCACTTCACACATGACTTCCAAAACCTGACACACCCATCTTGTAGGTAATGTCGGTAGTTCAACCACGTAATTGAAGATTTCCCTGTGTTGTTTGCAAAAAATTCAGGAAAAGAAGACTCATACGCTTACACAAAATGTTCAGGGGATAAGGGTAGAACCGCGCAACGAAGACCCTATTGTTAATATCGTGACCATAAGTATTGCAACAACTAATACAAACAAATAAGAAGGGAGAAAACATGTTGCAAATGTCTGCGTTCGGAAAGCCCCTGAGAAGAAGGAAGGATTTAACTTGCAAAGGGAAAATTATACTTTTATTGAAGAAAAGAATAATTTCATGGAACCAGGTGTGTCAACATAAAAATTACTGACTATCCCTATTACAATTGAGACTGATCCAAGTAAACTGAAAATTTTCCTGCAGGCTTGTATCAAGCTTTTGTGCAGTAAGAAGGTGGTTGAAAACCTTCAAACATTAATTGATAGCTGTGCTAAGAAATACCAACCTCAGATGGAACAAAGGGTTGCTAAAAAAATATACAAGAACAAAAGAAGAATTGGGCGAGAGATGTGCTTAACCGCTCAGATAAGAGACTTTGAGATGGATCAAGTTATTATGGATATGGGATCTGATGCAAATGTCTTACCTAAAAAAACATGGCAGAAAATGGGAGAGCCCAAGCTAGAATTTTCCTAAATTCAACTGTGCATGGCTAACCAATAGAAATTATTCCAATGGGCATAATCTCTCGGGTAGTAGTTGACATTGAAGGAGTCAAGGTGTTTGTTTAATTTGAAGTCATTGAAATTTTTGATGATGCAAATCCGTATCTTGCACTGCTAGGTATAGATTGGGCTTTTGAAATTGATGATATTATTAACCTCAAATGCAAGATGTTGGCAATGTGATGTAATGTGTTGTCCTTGATGGCAACCTACTTGATGAAGTTGTCCTTGATGAAAACTGACTTGATGAGTTGTCTTTGGATAGCAACCTATGTGTTAAAGATGTAAGAATGATGTATCTACAGTGCAGTTCAGATGTGACAGAGAAAAAGAATTCCAGTATGTGCCGGAGAAATGATAAATATAATATGTCACAATGTATACGCGCTTTTGTAAAGGCCAAGTCGCGTATGCACGCGGATAAGTACGTCCCAAGTCGCGTATGCCCTTTTGCGCTCCAAAATTATAATACCAAGGGGAATTACCATGGTTTTGGCACACAATATTGAACGCTGTATGGTTTATTTGATTCTGTCCAAGAATACCATCAGAAGTTGTGTGGTTTTGACTCATGGTATTGGTAAAAGCTAAATATATTTAAGGAGAAGAAGATCATAGTGCAAGGTGTGCATGTGTAAAGGTTGTTGATGAATAAATTTCTCTAAGGAATATCTGCATGGATGAACTCTATTATTAATTGATAGATCTGAATATATGATGCACCCATGGATATAATGATGGTTCAAGATCTCTAGATCTGACGATGATGAATCTCTGGTTTGATTGACTGATGAAATCATGAAGAACTGGCACAAGTCTGCTGAAGAAAATGAATAAATCTGGGTAAGTTTTATAGATCTGGTCTGTTCTACAAAATTTATTTTTACAGATCTATATTCTAGTTGGCTTCAGAAAAAGCGCGTATATATGCGGGTTCTCTTCATGAAAAGCGCGTATGGCTGTTAGGGTTTCTGAAGAATAAAATACACAGAAGTATACGCGGGTTGGTATGCAGGAAAGCACATATGTACGCAGCTTCAGTGAAGAAAAGTAGCATATTCTATTTGAATTAATGAATGTTAAGGGTTGAGTTTGTATTTGCATATCTATTCTGAAGCCTGGTTTATTTCTAATATTCTGGTTACAGTGGTCTCACTGTTCTGTTTGAAATATTGTGCAAAGTATGTTTGTTGATGTCAAGTGAAGGGTTGTGTTGAAGCTGTTGGATCCAGTATGAAAATTGATGAAACGTGGTCAGCAGTAGATTTGGAGGTTGAAGCCTTCAGTATGAAAGAGGAAGCGTTCTGTCAATAGATGTTGGTGATTGATTTTAGGGGGTTGAAGCTCCCTTCTAGGAGAGGCTGGTAAACGAGATCATGGGGTTGGAGCTCCCTTCCAGTTGTAGCTGGAAAACGAGAGAAGGTTGCAGCCTTCTGCAGGTAGAAGCTTGCGTACTGGTATGAGTCTGCATCAGTACTATGTTGTAAAAGGTTTTCTATATAATAAAGATTGAAAACAGAGATGACAGCAGCGGTGGTTTTCTCCCGAATCGGGTTTCCACCTTAAATATTGGTGTTCATGTGTGTGATGCTTTATTCTATTGATTACTGCTCATAACCTGGTACATAACTGATAAATCTGTTAGTAATATTGCTTCTGAGATTTTTCTCTAAATCTTGAAAGTTAAATCAGTATACGCTAGTTTCCTTCTGCATTTCCGCGTGCATATGCTAGTTCCGTTCATAAAAACCGCGTATGGAAATCTGCTCAAAGAAAAAGTTGAATTTATATTATAAGCTCTAAATACTGATTCACCCCCCCTCTCAATGTTTTTCCCAACAATTGGTATCAAAGCAGGTCCTTCTGAAAAGGCTTAGTCGCTAGAAGGAAGATCAATCAAGATGAGAAATCAAGAAGGAACAACATCTATCAGGCCTCTGCTCTTCAACGGAAACAATTTAATCTTCTGTAAAACAAGGATGAGATCCTATCTTCAGTCTTTAGGAGCAGATGTATGGGCTATGGTTGAAGGAGGATATCAATATCCAGCCGCAACACCAACAGATCCAACGGAAAGAAAGAATTATGAAACAAATGCAAAGGCGGTCAATGCTCTATTGGGAAGTCTAACTGAATCAAAATTTGTCAAATTCATGCAGCTGGATACAACAAAGGCAATATGGGACAAAATAATTCTAAGTTATGAAGGTGATGCAAAGGTAAAAAGTGCTAAACTCCGAACTCTCAGAATTCAATATGAGAATCTAAAAATGCATAATGAGGAGAGCATTGCCAATTTCTTTTTACGTCTTGATGATATTGTAAATCGTATGAGAAATCTGGGAGAAACAATAACTGAATCTACTTTGGTTGAGAAAATTTTAAGATCACTAACGGCAAAATTTGAGTCAAAATTTTCTGCTCTTGAAGAAAAGCAGGATCTTCAAAATCTTACTGTGGTGCAACTTCATGGCATACTAACTGCATGTGAAATGAGAAGAGGAGGACCATCTGAAGTCAAAGAAGCCGTATTTAGAGCTTCTAAAAAAGGGAAAGAAGTACAAGAGACAGAAGGATCAGGGTATATCTCAGAAGAAGATGAGGTAAATTTTGTAAAGAAACTCCAACTTGGTGCAGGACGGTTCAGAGGTAAGCTTCCTTTCAAATTTTTTGCCTATGGAAGAGTTGGTCATTATGCTGCTAAGTGTCCTTACAAAGAAACACATGGAAAAGGGAAGGAAGTAGCAAGAAAGAATAAGAATCGGTTTAACACTAGAAAAAGTTACTATACTCATGAAGACAGTGATGGGTTATCTGACAGTGAGGAAGAATGTGAACAAGATCTTAGACTTCTCATGGCATTTGAAAAAGAATCTAGAGAAGAAAAGGATAATTTTATGGATGATTTAGAGGACAATGATTTTCTTGATGAATTCAATCAACTCAAAATATGCTTAGAAGAAAGTAAAATATGCTTAGAAGAAAGTAAAATATCCATAGAAACTCTAAAAAATTAGCTTGAAGAAAAGGAGAAACACAATGAGAAATTAGAATGTGAAATAGTAAGTCTAAGAAAAGAAATTGAGAAAGTGAAGACTTTGAATCTTAGATTTGCTAAAGGATCTGAAACCTTAGATGAGATTATCAAGGTACAACGTTCTCCTTTTATAAAGACAGGTCTTGGATATATCGAAGAATCTTCTCAGACTTCAACACCAAATTATCTAAAAGCAGCTACAGCCAGTATCCAACATTTTGCCACTCAGCAAGGGAATAAAGAATCTTCACAGGTAAAGCATGACCAGCTCAATTCAAAGAACATTAACAAGAATACCTTTCAAAGAAACACCAACCAACAGGTAAATTCAAGTAGAAGATTTCATGATAGTAGAAATTTCTTCTTCAATGGACAATGTTTCTCATGTCACAATTTTGGTCATAAAGCAGTTCAATGTGTTGCATATAAAACCACCATGACAAGAGAAGCAAGAAAGAAAAGGATGGATATTGGAACAAAGAAGAATACCTATAACAACTTTTCTCCTCTTCAAAATGAAGTTGAATGTGCTTATTGGAATAACTTTGGCCATGAAGAATCTGAATGCAGGAGCAAAGTCCAGCCAAAAGAGCATATTCCTTCAAACACCAAAGTGTGGAAAAAGAATGAATTCCAGGTTGAAAATTGTGGCATAGCTTTATTTGCAGAAGGTGAAGAAAATCAATGGTATATTGATAGTGGATGCTCAAAACACATGACAGGTGACAAAAACAAACTTCTTGCATATAGTGCTCTAGAAAAAGAAAAGAATGTTACATTTGGAAATGATACTCCTGCTGTCATTAAGGGAAAAGGGTATGTTTTTCTAAAAGAAAAGGTGAAAGCTAATAATTTCATGTATGTGGATGGATTAAAGCATAACCTGTTAAGTGTAAGTCAAATGTGTGATCAAGGAATGGAAGTTGTCTTTAGTTCAAAAGAATGTGTTGTAAGTGATCTTGATATAGGTAAAACAATTATAAAAGGAAACAGAACTCCAAGCAACCTGTATGTATTGAAGAACTACAAAGAACAATGTTACTTGAGTAAATCTTCAGAAAACTGGCTATGGCATAGAAGGTTGGGGCATCTGAGCTTCTCTCAAATCAACAAATCAAGCAGACTTAAAGTTGTCCGTGATCTTCCCAATATTACTCTACCCGAAAATATCATATGCAAGTCTTGCCAATTTGGTAAACAGACCAGAGTACAGTTTAATGCCAAGGAAGGATCATCAAGTAAGCCTCTTGAACTCATTCATACTGACATATGTGGACCTATGAGGAAAAATTCACCACGTGGTGAAGAATACTATATCTTATTCATTGATGATTTCTCTAGAATGTGTTGGATTAGGCTGCTTAATCACAAAGATGAAGCATTTGAGAAGTTTTAGATCTTCAAAGCACTAGTTGAGAATGAATTAGATCTAAAAATCAAGTGTCTTAGATCTAATCGAGGAGGAGAATATACATCAGATGAATTCCTTGAATTTTGTGAACAACATGGCATAAAAAGACAGTTTTCTGTAGCTGGCACTCCACAACAAAATGGCGTAGCAGAAAGAATGAATAGAAAAGTTCAACAAATGGCTAGAGCTATGCTTGATGATTCCGGAACACCTAACACATTTTGGGGAGAAGCAGCACATACAGCGGTAAATATTCTTAACAAGGCACATGTTCGTGTAAATAGTGATAAAACTCCATATGAACTCTGGTATGGTAATCCTCCCACTGTGAAGAATTTTAGAGTTTTTGGAAGCAAATGCTTTATCAAAAATAATGATGAAAAACTTGGCAAGTTTGAACCCAGAGCAGATGAAGGAATACTTCTTGGTTACTCCTCTAGGATTAGAGCATATAAATGTTACAATAAAAGACTTCGGAAGATTGTTGAATGTATTGATGTTGTTATTGATGAGTCTCCTGCAGCTCCAAAAGAAGAAAAAAAAACAACAGATGAAGACGATGATGACATATATCCTTCTACATCAAATAGGAATGATATAGACAGTGAACCCAATGAAGAACCCGAAGATGATTTATCTGAAAAATATCCATCCAGATATGTTCAAAAGAATCATCCAAAATCTCAAATTTTGGGAGAAAAGGGATCAGGTGTACAAACAAGGAGGACTCTTGTGGGATCTTCTAGCTATCTGGCATTTCTATCCATTATTGAACCACACAATGTCAATCAAGCTAGCAAAGATGAATGTTGGATTCAAGCCATGAATGAAGAGCTTGATCAAATTGAAAAGAATCACACTTGGGTATTAGTACCAAGACCTCATGACAAAAATGTCATTGGAACTAAATGGATATTCAAATACAAGTTAAATGAGAATGGGGATGTTATAATAAATAAAGCTAGACTTGTTTGCAAGGGGTATGCTCAACAAGAAGGTATAGACTTTGAAGAAACTTTTTCTCCTGTAGCTAGACTTGAAGCCATAATAATGTTTCTTGATTTTTCAAGCTTCCAACAAATCAAAGTTTATCAAATGGATGTTAAATCTGCTTTTCTCAATGGTGATCTAGAAGAAGAAGTTTATATCGAACAACCAGAAGGATTCATTTTGGGAAATGATGAAAAACTTGTTTGCAGACTTAAAAAGGCTCTATATGGTCTCAAACAAGCTCCAAGGGCATGGTATTATCGTCTTGACAAGTATCTTCATCAACAAGGATTTTCAAAAGGGTTTGCTGATAACAATTTATACACAAAAACTGAAAATGATAAACTATTGATTGTGGTTGTATATGTTGATGATATAATTTTTGGAAGTAATGAATAATCTATGAGTTGGAAATTTTCTTCTGTTATGCAGCAAGAATTTGAAATGTCTTTACTTGAGGAACTAACATTCTTTCTTGGCTTGCAAGTACAACAAGCAACATATGGCATATTCTTATCACAAGAAAAATATCTTAAGCAAATTCTGAAGAAGTATGGCATGGAAGAATGCAAACCTGTAAGTACACCAATGATAACCGGATGTAATCTCAGTTCACATGATGATTCTCCCACGGTGAATCAACCGGAATACAGATCTATGATAGGAAGTCTACTTTATCTCACTGGGACTAGACCAGACATTATGCATGCAGTTGGGATTGTTGGACGATTCCAAGCTAATCCAAAAGAGTCTCACCTTCAGGCTGTCAAAAGAATATTCAAATATCTACAAGGAACTCAAGACTTTGGACTATGGTATCCAAAGAATGCCGATCTTACTCTTCATGCTTACACTGATGCAGATTGGGCTGGAAATGTTGATGATCGGAAAAGCACTAGTGGTGGTGCATTCTATATGGGGCCCCGGTTAGTATCTTGGTTCAGCAAGAAGAAAAGCTCTATTGCCTTATCTACAACAGAAGCAGAATATGTGGCTGCCACATCATGTTGCACTCAACTTCTTTGGATGATGCAAACCTTACAAGACATTCAAATCAAATGTTCACCTCCTATCTCCATTATGTGTGATAATACAAGTGCCACCAGTATCTCAAAGAATCCTGTTATGCATTCCAAGACCAAGCACATTCCCATCAAGTATCACTTCTTACGTGAACAAGTGCTTGAACAAAAGGTGAAGTTGGAGTATGTTCCCTCCAAAGAACAAGTTGCTGATATATTTACAAAACCTTTACCCAGGGAAGCGTTCGAATATCTCAGACAGAATCTGGGAGTAGTCTCTGCCATGCAGAAGATCAGATCTACTTGAATTCAAAAGATTAAATTGGATACGCGGATTTACTAAAGGATAGTCACGTATATATGCGAGTTTATACACAAAAAACCGCGTATGAGTGTTTGCTGACAAAATTTTTCTGGGTCAGCATTCTTCAGCACAACTGCAGTGCTGTTGGGTCTCTCTGGTGATGTTCCAGCTCTCATATTTCTGTTTCATTCACTAATTCTTCTGATGAAGATGCCTTGATGATTTGCTGTTGAAAGTGTTCAGGATGCACAGGCTAAGGGGGAGCACTGGTCACGTGGAAATGATGCATTGTTGGCATTCTAATTATTTTTTGTAGTCTGATCTCATGCTTGAGAATATTTGATCTTGATTGTATAAGTCATTTCTATAATTTGATGAAAAAGATCATGTTGAGACCCATGATGTAAAAATTGTAATATTCAGTCATGCAAAGACTTATTCCATTTTGTAAACCCACTTGGTTGGGTAGTTGAGTCAAACTTGTAAATCCACTTGGTTGGATCATTGATGTAAGTATGAGTCCTTGGTGATAGGAAAGGTCAAACTATGTTGAGTTATAGAGTCATGTACTTCATTGAATATTGTGTTTGAAGATGCAGCATGATCTCAGGGGGAGCATGGTATTGTCGGTACAAAGGATATTGATCTACACTTTGCCCTTGATGTCAAAGGGGGAGAACGTTGTTGCTGAATGATATTCTGGTCATGGTTGCCATCAAGTCCAAAGGGGGAGATTGTTGGCAATACGATGCAATGTGTTGTCCTTGATGGCAACCTACTTGATGAAGTTGTCCTTATGAAAACTGACTTGATGAGTTGTCTTTGGATAGCAACCTATGTGTTAAAGATGTAAGAATGATGTATCTACAGTGCAGTTCAGATGTGATAGAGAAAAATAATTCTAGTATGTGCCGGAGAAATGATAAATATAATATGTCACAATGTATACGCGCTTTTGTAAAGTCCAAGTCGCGTATGCCCGCGGATAAGTACGTCCCAAGTCGCGTATGCCCTTTTGCACTCCAAAATTATAATACCAAGGGGCATTACCATGGTTTTGGCACACAGTATTGAGCGCGGTATGGTTTATTTGATTCCGTCCAAGAATACCATCGAAAGTTGTGTGGTTTTGACTCATGGTATTGGTGAAAGCTAAATCTATTTAAGGAGAATAATATCATAGTGCAAGGTGTGCATGTGTAAGGGTTGTTGATGAATAAATTTCTCTAAGGAATATCTGCATGGATGAACTCTGTTCTTAATTGATAGATCTGAATCTATGATGCACCCGTGGATATAATGATGGTTCAAGATCTCTAGATCTGATGATGATGAATCTCTAGTTTGATCGACTGACGAAATCATGAAGAACTGGCGCAAGTCTGTTGAAGAAAATGAATAAATCTGGGTAATTTTTATAGATATGGTCTGTTCTACAAAATTTATTTTTACAGATATATACGCTAGTTGGTTTCAAGAAAAGCGCGTATATACGCGGGTTCTCTTCATGAAAAGCGCGTATGGCAGTTAGGGTTTTTGAAGAATAAAATACACAAAAGTATACGCGGGTTGGTACGCAGGAAAGCGTGTATGTACGCGGCTTCAGTGAAGAAAATTAGCATATGCTATTTGAATTAATGAATGTTCAGGGTTGAGTTTGTATCTGCATATCTATTCTGAAGTCTGGTTTATTTCTAATATTCTGGTTACAGTGGTCTCACTGTTCTGTTTGAAATATTGTGCAAAGTATGTTTGTTGATGTCAAGTGAAGGGTTGTGTTGAAGTTGTTGGATCCAGTATGAAAATTGATGAAACGTGGTCAGCAGTAGATCTGGGGGTTGAAGCCTTCAGTATGAAAGAAGAAGCTTTCTGTCAATAGATGCTGGTGATTGATTTCAGGGGGTCGAAGCTCCCTTCCAGGAGAGGCTGGTAAACGAGATCAGGAGGTTGGAGCTCCCTTCCAGTTGTAGCTGGAAAACAAAAGAAGGTTGCAGCCTTCTGCAGGTAGAAGCTTGCGTACTGGTATGAGTCTGCATCAGTACTATGTTGTAAAAGGTTTCCTATATAATAAAGATTGAAAACAGAGACGACAACAGCGGTGGTTTTCTCCCGAATTGGGTTTCCACCTTAAATATTGGTGTTCATGTGTGTGATGCTTTATTCTGTTGATTATTGCTCATACCCTGGTACATAACTAATAAATCTGTTTATAAGATTGCTTCTGAGAATTTTCTCTAAATTTGGAAAGTTAAATCAGTATACGCTAGTTTCCTTCTGCATTTTCGCATGCATATGCTAGTTCCGTTCATAAAAACCGCGTATGGAAATCTGCTCAAAGAAAAAGTTGAATTTATATTATAAGTTCTAAATATTGATTCACCCCCCCTCTTAGTTTTTTTCCCAACACAGGAGTCTGGTATGTGAAAGAAATGGGACAAGGGTTGTGGTCCCCTAGACCCTCCAGAAGGAGAAATATATACGGAGCTGGTGTGCAATGAATATGAAGATGAATATATTGATCATGTCTACAAATTAACCATGAAGGACGAGGATTGGATCAATCCCATGGAAGATGGCTGAATTAGTTGGGAAAAAGATAGTTCCTGCTTATCAGAATTAGAACACTGGCAGAACCACTTACATTAAGTACACACACTGTGCTGTATCGAGTAACCAGATCTCTATGCTATATATCCTCTAAGGTACGTGAATTTCCCCACTATGATGTTATATGAGATGTCAATATGTTTTTTCATACATTTGAAAGGGATGTTCCGAAGGAAAAATGGTTCCACGCACTTGATCTAGCTCCTCGCTCAACCCAAGTGCGCTGATGGGGGACCCAAAAAGAAAATATTTGTGATTGGAGGGAATGCCATCGAATGCTATGACTTCGATTTGGAATACCCAACAACCCGATGAAAGAAAAATATTCAAGCCAAGATGATCTGTGCAATCATTTAGCCAATTGGACTGCAGTTTGGGGAGAGGAGTCACAGCCGTAATGGTTTCACATATTCACTCATACATTGGAAAGGGTACCCATGAATTGGTATCTAGAGACTGAGCTGCAACATGGTACCACTGAAAGGGCTACGCTGCAAGAGAGCTTCATTTTTACTTTCAAATTTGAAAGTGTATTCCAGTGCATTGATGAGGCATTACAGGAGATTCAAGACACTATTTTTGACGTGCCAAAGGAACCAGTAGTATAGGCCCTACAAGAATGGAATGTACAGATGAAGGCTACAGTTGAATGTCACAATGTGACTGCTGAAGACAATGATGAGGATCCAATAAACATCAATATCCCTAAGTCCGAGGGGCAGCATGTAGTTTCTGGACCTAAAATTTAATTGCCATATGTTATTGAACCTGTTAAGACTAGAAAAGTCAATATTGGGATAGAAGAGCAGCCTAAGTTTGCCAATATATGGGATTATTAGGATGGAGGTACAGTAGGAATTATTGCATATCTTCTCACTGAATATAAAGATTTGTTCCCCACTAAGTTTTTCGAGCTAAAAGGGATTATCAGAGACCTTGGTGAGCTGAAGATCATCTTAAAACCAGATTCTAGGCTCATTAAGCATCACCCTTACAAATTGAACCCAAAGTATAAGAAAAAGGTCAAAGAAGAGATGGAAAAGATGGTTGCTGCAGGGATTATTGAGCAGTGGAGGAATCAGAGTGGGTGAGTCCCATGGTAGTCCAAGAATAAAAGAAAAAAGGTGAAATTAGGATATATGTTGACTCGCGCAAATTGAATGATGCCTGTGTGCATGATCCTTTTCCGACCCCATTCTTAGATGAAGTTTTGGACAACGTAGGAGGGCAGAAAGCATATTCATTTACTGATGGATTTTTAGGATATCACTAGATAAGGATCACACCTGAAGACAGGAGCAATAATACCTTTGTGACAGAATGGGATTCATTCCAATATACTGTGATGCCATACGGTTTGAAGAACGCGCCGACCATATTTTTGCGCACAGTAGTTGCTGATTTTAAAGATTATATCCATAAGATTTTAGAAGTATATTTTGAAAATTGGACTGTCTTTAGACTATTGAAGAAACATGTATCCAACCTACTCTTAATGCTAGATACTTGATGGAAGTATCAAATTTATCTGAACTTGAAGAAATTTATATTCTGCGTCCCTTTTGGTAGCTTGCTGGGACATATCGTCTGTAAACAAGGACTTATGGTAAATCCAACCTCAGTCATTGTCATTATTAATCTGGATCCCCCGAAGAATGTGAAGCAGTTTCAATCGATCTTGGGACATACTAGAAATTATCGAAATTTTATTCAAGTTTATGCGCCGATCACTGTGTCGATGGAGAAGTTTTTGTAGAAGGATGCCATTTTCTTTTGGGATGAGGACTGTCAGAAGAGTCTAGACATAATTAAGGAAAAGATGGTAAATGCACCCATATTGGTATTCCCATATTGTTCAATGAAATTCCATGTACACGTTGATGCTTCATGTACCATGCTATGAGATGTATTAGTGTAGCTAGGTATTGGAGATATTGATCATCCGATTGCATTTGCAAGTCAGAAGCTCTCAAATGCTGAGCACAATTTTTCAACCATAGAAGGAGAGGGGCTATCCATGGTGTATGCACTGCAAAAATTCTATCATTATCTTCCCGGAGGTCATTTCAAGATGTTCATGGATCATTCTGCTTTGAAATGCCTAGTGAACAAGCCTGTTTTGGGGGGGAAGATCTGTAGGTGGCTCCTCTTGTTCTAGGAATATGATTTCAAGGTGATTTTGAAGCTTGGAAGGTTGAACTCAAGACCAAACCACTTATCACACATTGAAAATGGTGAAGAACCAACTAATTTGAATGATGGGTTACCAGACGCGCAATTGTTCACTATTAAGGTAGTTGATGATAACTTTGCCGATATCATTCATTTAATAACCACAGGGAGTATGCCTGCGGAATATACGAACAAGCACAAGAAATAATTGGTAGTGCATGAAACATATTTCACTTTTATCGCAAGTCAATTATACAAGATGGGAGCTTATGAAGTTTTGAGGCGAAATATTCCTAAGTTCGAGAGACCTAGCATATTGGTAAAAGCACATGGAGGCGTTGCAGGTGGTAACTACGCTAGTTAAACGATCGTGAAAAATATCTTAAGGGATGGTTTATGGTGGCCTAATGTTCACATTGATTCCAAGGAATACTGTCGCACTTGCGATGTATTTCACAGGACTAGAAGATCCTCGTGCTAAGACAAGATGCGACTATAACTGTAGGTAACTTTGCAGGCCTTCGAGAAGTGGTCAATTGATTTTGTAGGGCTGATTAACCCCCCAGGGAAGAAGACTAGAGCACGATACATCATCACTACCACCGATTACTTGACTAGGTGGGCGAAGGATCAACCTGTGAAAGACTAAAATGCGTATACAACTGCATAATTTATCTTTGAGAGTATTTTGACGAGGTTTGGGTGCCCCAAATTTCTGATGAGTGACCAGGGTATGCATTTCCTAAATGAGACCATTCGGGCATTGACAGAAGAATTTAGGATACATAATCAGAAGATTACACCCTATAATCCCCAGGCGAATGGAACCGTAGAATCCTTCAACAAGATTCTGAAGAATGAAATCACGAAGATATGCAACACCAATCACAATGAATGGGATGTGCATGTACCTATTTTTCTATGGGAATACAAGAATACGTTCAAAAAGTAGATGGGACAAACACCTTTCAGGATGGTCTACGAACAAGAGGCCATTATGCCTATGGAATACCTTGTCCCTAGTCTGCTTATTGCAACTGTAACCAACATGGTTGACCGAGACATTATGGAGGAATGTCTGTCCCAAATTGTTGCATTGTAGGAAGATATATTCATTGCTGGTTTCCAACAACAAGTGTAGAAGGCACGCGAAAAGTCTTGGCATGACCGACATATAAAACAAAAGGCTTTCCAAAATGATGATTTGGTGTTGCTCTATCATAGTAAGTTTGCGTGCTTTCCAGGGAAGTTGAAGATGCACTATCTCGGGCCCTATATTATCAAAGCAATTACAGAAGGAGGTGCAATACAATTGGCTAAGCTGAATGGTGAATTACTTCCTCGATATGTTAATAGTAGTCTCCTAAAACCTTATAGGGATGACCCCGTCCATGCATGCGCTAAATGACTATATGTCTTGAATAATTTCATAACACCCCAGACAGTTGCGAGAGAGTGCAGGACTTTAAATAAGTCTGTAATATGTTACAAAAGTTCTTGCCAAAATTTTGTGCAACGAAGTATGAGGGAGCATAGGTATCTCAGAAGCTAGTGCAGAGGTCGCACTAGGAGGATGTTGCAGTCGCAGATAGGTTAGAAACTAGGTGTTGGAATAGTAAATCTAGAAATGATAACTTTGTTACCATTTAGATCTTGCGGGTAACTTGCATTTAAGGATGACATTATGCTAGATTTGGAGTCGTTTTAGCATTAATGAAGCTACATCAACGAACATAAGTCCGTTTAAACCACGACATCACTATAAATACAACATGGAGGTCTACACAAGTTCCATTTTCTTTCTGCGTAATTAAACTGAATTTTTTCCTCTGCGCTTGCTCCCTTTTCCATCTCTTATGTCTGCATCATGGGAACCCCTTGAAGAAATGCTGCACCAACAAGGTTTAGGCTACTTAGTTCCAGAGACCATGATAGTGATCGAATCGATCGCTACTGCACTGCAGAAGAAAAGGAAATGACAGTCATTAGGTACCCGGAAGTCATCGCGCAAGAATAACCCGAAACAAATTCATGCTTCCCATGTAGATAGACAGAAGCAACCAATGGACGAAATTGAGAAAGTGCCTGGGGCAATTGCGCCAGAAGAAGGGTTTGTTGAGGAAGTTGATCCTATATCACATTTGCCTTAGCATATGCCTCTGTAGAAGCCATTAGTTGACGTTTCCAGGGACCTCGATAAGATCAAGGCAATAATCCATACACCCCTGCTGCCTGAGGACGTACCTATCGAGGTTGACCTACTGGGGTGAGTCCCCTCTTTGAAACTGGAGGGTTGGGATTTGGTAGACCAAACAAATTTTCATGAGCTCGAGTTGTCATAGTATTTGCAGAATGTCCCTTATGAACAATCCAATATAATCAATGTGGAGCCTATGCAATGGGATATGGGACTGCGCAATTCTGGGCTCCTCATTTTGAATGTACCCCACTTTGGTCGCAGCAAAATCAATGATACCTGTCTGCACAAGTTTTTGGCTCTGGTGCATGAAGATTTCCTATGTCTGGGAATGCAGATCCTCGTTGATGACATGCTCATCCACTGCATTACGGACTTACTATACCAAGGAGAAAACCCCATAGAAGCCTTTGAAGGGAAGGGCCAAGAGAAGAAAATCGCAGATGACATGAAGGAAACCTATGGAGTGGTCACGAAGACACGGGGGTTTATCTCAAGCACCATCAATGACCTTGTTGCCAGATTTTATATGCAAGTCTTGGCTTTCAAGATGATGCGAAAGTTTCGTACTAAAGAAGTTCCAACACCGGTCATTGCATTAGCTGCGTAATGCACCAAAGGCGTTCAATAAAATTGGGCAAAATATTTGTGCCGAGAATTTTTGGAGAATGTCCGGGAGGCACAGGACGAAGGGAAACTGTTCCACTATGCATGGCTCTTGTTGCTTATAGCGCTCATTGGATGGCATCCACCATCACAGTCGCAATTCCCTAAAATTGACCTTGATCTGTGTGAAGCTGCACGATATGCATTACTATGGGTAACAAAGGATCCGATGCAGGTTACAGAAAGAAATATTTTTTGGGTTTTATTCTAGATGGAACATCACCAGGTTGTTTAGCTGAAGTCATGCCTCTCTCCAACATTATATGACCAGTACAAGCACATAGTAGACTTCAAAGCCTCATTCAACAATGTGCACATTCTAAAAAATAAAGACATTTCCAGGGTACGTTATGACCTACCTTACCTCATCACAAAAGATGATGCCGTCACCATAACCGCCAATTGGCATCCCTCCTGGTTAGATGCAACAACGGATACCATTGCCACCTCAACCGCCCAACCCAAGTCATCCGTGGTGAATCCATGCACCAGGAAATAAACTCAGGAGCATGTGACAACGACAGAGACAGAAGCACAACAAGACACTGTAGCAATTCACAGTGATGAGGAGGTATAGGACCTCAATGCAGTTAGTACAAACATCCCTTCGATGCAACCAAAAGATCATTGGGGCACCAAGAGAGGGCCCCAGTCTCCGGAGGGAAAACAAAAGAAGCGAAAAGAATCAAAGAAGGAAGGGATTAAGCCCCTCGTGTTGACAGAAGGTGACTATGATGAGATTTGAAAACGCTATCAAGATAGTCACCAAAGGAGCCTAGAGAAATATCGAGCACCAATACATGGCTATCCTTGGCGAAGTTCAGTAAGGAAACCAACAGATTCAGGTTCAGGCGAGTGAGATTTAAGCGAGCATGGTTCAACCGAGGGTGCTTCTAGTCAACACTCCGGCCGAAGAATCCACCACTGAAAGAAGGTTGATACAGATACTTGGAGGGGCAATTCATTCCTCTCTTCTAGTATAGTGCGCCACTGCCAGGTATTAGTCAGAAATTGGAGTCAATTTTGATGCACTCCCCAGTGTCCAATTGCACCAGATTCATTCCACGATTACGAATGTGTTGCAGTATCGTGAGTATCATGGTTTGCAAGCCAAAACGTAAGTATAAAAGCAGGTCGATCAACTACATTAGGAGTAGCAGTAAGCTGAAAAGCACGACATGACGCACTCACTCATCACCAGGCTCTGCGCCGAGATTCCGGGATTGCTGGTGCTAACCAAAAATGTACCTACTAAAAATATTGAGACCCTTGCAGCTACACTTAAGGCTTCCAAGATAGAAATTGAGATAGTGTGCATTGACCTAGAGCAGAAGATTTCCGACCTGCATATCGAGCTACAACCAAAGACACCGCCAGAGGTGAGGGAACAATGAGGTACCATTGTTTAAAAGGAAATGACCAGCATTACTGAAGCTGTGGATGAGTGAAATTTTTTTTTTGAAGAAACCATGGAGATATGGACCTCCATCAAGAAGAATCCATTGGTTTAGAAATTGAAAACATACATGTGTGATAAGCAACAAAGGTTTGATGAGATTCGGGTCGCTGCGCAGACCTTGGTTCCTTCATAGAGATTGGTTTGGTTGCAAGAAGGTGGAAGCATTCAGGGAGAGATTGATGAGCTGCACTGTAAGGAGGAGCTCTTGGTAGAAAGGACCCAACCTTCGGCCGATGAAGCATTTCATTTATCACAGACCATTAATGGTATGCTTAAGGGACTCCGCCAAACTCAACACAACATCAACTTGGCAGTGGAGGGACCTACTACAGAAAAGTTAGTTGGAGAAGCATAGAACACTGCAACATAGAGTGTCGAAGCCAAAGGCTCCATTTAGCCTCTGCACGAAGCCATCCAGGCACTAAAGACCAAGATACAAGAATCTAGCATAGAGTGACTCGAGGCTGAGTCACGATTTTGTGTTGGTGGCCTATTGGGCTAGGGTACCCTAGGTTGAATCTTAATGTAATTTTTTTAAAACTTTGATAATAAAGCACAACGCATAGAAGGTAAAGGGGCTTTAGGGCAGGTCAAAGCTCCTTCATTTTGTAACGGGTAAAGGGGTAAAACATGTGACTCAAACCACGATTTGGGACCATGGTTTTTGTGCATCTAAGTAATATAAATAGGCATGTATGAGTCAAGTCAAAAAATCCAGTAGATCTTATATCTCATGATTATGTAGTATTGATGTGATTTTGGGCAAGTAATCGGTGATTAGTCTGAGTAAGATACATGCTCCTGCAGTTGTGTGCACAGAGACCTAAGGAAAGTCCTAGGCTGTGTGAGGGGACTCTGCGCCTGTGTGCGCAGAAGGAAGAAGTTGTATTAATTGAAGATATGATTAATAAAGAGAAGTTTTGGCAAATCACTGGTTCACTTGCATGATTTCTGTTCTTAGTTGTTAATGCATTGATATTTATGAGTTAATGATTTTATTATAGACTCGTTGTGTAGTTTCTGTTATTTGATGCACATTTTTCTGTGTTAATCGCATAATAGTAGATCCTTGTGTTTCTGCAATAATTATAGTAGTATTGAGGGGTTTTGTTAAGTTTAGATCTGAATTGGGTTAAAATAAATAGGGCAACACAATAGTAATTAGATCAAATCAACAAGGGTTAGATCCACATCAAATCCCCCTATGGGTGTGGAAACCCGGTTCCAGCACCCCCCCATGCTACTTCGGGTGAGACTTTGATATGCGCAAGTAGATCACTACCGAAAGGGCCAGTAGTTGGAGGGTTTTGTTGGTTTCGTAGTACACTCTGAACTCGGGTCAGGACCCCTTGAGCCAACACTAAGATACACACTAGTTGTACCTAAAAGTATCCTTCATGTTCCACTTGGATCACAAAGAAATCAAACGCATGGTTAAGATCATGCACATGCTGTTTCAATAAATACACATAAATACACATGAAACACATTATGAATTTGCATGGATGTTGTTAATGCAAACATGTATGCAGGAAGGCCTCTTCTATATAGGACATCAAATGATCCACAATATCTTGTTGCCAATGTTGGGTAGTTCTCCAATTTCAGAGATCTTTTTAGCCTTCATGTTAAAAAAAAAAAATCTTTCCCACTCATTCCTTAAGTGTTCTTCCTTTATTGACATAATTATTTTTATTTTTCTGTGTAACTTCTACTTTATATTTTCCATTTTTTGAGCAACTATGATCCAATAATCACTCTATTTGCTAAGTTGTACCAACTAACTAGTGTCTTGCATTTCCTATCATATAAGGATTCAAATGGGATCATATTCAAGGATGCCTAATACCCATCGTTATAAGAAAAATCAATCAAATGAAGAAAGTATTCCAATTTGAAAATATTTTCCATTTCATACATTCTCAATATATCTTCAATTATTTAGTTGATTCTCTTTATCTACCCACCCAACTCTAGATGGTGTGTTGTGCTAAAATTTATATTGATCCCAAATCCTTTAAACAACCCTTTCCAAAAAAAGGAAGTGAACTTGGGATCTCTGTTAGAAACTACTACCTTAGGCACATATGTAGCTTGGAAATTTTCTTCATATAAATGTCTACAACGTTGACTACCTTATGAGTCATCTTGAATTGTATAAAATTTGCAACCTTTGTAAGTTTGTCCAACACTACCTTGATGCAATCATGTTTTCTTGCTATTCTTCGCAGTTTGGTAATGGAATCTATAGTAAATACTTTCCATTCCCATTTAAGAATGGGTAATGGTTGGATAAACCTTGCTAGATGTATGTGTTCAACCTTTAAATTCTAACATTCCATGCATTTGGATATTTAATAAATCCCATCTTTCTTCATTCTAGACAAAAAACAATGTTCTTTTACACTTGTAATTGTCTTTTGGTACCCTATATATTTGGCATATGGCACATTGTGCATCTCCTATGACATTAAATTTATGAACTCTAAGAGTTAGGAACATAAAATTTATTTATGTGCAAGAGGATTCCATCCTCTTCCAAGATATAATATTTAAATTTCAATTCTACATTAATCTATTATAAGCCTTATTTAACTTGCACATAATGTTGGTCCAATGCTACAACTTTCAAAACTCTATTTTTTAAGTCTGAACTATAGATACTATTGACTGTAACATGATTTTCATGCACTCTTATCTTGAGTGCATCAACTAATTTATTTTCTTTTCCGTTGACATGTATGATGTCAAAGTCATATTCATTGAAAATTTTCCAAGAATTTAGCTTGTCTAGAATTTAGTGTTGGCTACTCAAACAAGTATTTCAAACCACTACGGTTTACCTCTAGATATGAATTTTTCCCCATGAGATAATGCCTCCATATTCTTAGTGATTGAACATAATTGCAAGCTCTAATTCACGCAAGCATAATTTCTTTCATGCTCTTTGAGTTTCCTAGATTCATAGCAAATGACATGCCCATTTTGGGTAAGGAATTTAGCAAGTCCTACTTTACATGCATTTGTGCACATAACAAATTCCCATTTGGATCACAATATTTAGAACATGTGCACTGGTTAATGATTCCTTCAAGTGTTGGAAACTTTCTACACACTTGGTAGTCCATTCAAATCTTATTCCTTTCTTTTGTGGTGAAGTGATTGAATGTACAATCTTGGAGACACCTTCAATGAATGTCCTGTAGTATCCAAAAGTCCCATAAATTTATTCACCTTTGAAATATTATTTGGCGATTTCCAACCCATACTTGCTTCAATTTATTTTGGATCCACTGCTATTCCCTCCTCTAATACAATGTGGCCCAAATAGTGATTTTGTCTATGATAGAAAGTGCACCAACTTGAATTGACATGTAGTTGGAGTTATCTCAACACATATGGTACTAAAATGAAATGATGCTTATCCTAATTCTTTGTATTCAATTATATAAGAATACCATTCAAGAAGACAATAAGAAATTCATTTAGGTAATCTCATAACACTCCATTAATTAGAAACATAAAAGTAGTTGGGGAATTTATTAACCCAAATTAGAGTACTACAAACTCATAATAGCTACACCTTATCCAAAAGGTTGTCTTGCTAGTATCTTTTTTTTTGTTTTTCACTAGATGGTAACCTAACTTAAGGTCAATATTGGAATATATCCTTGCTTCTCTCAACCAATCCAAATATATCATAAATCCTAGGTATAGGGCACTTTTTCTTTATAGTAACCTTATTTAGTTGTATAAATTTAGTACATTATCTTAGAGTTCCATGTTTTACTTCACAAAGAGCACTAGAGCATACCAAGGCAAGATACTTAGGCATATGTACCCCTTATTTAATAACTCTTCTATATTCTTTTTCAAATCTTTTAACTTTGGTGTCCTCATCTTGTAGGGAATGTGGATCCTAGGATAACTCCAAGCATCAAGTTGATAGAGAATTCAATGTCTCTCTTTGGTGGCAATCTCAAAAATTCCCTAAACACATCTTCACTCTCTTTCAAGATTTGGCTCCTTACCCTTTGTTGGACCTTCCATATGGGACACATATATTTGGCACATTTTCCTAAAATTTATTTCTAGTTGTAATGCTAAGATCCCCTTGATGGATATATGCTTTAGAATACCTGGAACTATCCTTGAATTCCCTTACTCATCAAGGCATATGAAAGCCTTGTAGAGATCTAGGACATCATGATGTGTTTACAACTAGCTATTCCATACTAATCAAGAAATCATACGACACAAAAAATATGCCATTAAAATATACCTTAGTATTGACTCCATTCATGTTCATTAGGAAATCCAAGACAAACTCATTGATTCTTCTCTTGGTTCTAGTGGTTAGCTAAGCCAACTAACATCTTTCATGCTAACATCTCTTGAATCTATATCTTTCAACTAGATTTCGATCTATATAGCTATGACTAGTTCTATAATTAATCGAAATAATTATGGGATGATTATCAATCTTACCTTCCACTTCAATAAAAATGGATTAATATTATGTTTTTTATTTTTATTTTATAGGGCTACATAAATCCTTGGAACTCTCCTATCCATATCCTTCACTATATCAACTTCTTAAATGTTATTCACCGCCCTCATCCTAGTTTCCATGTGAGGAAAATATTTATACATGTGATATCATTCACATCCCCAACACTTTAAGTGTTGTTTCCTTTTAATTTTACCTAAGGAAACTATCATCCTAGGTTCACTTTGAGTTGGCTTCCTCACTAATATGATTGAAATATATTCTTGAAAAAAGGTGGCTTAGATCCTTTCTTCCTCTAATTGATCCAGGTGGATATTGGTGGCCACCCAACTATTCCACTTAGACCCCCACCATTGATTCTTTCAATTTTTCAGTTTCTTTAATTGTAGCACAATTTACTATTTTTGGCATTTTTTCGGGTCCTAAACTTCTGGAGTCATTTTGAGGCCCTAAACAACATTTTTTGAGATATCTAGGACCAAAATGGGTTTTTAATATATGTTGATCACTTGAAAGTTGTATTCCTTAGATAGATATTTCTAACGAGGCATTGAGCACGTCAAACGAAGATCGTATGCCAAATTTATGTCCCCAATAATTTGATGTACCAATTTGCCCAAACGAGGCCCATAGTTTTGTCACTTCATCTCCTAGGGTTAGGTTTTTGGATGTTTAGGGTTTTCCATTGTTTCTCAATGATAAATAGGCCTTCAAGCCTCATTGCAACATATTTCAGAGGCATGTGGCCGCGACATCGCTTCTTAGAGATAAGATACCAACACCTTAGCTAGTTTATTTCCATTATGTCTGTAAGCATATTTCAGTTATTTGACATTAATGAAATAAAATATTGTTTCTACTGCATCTATGCGTTTATGTGAATTTCTGTATTTTATTGTGTTCCTACAAAAATATGAATTAGTAGTATTAGAGTGGTTTGGTCTTTCTCGATCCTTATTTGCATGCCCCAAACAAGGTCGAGGTATAAGGAGTTAGGGCTCGATCTGGTTGAACCTTTGCAAGATCAACCTCATAAACATCGACGACCACCCATGGGGGAAGAAAAGAAAGGTGAGGGATCATAATATCCTATCAAAATATTTATCGAGGAGGCCCTCAAGAAACAAAGGAATGCGATGATGGGTAAATTTTTCCAAATCTTTCAACGACTGCCCACCGGCGGCGCATCTACATCCATCAGGCACTCTCAAGGCACCACTCCTTTCAAGGTACAAGTCAACTTAGATATTCCTGTATTTTAAAGCCAGATAGTGGCAAACATCATAGATAGATGGTTTAATTTGATGGAAGGGAATTTCTCGGTCCATGATTTATACGACTGAGAAAATATTTCTTTTGCACTCCTCAAAGCCACCCCCCATGTCAAAGACTGGTGGGAAACCTATTGTGAGAAAAAGGACGAGAGGGGAATTTCTTTGTTCTTGGCCACACCCACTTGGAATTCATTCCGAGACAACATCAAGGAACAATATTACCCCGTGGGTAGCTATGAGGACAAGTACATATAATGGACCACACTGCGGCAACAAAAGGATAAAGATGTGCACGAGCTTATGAATTTTTTCCATACCATGTGCACAAAGTTGGGTATTAAATATTTAGAGAAACATTTGGTGCTCAAGTGCCATAACTTTTTGCACATATACATTCAGGAGGAAATGGAGTTCCTTGAAATTACCTAGCTTGGCACGATATATTGATATGCCACAAAGATTGAGAAAAAATTTAAGCAGAATAATCGAGACTTTGGATCCGTGAATTTGAAGCCAGGGAAAGGCACCCTCAAACCGCATAACAAAGGGAAAAGCCAAAGCAGGATGACTTAGAACAAAACCAAAAATCCAAAGAAGAACACAAGGAAGTGGTGTGAATTTCATAACAACTCCACTCACAACACAAGTGAGTGCCGAGCCAAACAATCGTTGGTGACCAAATTAAATGCATCTGAATCATATGCATGTTCTGATTCTAAGTCAGAACCATACAAGAGGAATGAAAAAAGGAAGCAGATCATTGATGCAAAACATAGTGCCACTATTTCCATCACTAAGCTCCAAAGGGAGGAACCCAAGGATCCATAGGAGGGGGAACACCTCTTCCATTCCTAGATGTGGGTGAAGGGTTCTCCACTGCAATTACTTTTCGATAACGGAAGCCAAAAGAGCCTCATTTTAGCAGAAGTCATGAAGCGGCTCGACCTATCGACCACAACACACCCGCAACCGTATACCATCAGATGGCTTCACCCAGGAAGAGATATCCATGTCAGCCAATAGTGCCGCCTTTCGTACAACATCAAGCCCTTCACGGATGAGGTATTGTGTGATGTTGCTACTCTTGACATGTCTGATGTATTATTAGGCCAACCATACTTGTGGAAGCAACATACTGTGTATGAGTCTAAGCCTCGTTCTGTTATTATTACTTTGGGAAATAAGTTGTACAGGATACCAGAGGTAGTACCTCCTTCCACCATCTCTTTAAGTAGTGAAAAGTAATGTAATAAGATTATTTCCCAAACTAGGAAATTTGTGTTCATTACGATTCACCCACAGGGAAAGAAGAAGATTGTGGCCGCAACCTCCAAACAGGGTTCCCATGCGTGGCGGCAACAAATGGAACATTAGGGGAATTTTTATGTCTAAAATGGGCCTCCTAAGAAAATTATAAAATAATTCTGAAAATAATAAAATAATATTAGATTACATCATCAAATTTTAGAAGGAAAAAAGAAAAAAACTACTTTTTCAACTCATATTTTCAACTTATCTCCCTATAGGTTTACTCAAATTTTGAGCAACGACACTCGTTGGATGCATAATTTGATTCCTCATCTAAGGTGTACCCATGTTGCATACTTTTGATGGACCCTGCTACATGAAAAATGAGAAATACATGAAATACGTGATTGCAATCACACTTTTTCATGTATTTCTCATTTTTCGTGTAGCAGTGTCCATCGAAATTATGCAACATGGGTACTCCTTGAATGTAGAATTAAAGTTTTCATCCAATGAATACTCCCACTTGAAATTTGAGTAAAACATTAGCAAGATATGTTGAAAATACGAGCCAAAAAAGTAGTTTTATTATTTTATTATTTTTTAATCTTTTTATTTTTTTACCCCAAAAATGGTGAATCATCCCCCATGGTTGACATCATCACCTTGAATCCTATTGGTTCTTATAAATTTTATTTTTGATGTACAATTTTCTTAGGAGGCCCATTTTAGACCTCAAAAGTTCTTTAATGAAATTCATGGAGGAATAGAAGGACATTTTCTCCTCACCCACCGGGATTCCTCTACACTGTTAGGTCAAGCGCTCCATTGATATGACCCAGGCACACCATTTCCTGATGTTTCCATACCTCATGTGACCACACAGACAAAATCCACACATGTACTATCTGAGCCTGATAAAGAAACCAAATTTTTGAACGCATATAGCATGTGCGCCAGCTGGTCCATGAAACCTTGGAGAAATCAAATGCCAAGTACAAGCAATGACATGATCAACATCGGGTGCCACACATCTTCCAGGTGGGGGACAAAGTGTGGCTACATTTGTAGAAGGAGCACCTTGCTAGACCCCCTGCAAGCTTCACCCGCTCCGATATGGGTCATACACCATCACCAAGGCTATAGGGGACAATTCCTTCGAGCTTAGTATTCCACCATTCCTTGGTCTGCATTCAGTGTTCAATGTCAATCGCCTTTGGTCCTACTTTCCACCTCTATTGGACACATTCGACATGGCATAACAACTCACCCCAACAGAGTTAAACCTAGACTACATGGAACAAGCCACCACTGATCATATCATGGACACACAGATTAAGAACACCAGACAACAAAATATTCAATTGTATTGGGTTGTCAAAGCTGGCCAACTCCTGCACCAAGGCAAGTGGCTCACCAGGGACCAAGTTTAGCAAAAGTTTCCTCATCTCATGGAGGAACTCAACGCAATGGGGACCATTGATTCCTAAGGGGGGAGGAATGATCTAGGTGGATATTGGTGGCCACCCACCTATTCCACTTGGACCCCCACCATTGTTTCTTTTAGCTTTTCAATTTCCTTAATTGTAGTAGAGTTTACTATTTTTGGCAGTTTTTCAGGCCTCGAACTTCTGGAGCCGTTTTGAGGCCCTAAATGACGTTTTTGAGAAAAATGGGACCAACATGGATCTTTGAATGACATTGGTCACTCGAAAGTTGTAGTCCTCATATAGATATTTCTAACGAGGTAGTGTGCACATCAAATAGAGATCGTATGCCAAAGTTACATCCCCGGGAAGTTGATGTACCAATTTGCCCAAATGAGGCCCATAGTTTTACTGCTTCATCTCATAGGGTTAGGTTTTTGGATGTTTAGGGTTTTAATTTTTTTCTCAATAATAAATAGGCCTTCAAGCCTCATTATAACATAGTTCAGAGGCCTGTAGCCACCACATATCTTCTCAGAGATAAGCTACCAGCGCCCTAGCTAGTTTATTTCCATCATGTCTGTAAGCATATTTCAGTTATTTGATATTAATGAAATAAAGTATTAGTTCTACTGCATCTCTGCATTTATGTGTATTTCTGTATTTTATTACATTCTTGCATAAATCTGGATCACTAATCCATCTTGATTTTCTTCTTATCAACCTAGGCTTTTTGAAAAACTAGACATTGCTTGTTTTGTTTGTGCAAATATTTATCCTTCCTAGTGGCTTTCTCCAAATTTTTTAGCCTGTCAAATTACATTTTATCCTTGTAAAATGGTGGCACCCCACTCAAGAACCTTCGAATTTTCACCTTCTCATATTTAATGAAACCCACACACCTCAAAATATGCAAGAATTTATTTTCATACACTTCAATGGTCATGTTTTGTAGCTTGAGCTAAAAAAAAATATAGATCCTCTTATCATAATAACGCGTCGACAAGTACTAATACTATAATTATTCCTTAAATTACTTCCAAAAAAATCTCTTCTTTCCAATATGCTTGACTATATTTAAGTGATCCCGCCACATGGAAACTCCCCCCCGAAGATGATAAATGACAATTCCTATTTCTGAATTTGATGAATAATTATGTAGTTAAAATTATTTTCTCATGCCTAATAACCATGTTTTAACATCTTCACCCTTCCTGTGCTCTCAGTCAAAAGTTGGCGGGTTAAGCTTCTCAAGCTCTTCTTGCAAATTATCTAACTTAGGCCTCTTCCTCTAATGTTTGACATGGGACACTGTTGAGTCACTCTTTAATTCTAAAAATAAATGTGCTATTTTGGTTGAAAGTCTTTTTGAATGATATTTTATACTAAAAAATCTCGAGTGTTGAAATCCCATGATGTAATCATTCCCCCTTATCAAGGTATCTAGATGTTGATGCATGTCTTGCACTAAATAAGTATTTTGCAGTGGAATCATTATTGATTTGTCTTTAAAAGTTATTCAAACTCTATGGTAGCTAAGTATTTCTTTGGTTCTACTCTTCCTAAGCCTTTATCAATCTTTCATTATCTACTGTATGGGGTTTCACTTCCTTCTAAAAACTTTTCATGGTTTCAATTAGCTCCATAGTCTCCACCCTACTCCTATGTCCCTTGGACTCTATTTCACATATCCTGGGATAATATATAAACCTTTGAATTTATCTTCATGGCTATAAGAACCTTGTACATTTTCCATATCTCTACTCATTTCTGAACCATATTTATTATTCATGTATCCATAATATAAATTTTTTTATTAATCAAGCTATAGGGACTTCTTCTAACTATTTTATGAAGAGTACTAACACATCAATACAAGTTATTATCCTTTAGATATAATATTATTTGCCTCCTCTTTCCCTTGACTATATTTGTACCTCATTCTAAATTATAAGTTAAAAATTATGGATTTTAAAGTTTTCTATTTCAACTCAATTGTTCCCTTTTCTTATTGGTGTGATCAGTGACGAATTTTTCCACGGTCCTGCTGAAGGAAATATACCGATAATTTTTTTTTTTTTTTACATTGGCCATAGATAGTATTCCTAATTGTGAGTATAAAAAAACTTTTATATTGGGGTTCTAATGCTCTTATAAATTTTTTCATCAATCTAGATTTATCAATTTCTATCTCCCAAAAAGAGCAACACTAGGAAAAATTTAGTAAGACAAAGTTGCTTAGCTTCTTGAGGGGGTGAAATGTCAAGTAATTTTTTTTATATAGATTTTCAATCTAGGTACCTTATCCTTTGAAAATCTCAAAACCTTCCCTGGCTCACTTTTAAATTTTCATTAGCAACAAGGTTTCTATTAATGAGTACCACCTCATTCTTCGAAAACCATTAAATTTTCATCTCTAGAAAATTGGACTAGAGTTGTTTAGTGGCCCTCATGACACTTTTGTAGTCCTCCTTAATATGGAACTACAACTAAACCTTACCCATATTTGAACTTTTCTTCTCTTGTTATGTGCAAAACAAGATTTTGGCTCTAGATTTACCCTTTTTTTTAATATTCATTTCTGCTAATGTTGAAAATTACCATCCTCCATAATTGTATATGTGTGTGTGTGTGTAATCCTCAACTTCATTGATGTGGAAAGTCACCATCTTTATTTTCTTTTCTTCTACAATGTGTGGCATGAGAAGTCTTTCTTGTGAGATATCACATCTCACAAAAAATATTTTCTTTGTGATTTACTTTCATTGTCACATAGGAAAAAATTCCTCATACAACATGACACACTAGTCAAAATATAATTATCACATGGGAAAAAAATTTCTTCATACAATGTATTGCGTGGCTAGGAAAATATTTTCCTTATGAAATTCCTTAGAAATTTTTTCTTTATTTTGTTTTAAAAAAAATCTATACTGTGCGGGGTTGGTAGGAGAAAGAGGGGTTATTATCAACCCCAATGGAAAGTTTTATATTGATTACAGTTGGGGGTTACACAATTACATAAATATTGCAATAGAGACATATGGATCACTACAAGGGCTTCTTCTAGCCAAAGAATAAAGCATCAAAGATTTGGTGGTGTTGGGATATTCGTAGTTAGTTATCCATCACCTTGTTCATGGATCTTTGCCTAAGGATTGCAGGTTTCAAAGCATCATTGATTGAATCAGAAATATAAAACTAGCCTTCTCTACTATTAGATTGTTTCATGTGTTGAGAATGAACAATTCTACTATAGATGATTTCACCAATAAATATGTAAAATTGGATGTGGGAGTCCTAATGAGAAATGGTATTCCTTCCCACGCAACTATTCCTTAACAACGGGTTGCTATGCAGTGTAAATTTTGTTTGTATCTATAGGTTTTTTTGAGAATATACACCTCTAAAGACCCTACGTCCTTTAGGATAGTAAAATGGCTAATAGATATCGAGAATACAGACTGATATGAGGTTACATCTATAAATCATATTGAAGGATTTTCATTGTACTCACCTGTTGTACAGGTCACGATCTAGGTACAAATTTTTATTTCATATAATATTATCATCATGTTTAAAAAAAAATATTGTGCAACACAAATAATTATTCAGTTGTGATGCATCAGTACACAATCTTCTATTTGGTGTGATATATCACATTGCACCAATTTTTTTTTTTTTTTTTTGTGCGACACGTGACTATTTCTCAAGTTTCTTCAAAAAAATTCAAGTATTATTCATCTTGAATTATTTCTTGAACATCACACCCAAAATATTTCTGTGTGATACATGAGAATTTCTCAAGTTTTTTAAAAACAATTCTAAGTATTCACCATCTTGAAGCATGTCTTGCACCTCAAAAACTTTACCTCTTTTGTGATGTATCACACTGTAATTTTTTTTGGTGCAATATGTTGCACTATTCACATTTTCCCCTCATTGAAATATGTGTTTTTCATTACTATAAAGATTATGTTATTGTAGCATATCACATTGATAATTATTTCATTGTAATATGTCGTGTTGGGTACAAATTTTGGTATTTTTGACCACCTTGTTTGATCCCTTTCTATCCTTAATTTTCAGCTAATTTTTTTCCCTTTTACTAATTTCTATGAGGATAATGGCGTAAAAAGGTTATAATAAAGTTAATCGTCCTTCATAAGAAAAATATTTTCTTTTTAATTCATGAATACTAATTAGAAGAATTTATTAAGTTACTAATTAGTGAATCGAGACCTTCCAGAATTCCTGCAATTATAGGATATTAACAAAAGAAAAATTATTGTAAATATTCCAATCTCTATAGGGCTCCACATTAGCCAATTTGATTCTGACACCTGAAATACATTCAAAATTTTCATCTAATGGATAATTATTTATCTAGCCTCCTCGTAGCTAGTTGAAACCCTCAAGTCAACTACTGGTCAATACAAGGTGGATGCTCAACAATTGTAACATCCAGTTCAAGAAATCATTAGGATTTTCTGCCTAAGTTGGAATTCGAGCAGTTGGACATAGAAATTTGTATTTGATTCATGGATGATCAAGGAGAACCATATAACGTCACTACTTCTCCTTTGTAGATATTGTATTTTTGCTTGAAATGCTTAACTGATCTTGTTGTAGCTTATTTTTTCTAGCTAAAATAACCATAGAAACGAAGACTAGCTATATGAGATTATAATTGAGGAGAAGGACAAGAAGGAGAAACATCTCGAGCTATTATTTGAACTGACTGGACCTAGAAATCCTTTTGAAAGTTTGAAGATGGAAACAACTGACATAACATCTCTGAATGGAATAAGTGATGTTGAATCCTGATCAGAGATTGTGAATGGTGTAGACTCTGGATTTTGTTGCATTAATGGTAATCAAAATATGAAAATGATGGAAATTTTATAAAGCTCATATGAGTATAGTAAAGTTGTGAGCCACATATCTACTATGCATTTAAACATCGTTCAAATACAAACTCTCAGCTTCATCGACTTGCATATCGTGGCAAGTAATGTAATGTTAACAAGCTTGCTCATGTTGATGTTTGCCTAACTTTGTTGAACAAAAAGGATGGCTATTCAACAATGGAAGTACATAAAAATTCGTGAAAATAAGAGAGTAAACAAAGGTTTCTTTAGAAATGAGGCAGTTCATGGCAAGCTTGTTCTACTCAGAATAGCCAGACTTTATCCACAAGATATTTATTATCATTTATAGGCATATTTATTATGTACATCACGTATGTAGAAACCCACAAATGAAACTGAGACATCCAAAGGTGAAGGTTCTGGCAAATATGCACAGACGAAAAATGTTCCTGAGCAAGATCTCTAAATGGTACACTTGCTACAAGTGTCGTGGATGATGAGGTTAGTGTGCTTAAAAATCTAATGTTAGATCTTTTAGATAAGATTGAAGATCTCAAGGCGATGATGTCAGCTCCACCGCTGTCTGAATTTTTTTTGATCTCTTTATAATGACAAGAGCCTTTCTCAGGATAAAAATGTTTGTATGGATGTGAATTCCTCTTATGAAGTAGCAACAACGACAAGCAATGGTTTTGATCAGCCTAGTCTACCAAAAATTCCTCCCAATGGTAATGTAGCGCATCTTGGTGTGGTTGTGAGAGGTGTGAAACGTCCATCATCAAAATTTCATCCGAGAGAAAAAAATTACTTGCACCGAAAACAAAGACATTCCCAGGACATCATTTTCAATTTCAAATTGTGGACAAACGGAGAAAAATTTCAGAAATTTGCGACATGGGTTTTGTGCAGAGTTACCCTAGTTGACTTTACAAGAATTGTCCAACAATTCAAAGTCATTTAAGAGATTTCACCAATTCTTCAAAGGCCAATATTTCTAGAAACGTCCTGCAAAATTGGGTTTAATTCATTCTATTGGAATTCGATTTGCATGATTATCAAGTTTCTTCATCAGTTTCACTTGTCACAGGATGTTGAATCAATTTTTCAGGGAGAATATTATACTCAGACTGAAGGGGATTTATCCCTTTGAACAGGCAAACAACAAAAGAAGCCTTTCAAGATCCTAAACTTTGGATAGAAACATCAAAATTAATATCTGGATGTTGTGTCATCATACTCAAGGAAGATGACGAAGGAGTGGACAATTGCGGTGCATCAAATGTGTCTTCCAGCAAGAATATAGAGACACAGCTGGAAGGTGGGAATCCATTGTTTGCTGATGAAGGTGCAAAACAATGAACTAAATCGAGTCACTTGTTTTTAACAAAGTAATGAAATTAGTTTTGAAACACCAAGGGAGTTAGCAACCAAGTACATGGATTGTTCGCTTCCATTGTCCAGTCAACGAGTTAGTGACTCTATTGAATCTTCTGTCTACACCTTTGAACAAAAATTTAAGATAACATGAGCTGCAAGCGTCATTTCGCATGGAAATCGTCGCATCAAAGGTTTGCAGAAACACAAAAGCAAGGAAGTTTATGACAACGTGTGGTCTCGCAAAGCAGTTTTTCTCAAACTGCTCATAAAAAAATCAACGATTGACATTCATTACGACATCACCCTTATCATTTCTATAAACTGCCAGAGGTGGTCTTGTAGGTGGTTTCGGGTTTTGAGAAACCACAATTTTTTTATATCATAAATAAAATACAAAGTATGGGACCCAAATGTATATATTATCCACCTTTGCATTAGTACCATATGAAACATGTAAAACTTAGAAGACTTATTTTTAATTTCTCTTATTAATTAAAAGAGAAAGACACTCGTGAGTATGTTTGACCATATTTGTAAAGGGTTGGGTTCACAAAAGTTAGTTTCTTTATTAGATAAATTATTTTAAATAGAGAAATAATTTTGTCACTGTTAGAGTATTAGAAAGTTAGTTCTTTAACTGATTTTGTTTTAATAGTTAATTAGTTAGGCTGAGAAGGGAGAATAGAAGGGGAGAAAAAAATCTCATTAAAGGGTTCTGAGATTTGGACCTCTAGGGGACTAGAATTTTGTACTTATTTTTCTGATGAATTAATGAAAGAGGAGGCATCAAGTTCCCTGCAACTGTTGATGATGATTCGTGTTTCCTGTGTCATATTGTGTTCTTTCTTCTTTGAATGAAGTGAAGTAATGTAGCTGCCGATCTCTTAATTACATTTGTAAGTAAGAGTTAAATAACCTTAATATGTGCTCCTTCACTCCAAATTTTATCTCTTCACAAATTCATTCTGAGACTTAAAGTAATACAGTTTGTGTTATAAAATATTATTTTGAGTTTCCCAATAGTTCTTCTTTTCATTCAGATATTAGCAGTTAAAGGCCTTGTGGAATATTTTATAATTTCATATTATTAAGAGTTTTCAAGAATTAATTTCCACAGGAATATGAGAAAAATTGAATGATAAAAATTATTTCCATAATTTTTTTTTTAAAAATGTCTTAAGAAATGATTCCTTTCACAATCGAGGGATTGTTTCTTAAGAACCAACAATTTTTGGCGCCGTTGCCGGGGATGAAGACAGAAAGTTATTTTTCCCTCAGTATTGAAATCTATTTCTTGATGGTGAAGAAGATTTATATATAAAGTTTTGTTGTTTATTATTCACCTGGTGACTCCCCTGATGAAGGTTTCATTATATGAGGGATTCTGCTGGCAAGAAAATGAGAAAGCACCGTGGAAAACATAGATATCAGAGTTTGAGTTTTTTAAAGGAAGTTATTTTTTTTACTATTAGTTTAGTGGTCTATTTTCCCTTACATATCAAGAATATTGTTTCCTTCTTTATATTCTCAGAAGTTTGTAAAGCCCAAAAAGTACATTCTTTATTGGAAAAATAAGATTTTTATTTTGCTTGTATTATTAATCTTGACACAACTTTATCTCCTAAATATGAGAGGAGAGATGGCTGTTGCATTGAAATTCCTGAAAATCAGTCACAATCTTGGCATAAAGGTGATGATTCATCTTCTTTGGGTGATAATATTATGCCTCATAAACAATCCACTACTTTTCAGGTTGGAGCCAAGGTGATTTTCAAACCCTTCATGCTGCCTACAGTTCTTCATCAATATCCTTTAAAAAGCTTTAGATTTCTACCAAGTTTTTTATGGAGAAAATGATGATGTTGCAGCTGAACAACATCTCCTAGAATTTGAGTACTTTTTGGACAAATTTCAAATTATTTATGAATATGTGGCTTTAAGGATGTTTTTTCATTCATTAAAGCGGGGTGCTTAACAGTGGTTCCAGTGTTTGGAAGCAAGTTTAATTAGTTCATGCCAAGGATTTCAAGGTATCTTTCTTAGATATTGGGGGGATCACAAGTCATATGAAAAACACCTTTTGTAATTATATTCTATCCAGAGGCAGAGTAATGAATCAATCACTCATTTTAATAGAAGGTTTTAAAAAAATTATTTCAGTATGCCAAAAGAGATCCAACCTCCTGAGGCTACTGCCATTTTGTATTATTCGAAGGCTCATTCTATTGACTTAGCTTTTTATCTGAAGGAGAGAAAGTCTTGTACTCTGAAGCTGATGTTTCTTTATGAACAGGAAATTGAAGATAATTTGTGGGCTTGTAGAAATTTTTCTTATCATGGTGAAAGAACAAGTTTTTTTGAAGACAAGAGGACTTGTCAAGAAAACAATGCAATTTCTTTACAAGAGAATGCGAGTTTAGAGATAAGCAATGATTTTCAAAGGATGTCCAAGGACGCTCTCATTCTTGAGACACGAGAATTTAAGAATTTTGAGGATTTTAATCAACAACTTGTTACAACAGTTGAACTACACTTTCAAAACATGGAATATCCTTATAATTTTCATAATTTTGTGACTTTGTGAACATGGGAGAAACTAGAGGAGCTCCTCAAGTTTTGTTGCAGGAGGACGAAGATATATGTCAAGAATTGGCATTGTACAAAAAACATCAGCATTATGGGGAACAAGCCTTGGATTTCTATTTTCGGCCTAAATGGTTGTCAGTAGAAAACAAAAATCAATTTACTCACACACAACCCCAAATTGAGGATGCAAACAATTAAGGAAGCTGCCCTATTCAGAGGAATATACATCAACAAAATGCTCAAAAAAACGAGGCAACCAAAATCTTGTCTCGTTAGTTCTATGATCTAGTGGCTGAGTATATGACAAATTTCTTTGGTCAGCGACAAGAATTTATGCAGAGGTATGTGCAAAGCTTTGTATCTGGAAAATTTTCATGGTACATCCCTGTTTTGATTTTTAAACTTCGATAGTATAGAGGCATTAATCCTAACACACAGATGTTGGGTTGGTGCCATTGGAAGGCTGACTTCACCTGATTGATTTAATCCATGTATATATATAGGATCTGTACATAAATAAGCTCAAAAGTTAAGCATTTTCAGCTGTAGTATTTCTAGTTTGGTATTTTAGGTTTAAGAATAAAAGAAGAAGATCAAAGTGCAGCAGGTTTCGGGGAGATTTCATACTAGGATCAACTTGCATTTGGTTTGACTCCATGCCCAACTAAGGCCACTGATCTACAAGTTCTCAAGGATTTGCTACCAAAGCACTGTCCCCAGATGGAGCTAGATGTTGTAGCTTATTTTTTCCAGCTAAAATAACCATACAAAGGAAGGCCAACTCTATGAGATTATAATTGAGGAGAAGGACAAGAAGGAGAAACATCTCGAGCTATTACTTGAACGACTGAACCTAGAAATCCTTTTGCAAGTTTGCAGATGGAAACAACCCACATAACATCTATGAATTGAATAAGTAATGTTGAATCCTAGTCAGAGATTGTGAATGTTGTAAACACTAGATTTTTTTGCATTAATGGTAATAAAAATATGAAAATGATGGAAATTTTACAAGGCTCATAAGAGTATAGTAAATTTGTGAGCCACATATCTACTATGCATTTAAACAATGTTCAAATACTAACTCTTAGATTCATCGACTTCCATATCGTGGCAAGTCATGTAATGTTAACAAGATTGCTCATGTTGATGTTTTCCTAACTTTGTTGAACAAAATAGATGGCTATTCAACAATGGAAGTACATAAAAAATTGTGAAAATAAGAGAGTAAACAAAGTTTTCTTTAGAAATGAGGCAGTTCATGGCAAGCTTGTTCTACTTAGAATAGTCGGACTTTATCCGCAAGCTATTTATTATCATCTACAAGAATATTTCTTATGTAAATCATGTATGTAGAAACCCACAAATGAAACTAAGACATCCGAAGGTGAAAGTTCTGGCAAAGATGCACAGACAAATAATGTTCTTAAGCAAGATCTCTAAATGGTACACTCGCTACAAGTGTCGGGGATGATGAGGTTAGTGTGCTTAAAACTCTAATGTCAGATCGTTCAGATAAGATTTAGTATCTCAAGGAAATGATGTCATCTCCACCACTGTCTGAAGTTTTTTCGATCTCTTTATAATGAAAAGAGACTTTCTCAGGATAAAAATGTTTGTATGGATGCAAATTCCTCTTATGAAGTAGCACCAACGAAAAGCAATGGTTTTGATTAGCCTAGTCTACCAACAATTCCTCTCAATGGTAATGTAACACATCTTTGTGTGGTTGTGAGGTGTGAAACATCCAACATCAAAATTTCATCCGAGAGCAAAAAATTACTTGCACAGAAAACATAGACATTCCCAAGTCATGATATTTGATTTCAAATTGCAGACAAATGGAGAAAAATTTCAGAAATTCCAACAAGGGTTTTGTGCAAAGTTACCCTAGTTGACTTTATCGTGGGAATATTCAAAAAATTCAACGTCGTTTAAGAGATTTCACCAATTCTCCAAAGGCCAAATTTTCTAGAAACATCCTGCAAAATTTGGTTTAATTCATTCTATTGGAATTCAATTTGCATGATTATCAAGTTTCTTCATCAGTTTCACTTGTCACACGATGTTGAATCGATTTTTCAGGGAGAAGACTATACTCAGACTGAAGGGGCTTTATCCCTTTGAACGTGCAAACAACAAAAGAAGCATTTCAAGATCCTAAATTTCGGACAGAAACATCGAAATTAATATCTGGATGTTGTGTCATCATACTCAAGGAAGATGACGAAGGAGTGGAAAACTGAGGTGCATAAAATGTGTCTTCCACTAAGAATATAGAGACATAGCTGGAAGGTGGGAATCCATTGTCTGCTGATGAAGGTGCAAAACAAAGAACTCATTCGAGTCACTTGTTTATAACAAAGTAATGAAATTAGTTTTGAAAAACCAAGGGAGTTAGCAAATAAGTACATGGATTGTTCGCTTCCATTGTCCAGTCAACGATTTAGTGACTCTATTGAATCTTCTGTCTACACCTTTGAACAAAAAATTAGGAGATCATGAGCTGTAAGCGTTGTTTCGCATGGAAATTGTTGCATCAAAGGTTTGCGAAAGCCCGAAAGGAAGGAAGTTTATGGCAACGAGTGGTCCCACAAAGCATTTTTTCTCAAACTTCTCATCAAAAAAGCAATGGCTGACATTAATTATAGAACCACACTTATAATTTCTATAAACTTCTAGAGGTTGTCCCATAGGTGGTTTTGGGTTTTGAGAAACCACAATTTTTTTATATCATAAATAAAATACAAAGTATGGGACCCAAATTTATGTATTATCCACCTCTTTATTAGTACCATATGAAACATGTAAAACTTTGAAGACTTATGTTTAATTTATCTTATTAATTAAAAGAGAAAGACACCCGCGAGTATGTTTGACAATATTTGTAAAGGGGTTCACAAAAGCTAGTTTCTTTATTAGATAAATTATTTTGAATAGAGAAATAATTTTGTCAATGTTAGAATATTAGAAAGTCAGTTCTTTAATTGATTTTGTTTTAACAGTTAATTAGTTAGGCCGCGAAGGGAGAATAAAAGGAGAGAAAAAATCTCATGAAAGGGTTCTGGGTTTTGGACCTCTGGAAGACTAGAATTTTGTACTTATTTTTCTGATGAATTAATGAAAGAGGCATCAATTTTCCTGCAACTGTTGATGGTGATTCGTGTTTCCTATGTCATATTTTGTTCTTCTTCTTTTAATGAAGTGAAGTAATGTAGCTGCCAGTCTCTTAATTACATTTTCAAGTAAGAGTTAAATAACCTTAATACGTGCTCCTTCACTCCAACTTTTCTCTCTTCACAACTTCATTCTCAAACTTAAAGTAATATATTTTGTGTTACAACACATTATTTTGAGTTTCCCAACAATTATTCTTTTCATTCAGATATCAGCAGTTAAAGGCATTGTGGAATCTTTTATTATTTCAGATTTTTAAGGGTTTTAAAGAATTAATTTCCAGAGGAATATGAAAAAGACCAAATGATAAAGATTGTTTCCATAAAATATTTTTTAAAAATGTCTTAAGTAATGATTCCTTTCATGATTGCGGGTTTGTTTCTTAAGAACCAACATTTTTTTGTGCCGTTGCCGAGGACGAAGACATGAACTTATTTTTCCCTTGGTATTGACATCTATTTCTTGATGGTGAACACGATTTAGATATAAATTTGGTTGTTTATTATTCACTTGACGACTCCACTGATGAAGGTTTCATTAGATGAGGGATTTTGCTGGCAAGAAAATGAGAAAGCACTGTGTAAAATATAGAAATCAGAGTCTAAGTTTTTTAAAGGAAGTTCTATTTTTTACTATTAGTTTAATGGTCTATTTCCCTTACATATCAAGAAGGTTATTTCCTGCTTTATATTCTCAGAATATTGTAAAGCCTAAAAATACATTATTTATTGGAAAAATAAGATTTTTCTTCTGCTTGTATTATTAATCTTGACACAACTTTATCTCCTCAATATGAGAGGAGAGATGACTGTTGCATTGCAATTCCTGAAAATCAGTCATAATCTGGGCATAAAGGTGACGATTCATCATCTTTGGGTGATAATATTATGCCTCATAAACAATCCACTACTTTTCATCTTGGAGCCAAGGTGATTTTCAAAACCTTGGTGCTGTCTACAGTTCTTCACCAATATCGTTTAAAAAGCTTTAAATTTCTGCCAAATTTTTTTGGAGAAAGTGATGATGTTGCAGCTGAACAACATCTCCTAGATTTGAGTACTTTTTGGACAAATTTCAAATTATTTATGAAGATGTGACTTTAAGGATTTTTTTTCATTCAATAAAGCAGGGTGCTCAACAATGGTTCCAGTGTTTGGAAGCAAGTTCAATTAGTTCATGGCAAGGATTTCAAGGTATCTTTCTTAGATATTGGAGTGATCACAAGTCATACAAAAAACACCTTTTGGAATTATATTCTACCTAGAGGCAGAGTAATTAATCAATCGGTTATTTTAATAGAAGGTTTCAAAAAAAATATTTTAGTATGCTAAAAGAGATCCAACCTCCTGAGGCTGTTGCCATGGTGTATTATTCGAAGGCTCATTCTATTGACTTAGCTTTTTATCTGAAGGAGAGAAAGCCTTGTACTCTAGAGCCGATGTTTCTTTATGCACAAGAAATTGAAGATAAATTTTGGGCTTGTAGAAAATTTTCTTATCATGGTGAAAAAACAAGTTTTGTTGATGACAAGAGGGCTTGTCAAGAAAAAAATTGAATTTATTTACAAGAGAATGCGAGTTTAGAGATAAGAAATGATTTTCAAAGGATGTCCGAGAATGCTCTCGTTCTTGAGACAAGAAAATTTAAGAATTTTGAGGATTTTAATCAACAACTTGTTACAAAAACTAAACTACACTTTGAAAACCTGGAAGATCCTTATAATTTTCATAATTTTAGCGAGTTTGTGAAGAGGGGAGAAACTAGCAGAGCTCCTCAAGTTTTGTTGTAGGAGGACGAAGATTTTTGTTAAGAATTGGAATTGTACAAAAACCATCAAAATTATGGGGAACAAGCACTGGATTTCTATTTTCAACCTAAATGGTTGTCAGTAGAAAATAAAAAACAATTTCCTCACACACAACCCCAAATTGAGGATTCAAACAATGAAGGAAACTGCTATGTTCATAGGAATATACATCAAAAAAATTCTCAAAAAAAGGAGGCAGTCGAAATCTTATCTCATCAGTTCTATGATCCAGTGGTTGAGTATATGAAAAATTTCTTTTGTCAGTGACAAAAATTTATGCAGAGGTGTGTGAAAAGATTTGTATCTGGAAAAAATTCATGGCACATCCCTGTTTTTATTTTTAAACTTCGATATTATGGAGGCATTAAGTCTAACACGCAGATGTTGGGTTGGTGCAATTGGAAGGTTGACTTCACCTGATTGAGTTTATCCATGTATATATATATAGGAGCTATACATAAATAATCTCATAAGTTAAGCATTTTCAGTTGCAATATTTCTAGTTCGGTATTTTCAAATTAAGAATAAAATAAGTAGTTCAAAGTGCAGCAGGTTTCGGGGAGATTTCATACTGGGATAAACTTCCATTTGGTTTGAATCCATGCCCAACTAAGGCCACTGATCTACAAGTTTTCAGCACTTTGCTACCAAAGAATTGTCCCCAGATGGAGCTAGATGTTGTCTCTTATTTTTTCCAGCTAAAATAACCATAGAAAGGGAGGCCAGCTCTATGAGATTATAATTGAGGAGGAGGGGAAATAAGGAGAAACATCTTGAGCTATTATTTGAACATATTGAACATAGAAATAATTTTTCAAGTTTACAGATGGAAACAACTAACATAGCATCTTTGAATGCAATAAGTAATGTTGAATCCTAGTCAGAGATTGTGAATGGTGTAGACTTTGGATTTTGTTGCATTAATGGTAATAAAAATATGAAAATGATGGAAATTTTATAAAGCTCATATGAGTATAGTAAATTTGTGAGCCACATATCTACTATGCATTTAAACAATGTTCAAATACAAAATCTCAACTTCATCAACTTGCATATCGTGGAAAGTCTTGTAATGTTAACAAGCTTGCTCATGTTGATGTTTGCCTAACTTTGTTGAACAAAATGGATGGCCATTCAACAATGGAAGTACAAAAAAATTCGTGAAAACAAGAGAGTAAACAAAATTTTCTTTAGAAATGAGGGAGTTCATGGCAAGCTCATTCTACTCAGAATAGTGAGACTTTATCCACAAGCTATTTATTATCATCTACATGCATATTTATTATGTACACACGTATGTAGAAACCCACAAATGAAACTGAGACATCCAAAGGTGAAAGTTCTGGGAAATATGCATAGATGAATAATGTTCTTGAGTAAGATCTCTAAATGGAAAACTCGCTACAAGTGTTGTGGATGATGAGGCTAGTGTGCTTAAAAATATGATGTCAAAGATTTCAGATAATATTGAAGATCTCAAGGCGATGATGTTTGCTCCACTGCTGTCTGATTTTTTTTTATCTCTTTTTAATGACAAGAGACTTTCTCAGGGAAAAAATGTTTGTATGGATGTGAATTCCTCTTAAGAAGTAGCAACAACGACAAACAATGGTTTTGATCAGCCTAGTTTACCAACAATTCCTCTCAATGGTAATGTAACGCATCTTGGTGTGGTTGTGAGAGGTGTGAAACGTCCAACGTCAAAATTTCATCCGAGAGCAGAAAATTACTTTCACAGAAAACACAGACATCCCCATGTCATGATTTTAAATTTAAAATTGCGGACAAACGGAAAAAAATTTCAGAAATCTGTGGCATGGGTTTTGTGCAGAGTGACCCTAGTTGACTATATCGCTGGAATTGTCCAAAAATTCAAAGTCATTTAAGATATTTCACCAATTTTTCAAAGGAAAATTCTACGAGGAACGTCCTGCAAAATTGGGTTTAATTCATTCTATTGGAATTCGATTTTCATGATTATCAAGTTTCTTCATCTAGTTTCACTCGCCACATGATGTTGAATCAATTTTTCAAGGAGAAGATTATACTCATACTAAAGGGGATTTATCCCTTTGAACGGACAAACAACAAAAGAAGCCTTTCAAGATCTTGAATTTCGGATAGAAACATCAAAATTAATATCTGGATGTTGTGTCATCATACTCAGGGAAGATGACGAAGGAATGGATAATTGTAGTGCATAAAATGTGTCTTCCAGTAAGAATATAGAGACATAACTGGGAGGTGGGAATCCATTTTCTACTGATGAAGGTGCAAAACAAAAAACTCAATCGAGTCGCTTGTTGATAGCAAAGTAATGAAATTAGTTTTGAAACACCAAGGGAGTTAGCAACCAAGTACATGGATTATTCGCTTCCATTGTCCAGTCAACGAGTTAGTGACTCTATTGAATCTTCTATCTACACCTTTGAACAAAAATTTAAGAGAACATGAGTTGCAAGCGTTGTTTCGCATGGAAATCATTGCATCAAAGGTTTGTGGAAGCACGAAAGGAAGGAAGTTTATGACAACGAGTGGTCCTGCAAACCAATTTTTCTCAAACTGCTCATCAAAAAATCAATGACTGACATTCATTACAACACCACCCTTATCATTTCTATAAAATGCTAGAGGTTGTCCCGTAGGTGGTTTTGGGTTTTGAGAAACCACAAATTTTTTATATCATAAATAAAATACAAAGTATGGGACCCAAATTTGTGTATTATCCACCTCAGTATTAGTACCATATGAAACATGTAAAACTTCAAAGACTTATGTTTAATTTCTCTTATTAATTAAAAGAGAAAGACACCCGTGAGTATGTTTGACCATATTTGTAAAGGGTTGGGTTCACAAAAGCTAGTTTCTTTATTAGATAAATTATTTTGAATAGAAAAATAATTTTGTCACTGTTAGAATATTAGAAAGTCAGTTCTTTAACTGATTTTTTTTTAACAGTTAATTAGTTAGGCTGAGAAGGGAGAATAAAAGGGGAGAAAAAATATCATGAAGGGGTTCCTGGTTTTGGACCTCTGGAGGACTAGAATTTTGTACTTAATTTTCTAATGAATTAATGAAAGAGGCATCAATTTTCCATCAACTGTTTATGGTGATTGATGTTTCCTATGTCATATTGTGTTCTTTCTTCTTAGAAATAAGTGAAGTAATGTAGCTGTCGATCTCTTAATTACATTTTTAAGTAAGAGTTAAATAACCTTAATATGCACTCCTTCACTCCAAATTTTCTCTCTTCACAAATTCATTCTGAGAATTAAAGTAATATATTTTGTGTTACAACATATTATTTTGAGTTTCCCAACAGTTCTTCTTTTCATTCAGATATCAACAGTTAAAGGCGTTGTGGAATATTTGATTATTTCAGATTATTAAGAGTTTTAAAGAATTAATTTCCAGAGGAATATGATGAAGATAGAATGATAAAGATTGTTTCCATAAAATATTTTTTAAAAATGTCTTAAGCATTGATTCCTTTCATGACCAAGGGATTGTTTCTTAAGAACCAACATTTTTTGGCACCGTTGCCAGGGACGAAGACACAAATTTATTTTTCCCTTGGTATTGACATCTATTTCTTGATAGTGAACAAGATTTAGATATAAAGTTTGGTTGTTTATTATTCACCTGGAGACTCCACTGATGAAGGTTTCATTAGATGAGGTATTCTGATGGCAAGAAAATGAGAAATCACCGTGGAAAAAAAAAATGTCAGAGTTCGAGTTTTTTAAAGGACATTCTATTTTTTACTATTAGTTTAGTGGTCTATTTTCCCTTACATATCAAGAATATTGTTTCCTACTTTATATTATCAGATGATTGTAAAGCCCAAAAAGTACATTCTTTATTGGAAAAATAAGATTTTTCTTTTGCTTGTATTATTAATCTTGACACAACTTTATCTCCTCAATATGAGAGGAGAGATGACTGTTTCATTGCAATTCCTGAAAAGCAGTCACAATATGGGAATAAAGCTGACGATTCATCATCTTTGGGTGATAATATTCTGCCTCATAAACAATCCACTACTTTTCAGCTTGGAGGCAAGGTGATTTTCAAACCCTTGGTGTTGCCTACAGTGCTTCATCAATATCCTTTAAAAAGCTTTAAATTTATGTCAAGCTTTTCTAGAGAAAGTGATGATGTTGCAACCGAACAACATCTCCTAGAATTTGAGTACTTTCTAGAAAAATTTCAAATTATTTATGAAGATGTGGCTTTAAGGATGTTTTGTCATTCATTAAAGCAAGGTGCTGAGCAATGTTTCCAGTGTTTGGAAGCAAGTTCAATTAGTTCATGGCAAGGCTTTCATGGTATCTTTCTTAGATATTGGGGCATGCACAAGTCATATGAAAAACACCTTTTGGAATTATATTCTATCCAGAGGCAGAGTAATGAATCAATCACTCATTTTAATAGAAGGTTTCAAAAAAAATATTTCAGTATGCCAAAAGAGATCCAACCTCCTGAGGCTATTGCCATGGTGTATTATTTGAAGGCTCATTCTATTGAATTTGATTTTTATCTAAAGGAGAGAAAGCCTTGTACTCTAGGGCTGATGTTTCTTTATGTACAGGAAATTGAAGATAATTTGTGGGCTTGTAGAAATTTTTCTTATCATGGTGAAATAACAAGTTTTGTTGAAGACAAGAGGGCTTGTCAAGAAAAAATGAAATTTCTTTACAAGAGAATGTGAGTTTAGAGATAAGAAAGGATTTTCAAAGGATGTTCGAGGATGTTCTCATTATTGAGACACAATAATTTAAGCATTTTGAGGATTTTAATCAACAAATTTTTATGACAGCTGAACTACACTTTGAAAACCTGGAAGATCCTTATAATTTTCATAATTTTAGTGACTTTGTGAACAGGGGAGAAACTAGAGGAGCTCCTCAAGTTTTGTTGTAGGAGGACGAATATTTTTGTCAAGAATTGGCATTGTACAAAAACCATCAGCATTATGGGGAACAAGCCTTGGATTTCTATTTTCGGTCTAAATGGTTGTCAGTAGAAAACAACAATCAATTTCCTCACACACAACGGTCCCAAATTGAGGATTCAAACAATGAAGGAAGTTGTCATGTTCAGAGGAATATACATCAACAAAATGCTCAAAAAAAGGAGGCACCTGAAATCTTGTCTCGTCAGTTCTATGATCCAGTGGCTGAGTATATGACAAATTTCTTTAGTCAACGACAAGCATTTAGGCAGAGGTATGTGCAAAGCTTTGTATCTAGAAAATTTTCATGGTACATCCCTGTTTTGATTTTTAAACTTTGATAGTATGGAGGCATTAATTCTAACACGCAGATGTTGGGTTGGTGCCATTGGAAGGCTGACTTCACATGATTGAGTTAAGCCATGTATATATATAGGATATGTACATAAATAAGCTCAGAAGTTCAACATTTTCAATTGCAGTATTTCTAGTTCGATATTTTCAGTTTAAGAATAAAAGAAGAAGTTCAAATTGTAGCAGGTTTTGGGGAGATTTCATACTGGGATCAACTTCCATTTGGTTTGACTCCATGCCCAACTAAGGCCATTGATCTACAAGTTCTCAGCGCTTTGCTACCAAATCACTGTCCCTAGATGGAGCCAGATGTTGTAGCTTATTTTTTCCAGCTAAAATAACCATAGAAAGGGAGGCCGACTCTATGAGATTATAATTGAGGAGAAGGACAAGAAGGAGAAACATCTCAATCTATTATTTGAACTGACTGAACGTAGAAATCCTTTTGCAAGTTTTCAGATGGAAACAACTAACATAGCATCTCAGAATGCAATAAGTAATGTTGAATTCTAGTAAGAGATTGTGAATGGTGTAGACTTTGGATTTTGTTGCATTAATGGTAATCAAAATATGAAAATGATGAAATTTTATAAAGCTCATATGAGTATAGTAAAGTTGTGAGCCACATATCTACTATGCATTTAAACAGTGTTCAAATACAAAATCTCAGCTTCATCGACTTGCATATCGTGGCAAGTCATGTAATGTTAAAAATCTTGCTCATGTTGATGTTTTCCTAACTTTGTTTAAAAAAATGGATGGCTATTCAACAATGGAAGTATATAAAAATTCGTGAAAATAAGAGAGTAAACAAAGGTTTCTTTAGAAATGAGGCAGTTCATGGAAATCTCGTTCTACTCAGAATAGCCAGACTTTATCCACAAGATATTTATTATCATATACATGCATATTTATAATGTACATCACGTATGTAGAAACCCACAAATGAAACTGAGACATCCAAAGGTGAAAGTTCTGGCAAAGATGCACAAAAAAATAATGTTCCGAAGAAAGATCTCTAAATGGTACACTCGGTACAAGTGTCGTGAATGATCAGGTTAGTGTGCTTAAAAATCTAATGCTAGATCTTTTAGATAAGATTGAAGATCTCAAGGTGATGATGTCAGCTCCACCGCTGTCTGAAGTTTTTTCAATCTCTTTATAATGACAAGAGCCTTTCTCAAGATAAAAATGTTTGTATGGATGTGAATTCCTCTTATGAAGTAGCAGCAATGACAAGAAATGGTTTTGATTAGCCTAGTCTACCAACAATTCCTCCTAATGGTAATGTAATGCATCTTGATGTGGTTGTGAGAGGTGTGAAACGTCCAACATCAAAATTTCATCCGAGAGCATAAAATTACTTGCATAGAAAACGCAGACATTCCAAAGTCATGATTTTCGATTTAAAATTATGGACAAATGGAGAAAAATTTGAGAAATCTGCGGCATGGGTTCTGTGCAGAGTGACCGTTGTTGACCTTATCGCTAAAATTGTCCAAAAATTCAAAGCCATTTAAGAGATTTCACTAATTCTTCAAAGGAAAATTTTACGAGAAACGTCTTGCAAAATTGGGTTTAATTCATTCTATTGGAATTCGATTTTCATGATTATCAAGTTTCTTCATCAGTTTCACTTGTCACAGGATGTTGAATCGATTTTTCAAGGAGAATATTATACTTAGACTGAAGGGGATTTATCCCTTTGAACGAAAAAACAACAAAAGAAGCCTTTCAAGATCGTGAATTTCGGACAGAAACATGAGAATTAATATTTGGATGTTGTGTCATCGTACTCAAGGAAGATGACAAAGGAGTGGAAAATTGCAGTGCATAAAATGTGTCTTCCAGTAAGAATACAGAGACATAGCTGGAAGGTGGGAATTCATTTTCTTCTGATGAAGGTGCAAAACAAAGAACTCAATCAAGTCGCTTGTTTATAAAAAAGTAATGAAATTAGTTTTGAAACACCAAGGGAGTTAGCAACCAAGTACATGGATTGTTCGCTTCCATTCTCTAATCAATGAGTTAGTGAATCTATTGAATCTTCTGTCTACACCTTTGAACAAAAAGTTAAGAGAAAATGAGCTGCAAGCGTTGTTTCACATGGAAATCATTGCATCAAAGGTTTGCGGAGGCACAAAAGGAAGGAAGTTTATGACAACGAGTGGTCCCGCAAAGAAATTTTTCTCAAATTGCTCATAAAAAAATCAATGACTGACATTCATTACAGCACCACCCTGATCATTTCTATAAAATGCCAGAGGTGGTCCCGTAGGTGGTTTTGGGTTTTGAGAAACCACAAATTTTTTATATCATAAATAAAATACAAAGTATGGGACCCAAATTTATGTATTATCCACCTCAGCATTAGTACAATATGAAACATGTAAAACTTCGAAGACTGATGTTTAATTTCTGTTATTAATTAAAAGAGAAAGACACCCATGAGTATGTTTGACCATATTTGTAAAGGGTTGGGTTAACATAAGCTATTTTATTTATTAGATAAATTATTTTGAATAGAGAAATAATTTTGTCACCGTTAGAATATTAGAAATTCCGTTCTTTAACTGATTTTGTTTTAACAGTTAATTAGTTAGGCTGAGAAGGGAGAATAAAAGGGGAGAAAAAATCTCATGAAAGGTTTCCGAGTTTTTGACCTCTGGGGGACTATAATTTTGTACTTATTTTTCTAATGAATTAATGAAAGAGGCATCAAGTTTCTTGCAACTGTTGATGGTGATTCGTGTTATATTGTGTTCTTTCTTATTTGAATGAAGTGAAGTAATGTAGCTTCTGGTCTCTTAATTACATTTGTATGTAAGAGTTAAATAAACTTAATATGCACTCCTTCACTCCAACTTTTCTCTCTTCACAAATTCATTCTGAGACTTAAAGTAATAGATTTTGTGTTACAACATATTATTTTGAGTTTCACAACATTCTTCTTTTCATTCAGATATCAGCAGTTAAAGGCATTGCGGAATATTTTATTATTTCAGATTATTAAGGGTTTTAAATAATTAATTTCCAGAGGAATAAGACAAAGACTGAACAATAAAAATTGTTTCCATAAAATATTTTTTAAAAATTTCTTAAGCACTGATTCCTTTCACAACTGAGGGATTGTTTCTTAGGAAGCAACAGACCCCATGTTTTGGTAAAGTCAACCAAGCTTGATAAATTTTGTATACAATAGGTGAATGAGGGAGAAATATAGTTAGTCATGCATTTTCACTCGTTATCTCTAAACAAGATTACTATTATGTACTAATTTTTGAATTACGTTAATACAATAGGACTTTTCTTATATGGTGTACAATTTCATTTAGTTTGTGAGTGTATTTTTTGACAACATATCCAAGATCCCCTCCTATTATGTGTTGTAATGATTTTTGTTATATCTTTTATCAGTTTGATCATGTTTTGAGTTCATTTTTCTAATTTTTTTTACTATATATATGCACAATGTACTTACTTTTTTTTCTTGTAATTATACAAATTCTTGCAATTTCTTGTAGCGATCGAGTAATTTTTTGTTGAGTTCCTATAATTTCTTGTAGCTTTCTGAATTTCTTGTAATATATATTATGTTTTCCTCTAATGAGACAATTTTGATAATAAAATGTTGGTTAGGGAATATGATTTAGTTAGACTCGTTTTTTTCATTAGTTATTGTCGTGTTTTCAAATTAATTTTTAGAATTAGTTAGAATTTATATGCCTTAAGTAATGATTGGAGTGATAAATTGAAGGAATTTTCCATTTTAAATTGAAAGTATTTATCATTGGATTGGAGTGAGTATCTTTATCCACCTTAGAACATTGATTTTCTTGACATATTCCTTTACAACACATTTTATAGGCCACTTTGACTAAACAAACACGTTTTTAGAAATAACATTTAGTTATATTGTGTAATGTGTCTCTCTGAATTTGAAAATTTACATCAACTAGGTCACAAACTACATTTAAAGTCATTGAAATCAGTTTTCAACTTGATTCAATTATAATATTTACCTGTACTTGGTTTTTGTTTTATTTTTGCATAGGAAAACACCTAAGCAGCTAGTGTTTCACCTCGTAGTCTACCTACCTATTGTGTTATTCAACAACCCCCCTCTACCATTTGAAATTGTATTATCTCTGTGCTAGTACAGTTGCTACTACATTTATGGACAGAATTCAAAAGCTACATGGAAGCCCAAGGGTTATTGTGAGCGACAGAGATCCCATTTTTACTAGAAATTTTTGGACGGAGTTATTTTCTTGTTTGGGTACTCGATTAGCTCATAGCTCATCTTATCATCCTCAATCTGATGGTCAAACTGAGATAGTAAATAAATGTTTGGAAGATATCTTCGTTGTTTTGTATCTGATAAGCAAACACAATGGGTCAAGTGGTTACCTCTCTTTGAATGGTGGTATAACACTTCCTTCCATACTGCAGCAAAAATGACCCCATTTATGGCACTTTATGGATATCATCCACCATCCATCACATCATCTTTAAGGGAAAATTCGAAGGTTCAAGCGGTGGAAGATCACATCGAGCATCAGCAAGAAGTTCTCCAACTCTTAAAGGATAACCTGAATTTGGCACAAAATCGAATGAAACAACAGGCAGATCAACATCGCAGCGAGAGAAGTTTTGATGTAGGAGATTGGGTATTTTTACGGCTACAACCATACAAACAAATGTCCCTCGAGCAAGCTAAGAAGGATAATAAATTATCACCAAAGTACTATGGTCCTTACAAGGTGTTGCAAAAGATTGGTACTATGGCATACAAATTGGAGCTTCCTGCTTCTTCGCGAGTACATCCAGTTTTCCATGTTTCATGCTTAAAGAAGGTTATAGGTGAAAATCTTCCAGTTCAAATAGTATTGCCAGAACTTGATGGGGAAGGGAAGATCATATTGGAACTTGAAGCAGTCATAGAAAAAAGAACTCGACAACTACGGAATCGATCAATTTCAGAGTATCTCATCAAGTGGAAGAACTTACCCACTGAAGATTCTACATGGGAGGATGAGAATTTTATACAGAAGCACCCGGAGCTACTCAAGTGTTGAGGACAACACTTTTTTTGAAGGAGAGGGGCATGTTAGGTTCCTATATCACTAGTATAGCCCCTTATTATTGTTAGTGTAAACCCCTTATTGTTATTATTGTACCCTTGTAACCCCCATTTTGTTATTATTGTGCCCTTAAATTATTATTGTTAGGTCGGCTAGGATTACATTGTGGCCCACTAGGATTACATTATGGCCCCATGGACTCCTATAGATAGAAAGGAGGTTTTGTGAATTGTATCATCCAAGAATTGTTCATTTATGTAATGTATTGGAGGTTGCCCCCTCGAAGTGGCTCATTTCTAAGGCGTTTATATCTCTTTTCTTCTCTTTTTGAGTTGGTTACACAACATCACCTTTCACTATCACACCATCAATTTTTTTTGTCACCATCTATGGTGCCCGCTCCCAAACTTGCGATGCGATATATCCCATCGCAGTTCTGCCACACTATAATTTCCAACACTCACTCCACCACTCTTGCAATCATGATATTGTTATCGCATCGCAAAACTCACAAAAATATTTCCCCTCCAATGCTCCGATATCTTAAAACTACCGATAAATAGTTAATAATCAAATAACATAGAATCTTGATCGTATATCAGTGAATCAACGTATCACGTGTTCTAAAGTTGTGGTCCGAACGAATATTGCGATGTGAGATCATAATTAAAGAATTTATTTGCCAAAATAAAACCACGTGCACTAACGTTTTTAATTATTACGTAGGCATAAGAATATTGATGGTATATAGTACCCAATGTATTTGATGGCATGCTACTTAATGTTTGCGGATTTTTATCATTTAAACCATATTTTCCATCACTTCAAACGTTTCTGTTAATCGCTCTCAGATTGCAAAGTATTGTTCTTCATTCAATGTCTTTATCTTACTACTAGCTAGTCCTGAGAAGCAAGATTATGGTGAGATGTCAAAAGCTACGCAAAAGACCAAGAAACCCATGGCTACTCCACACCTAGCGCCTCACACTTCAGAAGTAACAGAGATGCCTACTCTATTCTCTGATACAACACGCAATCAAGACAGTGGATCTTCCTCATGGGAATCCATGTACAAATTGTTTAAGGATGAAAATCCCAGAGTAATTGAAAGGGTAGTCACAACTGATGCCCCAACATCCTTTGAAACTTCTTGCAGTGAAGTTTCTAATTCCTTCCTCAATCGAATTTCTGCTCGTCCTAAAATTCTGCCCTATTAATATATAGTGAAATGGATAATGGACAATTTGAACATTGGATAGAGGACAATCTTAACTTCAAGGGACACAGTAATTGGGTATTTCAAGGAAAAATATTTACAGAAAATGTATCACATACTAGACCCACAGAAGGTATATGACAAGAATTTCAGACTTGAAAAGTTTGCAAAGGAAAATAAGCTAGCGTCAGAACCAATAAGGAAATGGAGGCACAACCCCAACAAACACAAACATGATGATAAGGGTATGTACTCTGTATATTCTATTGTTGGTCCAGATTTTTATATTGCTGCTATGATGTGTAGGCTGTTTGGTTACCCTAATACAAGTAAAATTTTGGTTGAATGGGTTCCTCTCATTGAAGCTACATCATATTCATATATTATGGATTGGGGTACCATTATTTCCATTAATATTTCCTCCTAAATCCTTGAATAAAGAAAGAACCGAAATTCACTTCCAAGAGAATTCCCCCCTTTTTCATGAGTGCTTATATCATGAATGCAATATGCTTTACTTCTGATTTCCCAACCATGGGATGGAAATGGAATATACAAGATCCTTCCCCTATCCATGTCTACCAAAATATCCTTTGGGAGTCCAATTATGAGTCTCATTTTTATAGATTTTTTCATGTAGTCATTTTACCCCTTTACCAAGTTGTTTTTCGAGAAAATACCTCAAGAATGTCAAAAGAATCTAGAGATGTTTTTATGACCACAAGGACATGGTTTGGAGATGAGCTATTTACATATGTTAGAGTTTATGGAAGTCTAGCCAATCCCCATGTTATCCCACTCCATGTACCAGATAAACTCCTAACCAGAGAAATTGTCTATCAAACAGTAGGGAATGGGTTAACCAAAGCCTTAAAGGAAGCCAACAAGTCTGCCTGGCCATCATTTCCTATTAATTTTGGATTCTACGCTTTAGAAAATTACAAACATGATGGACTTGAAATCAAACAAATTGAATGTTTGAAATTATCTACCATGCCCAATAGAGAGTTTTACCCAAACAAAGTGGCTCAATACTTTATAGCCGAGGTAAAAGTCAAGCAGTTTATCCATGAGCACAATGAATATGAAGATCTATATGAGCATGCTGAAACATATTCACAGGTTGAAAATCTAGCAACAATTCCTGTTGATCCACAACAACTTGCCAAGTTTAAGGAGTACATATACAAGGTTTTGGAAAATATTCCTCTACACATGTTGAGGGTATCTCAACCAATTTTATAGAAAGAATAGGATTTGGAGAAGCCTGCAAAGGACACTGAGGTCTTATAGGGAATAAAAGGAACCACATCCACAAAATAAAAAACTGTTAATAATTTCTTTAGCAGTAACTTGGATGAGGTTTGGAACCAGTTTGATGAGAAGATCAAAGGAAAGCAAGAGGAAAACACTTCTGAGCCTAAATAGATAAGAAAAAATCCTCAAGGAAAAATACAAAGCCTATTACTGTTGGGGCTTCTGACAAAGCAGTTATTAAAGAAGAAATTGAATTCATCCCAACCTTCCCCTGGTCAGAAGTTTTTCTCAAGATGGAAGAAATCCCTCCTCTTGACATCTTTTACAATCCCAAACATCGGGCTGTAATGAGAAGACAAAGAAAGAGAAAAAGAGTTGGGAAATCCCAGACATTAGTTCATGGAGATATGCCAATGGAAATGGTGTGGAGATATTCACAAACCAATCCTTCTGAAGATTTAAAAATATTGTCATAGTTTGAAGGTGCTTATGCAGCTGCTACAATTGTGAAGGCATCAAAATTCTAGCAATTGGTCAAGGAAAAGGATGATAAGATCCATCAACTAGAGAAAGAGTTGTTAAATGAAAAGTAGAGTATTGATCACCAGTGGAAGACACAATTATCACAAATTCAACATAGCTTTGATCAATTGAAATTGCATCATCAGGCTGATATGAAGGTCAAATATACTTAAATCCAACAACTCTAATTCACAATTGAAAAATTGAAGGAAAATCCAAAAATTGAAGACTTTAAGAAGGAAGCTGATCTGGATCTTAGGGGGAGGCCCCCAAGATTTAGAAAATTGAAATGGATCTGACAAGATCTGCAAAATTAGAATGCTAGAAAAAAGAGAGAACACACTGCAAATAAAACCACAAAGAAACTTGTTTTATTAAAACAGAGAATAAATGTAGAAGCTACATTGTGGTGGACAGTCTGTCCTTTTACAAAGTGAGGCTTATTATTTATAGCATTTTTTTGAGTTACAATACCATGGGTAGATACCATAGGTGGATACCATGGGTAGATACCACTTACAATACCATGGGTAAATTCCATGTGTGGATGAATAACATAGGTGGATACATACCATGGGTTAATGAATATCATAGATATATGTCACTTACAATACCATAAAAAAATAAATACCATGGGTCGATTCCATTTACAATACCATGGGTAAATTCCATGGGTGGATGGATAACATGGGCGGATGAACACCATGGGTGGATGCCATTTTCCATTCAGATCATTCCTCCCTCCTTAAGAAGCAATGGTCCCCATTGCATGAAGTCCCATCCTAAGAAGTCTTTGTTGAATATGAAGAGCCACCGAAGAGAAGGGTTTTGTGTAGTTAACCCATAACCATGATGAACGAAGATTTGAGGATAGAGATACCTTGTAATGCTTGTGACCAACTGTGATATTGACAGTGTGCGGTCTAGCAAATGGACTTTGATGAAGTGTGGATTTGTGGATGACCCAAAACCATAGTAAATGAAGATCCGAGGATAGAGATACCCTGTAATGCTTGTGACCAACTCTAATATTAACAGTGTGCGACCTAGCAAATGGACTTCAATGAGAAGGATTTTGTGCGGTTGACCCATAACCGTGATGATGATTGTTGATGAAGTAGCAGGTGCCTACATATCTTGGGGTGGGGGGGCACATTTCCAAATAACCCAAGTAGAATACTGCTATGCTGAAACTGATGAATGTGAAGCAGGTGCCTACTAAAGCAGGGTGGGAGGGCACGTCTCTAAAGGGAATTCACTCCCAATACTGGTCTAGATTTAAAATGAGCATAACTCAGTTATTATAACTTATAATATTTATTATAACCTATTTCTAGAAATGGAATGATCATTCTTCATCTTTCCATGTGTTTTAAATCACTATTTGGAGACTCTAGACTCTCATATTCGCGTAGGAATTGTCCCGTCGTGATAATTTTTTTGAAAAAATAGCTGATTTTAAATCAGCGATAACTCCCTCATCTGGACTCCGATTCGACCGATTTTTCTTTTGAAATCGGGTTATTTTTCAAGAGGAGCTCATATCTGTAACCATTTATCTGAAATGTCTCACTTAAAACTGCAATAAACGACGGGAGAGCCACCGTCCATGAATTGTCGTTAGAAAAATTGCTGCAACATTGCTGATTTTGAATGAGCGATATCTCCTTCATCCGAAATCCAATTCGTCCAATTTGTTTTTTGAATTTGGGAATTTTTTTGCAAGGAATCCAGATATGGTCTTTGTTTTTGTAAATTTTTCACCAAAAGTTTCATATCTGATGTGAAAACTCGCTGCCTAAAAAATTCATGGAGTTTGTTGAAGATTGTTGCAAAACATTGAAATTGAAATATGCTTCAAACCCTCATTCCCATGGATTCGTAACCTGAATCTGATACCACTGATCCAGATCTTTGGGGGAGGTCCCTAAGATCTAAAAATTTGAAATGGATCTGACAAGATCTGCAAAATTAGAATGCTAGAAAAAAGAGAGAACACATTGCAAATAAAACCACAAAGAAACTTGTTTTATTAAAACATAGAATAACTGTAGAAGCTACATTGTGGTGGAAAATCTGTCCTTTTACAAAGTGAGGCTTGTTATTTATAGCCTTTTTTTTGAGTTATAATACCATGGGTAGATGCCATAGGTGGATACCATGGGTAAATTCCATGTGTGGATGAATACTATGGGTGGATACATACCATGGGTTAATGAATATCATGGATATATGTCACTTACAATACCATAGGCAAATAAATACCATGGGTCGATGCCATTTACAATACCATGGGTAAATTCCATGGGTGGATGGATAACATGGGCGGATGAACACCATGGATGGATTCCATTTCCCATTCGAATCAAAAGCAATGGAATTGAACACTTTGGCCCAAAAAAAAGTAATATTTTGTCAGAAGTTAACAATAATCAATTATCTGTGCAAAAAAAGTGACTCACTGATTAATCAATCGTCCAATCTGAGGACAAATTTTGATGACATTGATGAAAAGATCTTAGAGTTTATCACTTGGAAAGACACCGCAGAGGGCAGAGCATAAAATATTCCTAGAATAGAGGATTCTCATAAAGAAATCCTTTTTAGTGATTGGGACATACAACTAAAAAAAGCAGAAAGTGATGTCTTCCGAGCAAGAGATGTTGCAAGCAACATTACTGAAACTATCAATAACCATTTATCTGGTGCCAATATTATCCAAGAATGCCCACCTTGTTCTCTTCCCAATGTTAAAGTTTTATTGAAACAATGGCAGGAAAAGTCAAAGGTAAAGGAAGAAATAATTTAAAAGATGGAAAAACTAGACTGGGAAAAATATTGGTAGTATCCTTTCAAGCCACACAACTAGTGGATAATGTTGTGTTGCCTTACTGATACATTCTCCCACATGCTTCCTGCATTATTAGATGCAGTGTATACTAGACAACTGTGCTTAAGACTAGCTCAACCCCCTAAAGTGCAACCAATGTTGGATATTTACGAGCTCAAGCAACAAATGGCGAAGGAGACTTCATCATACTCCTGAGCTCGCCATACGAACAAATTCTATTTTTGTCCTATTATCTCTAATTTTAAAGAGAGTTATTTAAAACTCCTCAACACTTTTTGTATTTTGTATTTTTAAATTTCTAGTACTTACTATATAAACCCTTTCATGTCTACTTAGAAAGGGTCCTGAAACTTTGCAAAGAAGGCTTTGAGAAGTTGTATTTTTGTACTTTTTTGAAATCCTCTTAATAGAAAGATTGGACCAGAGCTATTAATTTCTTGAGAAGAGTAAAGATATATCTGGTACTTCTATCTTTATATTGTTGTTCTATTATATGTCATTAATAGCCATACTTATTTTAATTGTTTTTTTATACATATCCTTTAAATGCAATTGGACATTAATTCAATTTTGAACATGCAAAGATTGCCATATTTTGATATATATACAAGACATTTAGTTATTTGATGCAATATGAGTATAATTATTTAATTTGGTTAACTATTTAATCAAATTAATTATCTTTAATTGTTTTCACTTCTATAAGTGTTTGATAAATCTATATTTTCATACACTAAGTATAATCTTTGAAATCACATACAAAAGAAACATAATTAAGTCCCATGATATAAATAGGTATATATACACTTTCAAGTTTGTTATCACTCCCATTTATCATTCATCCAGTTATAAATACCTCACATCCACTAAATTATACTTATTGGGAAACTGGTCCCATCATCCCTAGTCAGAGCCGCTATACCAAACGAAAAAGGAACAATTTTTAAGTTCCCGACCGGGTGGTCATCCCTCGATTTTGTTGCAACGATTTTCTAGGCATGAACATTTTTGGCACAAGAAGGAGGGCCTACTAGAATATGAATGGAATTAAGGTCTAATCCTAGATCTATAGGCCATAAAAAGAGTCAATCTCCCTCCTAATCTCCTACAAATTCAAGGTCACATTCAAAATCCCATCCCTTTAAATCTGAAGTTGTTCAATCATATCCCAAATCTCCTAGTACATTCCCTGAGGTCATTCCACCAGATTACACTCCAGAATCACCTGAAGTTCAGACCTTGAATAAGAAATTAGAATATATTTCAATTTCAGGAGAAAATCCCGTGCAATTTGAAACTTCTAAAGGAAGGGTAACATCAGTGTTTGAAGGTATTGATGTATTAACTCATTCTCAAAGTGAAAAACTTGGAATAACTCCATTTGAGTTTCCACTTCATTCTCAACAAAGGAAGACTCCTACATCAAAGACCCAAACATCCACTAGCGAGATCACATCACCTTCACCTCCACAAACTCCTTCATTCATTCCTCCTTCATTTCCTTCTTCCCATCCAATCACTTCATCTATTCATATCTCTTCAAATGAAATAGCTAGTGCTGCCTCAATCAATACTATTTCAACAATGATTTCTTCTACCACTACATCAACCTCTGAAACTACTACAACATCTTCCAATCCTACAGGTCATAGAATGACAGCTAGACCATGGACTAATCCATGAGTTGTTCATTTGGCATGACCTCTTCATGATCTACCTAAGCACCCAGAGAGATGGTTTCTCAAGTATAATCCTGATGATGGACTCCCCACCGAGGAACACCTTCATAATTTCATGCTAGCGATGAAGCTCAATGGAGTATCTAAAGAAGACTGTGTAGTTAGGTTATTCCCTTATAATTTCGAAGGATCAACAAGATCATGGTACTTTTCGCTACCATCAGGTACTATAACTAGTTGGGACATATTTGAGGAGAAATTTTTAACCAAGTTTAGTGATGATCACACTATTGCTACTCTTATAATTGATCTTTCTAATCTTAAAGCTAATTCAAGAGAAAATATCAAAGACTTTAATTCCAGGTTTAATAAATTTCTAAACAAAATCCCAACTACATGAAAACCTGGTGTTGATGTACAAATTGAATGGTACATATCTTCTCTTCCTTCCAATATTGCAATTTTTGTAGATGGAGCTAACAAAGTAACTTTGGTAGAAAACATGAAGGAAGCCATGTCTATTGAAAAGAGAATACTTGCATTAGAAGAGAAGACTGCCCAAGAAGAAAGGAAAAATAAGGTTATATTTAAGGATGAATCAAAGAAGAAATATCCTAAAGATCCCTTCGATCTTGAAGGATTACAAAAGGTCCTTAAATACATGTAAAATGAGATGATATAAATAAAAAAGTAGGTAGCTGAGTCTTCTTCCAAAAATCCTTTTAGATATTTCTAGAAATCTTAGACATCAAATCCTCAACCACCGAATATTATATCCAATTTTGAATTTGATAAGGATGAAGACAAGGATGAAAGAACATTATCTCTTGAAGAATCTCAAGATGAAGAACTAATTGAAGTACATGGGTTATGGGATTTAATACTCCATACTTATGCTAATGAAGATAAGCACAAAGACTTACCTGTTAGCACCATAAGTAAAGGTCCTATTGATTCATCACAATCAATCCAGAAACATAAACCCTCATCCCCTACTGCTAAAGATAAAGTTATCAATAAAAAACCTCATCCCCTGTTGCTAAAGATAAAGTTATCAATAAAAAACCTCCTTCCACATCTTCTAAATTAGTCCCATATTCTTCATATTATCCATCTACATCAAAGAACTTGGTATTATCTGATAGCATTGAATACAATATGGTGCAACACATGACGAAAATCAAGGCAAACATCTCCCTACATGAGGTAAGTAAGTTGAAACAACAACAAATTTCTTTACTAAAATAATTGAATGGAGTTCTTGCTTCTCCTCTACCTGCTGCTGTTACATACAAAGCCTCTAAAGGAGTAGGTAAACCTCCTCATGATACATAAGAAACTTTTGATTCCTTGGATTCTATTTTAATTGGGGATAGATCCAATTTACATACTCCTCCTTTCCTTCCGACTTTTGAAATTTTCAATAAAAATATGCAGAATTTCCTAATAGACTCCGGATCTTCTTCAAATATAATGCCATATTCATTTATCTGAAATTAAAGATTTCTCCCCAAAAGTATGTTGTTCACATTATTCAACTTAATAGAACCAAATTTAAGGTCCTAGGAGAAATGCATTATGTTCTCATTAGACTCGCTTTTAATTCAAAGGTATGTCAAATCATTGACATACTAGTTACTGATATTCTTGGTTTTTATGGTTTAATTCTTACCAGATATTGGTATGAGAAGTTCCATGGTTATTTTCCCATAGAATGGTCTCATATGTGGCTTCCTTACAATGGAAAGCCAAATCAAATTTGAGTTGACCGTGAAAAACACATGAAATTATTTAGTAAATGATTTTGAAGATGAAAATGAGCTAGTGGCCTTTACCAACAATATCATGGGGAATTACTCCGCTGAATCATTCTTGGGTAATTTTAATGCACAAAAATACCCATTTTTAATCATTTTTGTTACTTCTCATGTCAAGAACATTTCACAATCTGATTCTTCTAAATGTGTAAATATTGTAGAAAAACCATTAGTTAAATATTTATTTTGGACTTTGTATTTTGATGGATCTAGATCTAATGATGGTGAAAAAGCAGGTTGTATATTAATAATTCCACAAGGAGAAAACAAAAATTATGGCATGTAGATTATAGTTTTAATGCACAAATAATACTACTGAGTATGAGGCACTGGTCCAAGGATTATATAAAGTAATAGATCTAAATGTCAAATATCTTCAAGTACTTCGAGACTCTGAAATTATTGTAAAAAATATAAGAAACACCATTCATTGTGTTTCTGCCCATTTGAAACATTATCATCTCTTGTTCAAACCATCAGATCTCATTTTTTGGCATTTAACATTTCTCCTATCCCAAGACTTCAAAATGCTAGTGTTGACCTTTTGGCCAATGTAGCATCTAGACTTATACCATCTGAGGATTATAGTCCAGATATGTTTTCCATTGAATTAATTTTTCGACCATCCACTCCAGACAATGTCACCAACTAGCATGTGTTCAATGATGATGAAGACATTTTAACATTTTTAACATCTAAAAGATAATATGATGATCAAATAATTGATGAGGATGAACATGAGAGATAGTTCAAACAAAAAACTGATGAAAATGCTTTACCCAAATCTGTGGTTAAAATTGAAGACATTTATCACCTAAAAGACAGATTTAAGAAGGTCACTAAGTCAAAAATTCTAAGCTCAACCTTAAGGTGTGAACTAGTAAACCATGGAAATGACATCAAACCCCAAAACATCAATCTAGGTCTAGGTTTCACACCAAATGGGAGATTGACCTTTATTCATTTATTAAATAGATATAAGATTGTTTTCGCATGGAGTTATGAAGATCTTAGAACATATGATACCTCCATTATCCAACACACTATTCCAATGATTTCCGATGACAAACCTATACAGCAGAAATTAAGGAATTTTCACCCCAATATTGAAAATGAAATCAAGTCTAAGCTGAATAAAATCCTTAAAGCTAAAATCATTTTTCCTGTTACGCGTTCCAAATGGGTGTAAAATTTAGTACCCGTCAGCAAGAAAAATGGTGACATACACATTTGTATAGATTTTAGGAATCTGAATAAAGCTTTTCAAAAGGGTAATTTCCCATTTCCACCCATGGTAGAAATTTTACAATTAGTGGCGGGTTACAAACTCATGTCTATCCTTGATGGTTTCTCAGGATATAACCAAATCCTAGTTCATCCAGATGATAGGTTAAAAACTACGTTCAAGACCAAATGGGGAACATATGCTTATCAGAAAATGCCTTTTGGTCTAATAAATGCAAGGGAAACCTTCCAAAGAGCCATGGACATAAATTTTATAGGTCTGATAAAAAAGAAAAATGTTATTTACTTGGATGGCATAAAAATATATTCTAAGAAAAGGAGCAACCATTATCATGATTTGAAATAGATCTTTGAACGTTGTAAAAAATATGGAATTTCATTCAATCCAAAAAAATCATACTTCGCTCTTAGTAAAGGAAAAAATTTAGGATTTATCATATCCAAAGAAGGTATTTGCCTTGATTATGAAAGTATTAAAGCAATCTCTGAAACCTCTTTTCCCCACACTAAGAAATCAATGCAGTATTTCTTAGTGAAAATAAATTTTGTCAAGAGATTTGTCCCTGTTTTTTCCCAAATTTTTCTTCCATTACAAGCCATGATCAAGAAAAACGTAGTCTTTAAATGGGGTCACAATGAAAGAGAAGTTTTTGATTCAATCAAACAAATTCCTCCTCTTTAACTACTCCAAATTTTCTGATCATTTTATTTTGTATACTTTTTCTTCTGAAACATCATATGCTGTTGTTCTAGCACAAGTTAATGATCAACGAATCTAGGCACCCATCTCATTCTTTAGTTTGATTTTTCAAGGTGTTGAATTAGATTATTTAGAGGTGGAGAAACAAGCTTTTGTTGTTTTCAAATATATAAAGCATTTAAGGCCTTTTATTCTAAATACACACACTAAAGTAATATTTCAATTCCCAACGGTGAGACAATTACTTATATAAAAATAATTAGGAGAAAAAAGGGAAAATTGGGTCATAACTTTGAAAGAATAAGACATAGACATAAAACCAGCTAAAATTGTCAGAGGACAGGGTTTTGCAGATTTCTTACAAGAGCTTCCAACATACCAACTGATGAGGACTCAGGTGATATTGTACGCATATCTGAGTTAAGCCTAACTGATACTAAGTCCCAATATGTTGATCTTATTTTTTATTTAAAGAATGGATATTCTCCCCCTGAACTCAATTATAAAAGAAAAAGAGCTTAAAGGTTAAAATCCAATAGATATGAAATCATTAACAATGTGTTATTCAGAAAAAACTATGACTCTGTTTTGTTAATATGCCTTGAAAAGTATGAAACAAAAAAGATTTTGCAGGAGCTAGGCGATGGACTAGTTGTTGAAAATTTCAGAGGGGATGCCACAGCCCATAAGATCCTGCATGCAGGGTATTATTGTCCAATATTATTCAAAGATACCCATGCATATGTAAGGAGATGCAAAATTTTTTAGGCTGCTACATGAAGACAAAAAGACCGGCCTTACCTCTTCAACCATTCAATATTGAAAAACACTTTCAACAATGGGGATTGGAAATAGTAGGTGAGATTGTTCTTCACTCTTCCAAGAAACATAAATATATCCTTACTACTACAGACTACTTCACCAAGCTGGTGGAAGAAATTCCACTAAAGGTATCCAATTACGATGCTATTATCGAATTCATTGATTAGTTCATTATTACCAGGTTTGGTTTACCAACTACACTTATCTTTGACAATGCATCTTACTTTTCAGGTAATAACATGACTGAATTTTCTCTTAAGAGGGGATTTAAACTTAAATACTCTGCTAATTACTATCCCCAAGGGAATGGTTTGATAGAGTCAACCAATAAAAACCTCATAAGAATTATTAAAAGAACTGTTGATCGAGGCCAAAAGAATTGGGATAGATATTTGAAATTTTCTCTATGGGCTGATTGAATAACCCAGTAGGCATCCATAGGTACTTCTCCCTTTAATTTGGTATATGGGAAATAAGTTATCATTCCTTCTAATCTAGCCCTTCCTTCACTATCCCTATTCCAATTCATCGAAGAAACACCTTCCTCTTCTTTGCAATTAAGAATTTCTAAAATACTTAAATTATAATAAGAAAGGGAAAAAGGAAAGCTTACACATGCACACCATCAACACATAGTTAAATCTTCTTTTGATGCAAGTTCCGTTACCAAAAAATATTTTCAAGTTGGAGATCCTATCCTCAAATGGGACAAGGCACATGAGAAAAAAAGGAAAGCATACTAAATTCCATAAAATGTGGCCTGGATCATTTAAAATTGCTGAACAAATAGGCTCATCAAATTTTGTACTGCAAGATCTACAAGGAAATAGACACTCTCTTCATGTTAATGTGCTTATTCTAAAAAAGTTATTTTCTTAGAAGAACATTTATTCTATTGTAAATATGTAGGTATTTACATTTACATATTTAGGTTAGTTAGAAAATAGTGTTAAGTAACATTTTTTTGGCAATTTTATCATCATCTCTAATTATCTTATGATTTCTTTTCTTTGAAGGTAGGAATTTTTTAGGAAAAGATTACACAATTGAAAATTGGATAACTATCATAAAACTCTGAAATATTTTTCCATAGAAGTTTCAAATTCTTTTAAATCTCTAACTTTATAAAATATTTTGATCATATTATCAGTCAAAAAAAGTTTTCTTTAACAAAGTAAATACTATTTTGTAACTAAGCATCTTTAACTCTAAATTTTCATCCAAAACCATTGAGGAGTCAATGATTCTCCCCATACATTAATCATACTCTTTTTAGAGTGTAATTAAAAAATATATAAAACTTAAAAGATAAGAGGTCTCATCACGAGTCTTCTTACCATGATTATTGGAAAATAGTAGGCTGACATTACCACTACTGAATACCAAACCAGGGTAATGGCTTATGATTATTTTAACCATAAGAACATGGGTCTCATCACGAGCCAATTTGTTCAGCTCAATTACAACTAGTGAATGACATTGTCATTATCTGATCACCAAAACATGACAATGGTTTTTAAGTACTACCAAAACCCATATGTATATATATATATATATATATTGAATTTATCTCTAAAGGTTGCAATCATTAATGGATGGGATACTGGATCATTGATGGTTAACAGGTAACCCTGTCAAGGCTATGAACGTTTGCTGGCAATAGTGGCTCTACCTATGAAAAAATGAGTATATCAAAAGGTTAAGTTTAAAAAATCCCCCTACTTTATCTTTATAACCAATTAATGACTGATATAGACACTTAAATATTTTCATCAACAAGAGATTTTTAAATCGTTACAATGAAATTAAATTTTTTATTCCGAGTAATTTTATTTATCCAACATTTAGAAAATAGTTTTCCTTTCCTTGATCATTTTTACTTATTAAATTTTTAAGAATTTCAATTTTATAAATTAGAGATAACTGATTCTTCCAGTGAATCGCCAATTGCTGTTCTATTCAACAACATCCCCATTATTTATGTATAATTAACTTAGAAAATAATGCAGACCCTTTCTAATTTTTAAGTAAGGATAAGAAAACACTTTTATTTCTTTATAGGAAAAAAATTTGATATCCGATGCATACACTTGGATCCTATTGACCATAGGACTTAAACGAATATGCCAAAAAGCCCCATCACATATCGCATATCGCAATTGAAATACACGGCACACAAAGCACTCCATCGAAATATTGCAATGCGATATAGATTGAATGCATAAAAAGTGCATAAATGCTTTTGAAAATCATAAAGCACGATAAAAAAGGAAAAGCTCCCCGATGGACATTATTTTAAAATACCATTGGTAGGACCCGTCTTACCGCCACGTCACCTTTCGCTATCATGCCATCACAAAAAAATTGTTACCATCTATGATGCCCACTCTCAAACCCCCGATCCGATATATCGCATCGCAGTTCCGCCACACTATACTTTCCAACACTCACTCCACCACTCTTGTGATCACAATATTGTGTTACACTGAAAATTGTCACCTTATTTTGTTGTCTGTATGAGCTCATTATCACTCATACATTTCTCCCTTGCAAGTCTAAACATATCAGTTCCTAATATAAAGCATTGAAAATAAGAGAAAAGCTCATAAAAGTCCTTAAAACACTTGTACTACACTTTCTCTTAGCTTTACTTGCGGTACCGCACCTTTTGTAAAGGAAAATTGTGGTACGTACCACACTTTTTCTTCATTAAAAATGCGAAGCCCTGTAAAAGGTAAAAAAAAGGCGCAAGTAAAATCTAGAAGCTCAGTTTGAGTCATTTTTTGAAGCTTTTGGAAACATCCCTGCGGTGGAAAGTACGCTCCTTTCATGTTCATGCATCCCATCCAATAAGGAGCTAACCCCTTGATGTAAGGAACTAATCCCTTTGAAGTAGGATTCTATCCCTTCTTGTATGGAGTTGTAACCTCCTCTTCTCCACTATAAAAAGAGGCATAAGGCAGCCTCAAGGGGTTAACAATTGATGGGTGGAAGCTTTAGTATTATTTGAGGTGAGATGCTGTTGGAACTTAGACCCTTTTAGCTGAGATTTTATGTGGGAAAGATTACATACCTGTATGTATCTTGGTTAGAAGAGTGCAAGGCTTGTCAGAGTAAAGGAGATTCCTGCTTCGGACCCCAAGAAGACCTGTACAACATCAAGGCATACACGGTTGTAAGGTTTTTCTTACTATTCAAAGTTAATACAAATAAGTCTGTTTTTCTCAATAAGCTGTCAATTGATTGGTTTATTTTATGGATTCCTTGATCACCATAATAGATATGATTTATGAATATATGCTATGAGGGTGCTATTTTATGTTTGTTTGTTTGTGATTGCAGATCTTCGAAGGTAAATCTTTCGGGCGACTGAAGGACTACTATTACAAACAAGCGTTGGATCAAAGGTAATATCGTCAAGCCTTTATAGCATTTAATTATGAATCGCGATATATCTAGAGAAAGATAGATTTAATTGTCTGTTTGTTGCTAGATGTCTGTAGGACATTTGGGAGGTCTGTCTTGTCCGTAAGAACGACTTATCCGTCCAACAAATTGGCGACTCCACTGGGGAATGATTGGATTTTTGGTTTTCCTTTTGTTTTGACTTGAGAAAATAATTTTTCTGGTTCTTGATTGATGTATACTGGTTTGGGTGGCTTAGTTTAATTTTTTTGTACTTTGAAAAGTTTTGAAAAGTTTTGTTTTCTTGAAGTTTTCTGATCTCCGCACTTTGCATTCACGCACAGTGCGGTCATCTCTGCAATTTTCTTGAGTAACCAGTGCAGTACCACACCTGTTTACTTTGAAGCCTGCAGACCCTGGGAAAATTTTATGAAAACTTAAAATTTCCTTTTCAGGCTTAGTCTAGATTTAATTTAGGATTCTTAGCATCTACCTAGATCTGTATTTTTCTGTCAAAAAGCCTTGTTTATGAGTTTCTTTCAGCAAATTTTTCAATCTCATCAGTCTTCATTAAGTTAATTGGGTGTTTTGAGTTTCTTTTTTGGAGAAATTATTAATTTGATTTCCTTTGGTCATTACTTGGAGGTTTGTCTCAGTATTTTCACAATTTTGCATCTTTTTGCTTTTGTTTTTGCAAAAAAATTTCCCCCTCATTCGCGCACGCGAGGGGGGTGGCCAATCATAAGATATGTTAATAGTGTTAATCGCCTTTGAGTGTTTTTATTTTTTGATCTTTGGAACTCTCATCCAATTTTCTTTACTTACACTTGATTGGTTCTTAGATTACATTAGAATCATCTTGTGTTTGAGAATTCTTTTGCATAGATCACATTTGCATAATTAGAATTCTCATTTTCAGAATATGAATGAAAAAAGTGCATAGATTATATTTGCATGGTTTTCATGTGAGTTATGCATAGATTACAATTGCATAGTTTACATTCTGAAAAAATAAATTGTAGATTTAGTTCGTTTTCTTTGATTTGAATTTACATGTTTTTATGCTTGTTTTAAAAACATAAAAAAAAAATGGAATTGATTAGCATTAGTTTTTCTTGATGAAATTAGTGCATTAGAGAATTTGTTATATTTTCTCTTATTGATTAATTTTTTTTGCATTGTTGGAAGTGAATGGAAACTCTCTCCTTACTTTAATTAGGATTCATCGAATTGAAAAAATTACATTATCATATTCGATTGCATTCAGTTTTGGGTCAGGTCATAACACCATTGGTTTCGTATCCATTTACCTTTTGAGTAATAACAGCCTAAATAACACAACGCTTAATTAAAATTCATCTAGTAATTTTTAAATTTTTAGGGCTCTTTCCACCAATCTAGCTCAGGATTAGTGCTTTGGAATAGGCTGTAGTTAACTTTCCAAAGAAACTAAAACAAACAAGTAATCGATCTTGCGGTAGGAAAAATTCCAATTGTTGCATGTATGCTCTGGGAAGCTCCTCTTAATGGAGTCAAGCATGAGATCATATCTGAACCAGTGAGGTAGTCAATCCTTCCTCATCGAGGACGATAGAAGATATACACGTATTAACAACAGTAAACCTCGGATTGACCATTGTCGAGGAGCCTGGGGTCACTTGTCCGTAAACTTTGGATTATGTCAAGGAGCCTTCAAGGGGATTGAGTTTTTTTACTCTGCCCTTGCATGTGTGTCAGATCGTAGACTATTCCCCTAGGCGTATTTTTTTCTGTTGGTAACCTTAGTGGCCACAAACTATAGGATTCTTTCCCAAGGTGACGGTAGAGGGAAGATCCCACTGTACCTGGAACAAACATCGGCTAAACTCACTTGGACTCTCTGGAGGGTTATCTTCACTCGAGATGGTATAGTGGAGAAACTTACACTGGTCTGTTTCATTAAGCAGTTTGTCAGGGTAACTGTTCCAACTGCCATTTCTGCATTAAAATTCTATGATGTTGGATTTCATCACCAACTAGTGTTTTTAGTGCAGGAATCTACTATTTGTGTGTGGTTTGACTCCTAGATTTGATAGCGCGTGTTCATTTGTTTGTTTTTACTTTTTAGAGACCATAGGTGTGAATTGTGGATTTTAATTGTTAGGTGTGAATTGTGAATTGTTAATTTTAGTTTTAAATTGTTAATAAAATTCACTGAAGTTGAATATAATGGCAACTGTTCCGGAATTTACCAACCAAGGAACCCCTCTTACTGAGAATCCCATTAATTTTCCTTGCTTTGGAAATGTTGGTCCTCCTTATATGGCTACATTGTCATTACCTGGTTTACAATAGGTTTACCGATATGGTTTTTTTCAACTTCGTTGCCCCCAAATACTCCAATTATTACACCTCAACCGAATGCTTCACCTCAACAGAGTTCACCATCTCAACGTCACCAACCTTCTATTGACCCTTTACCTTCTTCGCCCAATATGTCTTCCTCCCTTTCTTCCTCTTTGATTGTTAAAAGCCTTGACGCTAGTAACCAGGTGGCTAAGAAGAAGAAGAAAGGGAAGAAGAAGAAGAAGAAAGATAAGAAAGAAGTCAACCAGTCAACCATGGCTGCAAGTGTTAGTAATGTTGTGGAAACCTCCAACATGCATCGTAAACCCAAATACCCTTGCAAGCTTTGTAAGGGTGACCACTTCCTTATCAATTGTCCCGGTATTCCAAAGGTCTTGGAAGTATAGTCAGAAAAATCTCGTCGACTTACCGTTGATCCATCAACTAGTGATAGTCAGGTTCCTGGGAAAAAGGGTAAAGTTAGGTTTCCTTGTAGGTTATGCAAAGGGAGTCATCAAACTCACATTTTCCCTCACATGGATGAAGCCTCAAAATTGTTGGAAAACCTTACTGTTCCACTGTGAACTCCTAGGGGATTCTTATCGACTTTCTCCCAACCTAATGTCAGGCGACGGAGAGTTGATCTAATTCCAAGTCTCGGTTGATCCTCTTCCATTGAAGAGTAGAACTCATATAAATCGGAGTTGGTGATCCATTATTTGTTCAGGTAATTGATTCCCTGTCATATTGGTTGATCCCTTCTCTCACGAAGAAGTGAACTTCATCTGCTCGGTTCTTCTTGTTGTTAGATTCTTACAGCATGCGGGGGGCATTTCACCTGTTTCTATAGAACCCCCTCCAAGTACTGAGGTATTTTCCTTTGATTGGAATATACTGACAGAATCTCTTCTTCCTTCCTCCATCCCTTTCCAAATCATTGTGAAGGCTGGTGGTACGAACATACACCACACACATGTCGATGAAGGTGCTTCTATTAGTATTTTATACTCAACTACTTGGAAAGCTTTGGGTTCCCCTCGGCTTGTGCCTATTACGCAGAATCTGAAAGCTTTTAACAAAACCATTAGTGAAACTTTAGGGATCCTTCCTAAGTTTTCTATTACTTTGGAAGGTAAAGCGCATACCTTATTGATTACATGGTAGTTCGAGGGCCCCTGGATTTTCAATTTCTCCTTGGGCGAGACTATGTCTAGCATGCAATGGCATTGTATAAGACACTCTTTTGCATGATGTCCTCACAATGGAAACATTGTGACTGTTGACCAACTTTCATTCCCTTGTCTTGATTCGACTACGGAATGTCTGACACCCCTAAAGTTCCTTATACAGAAGTGGTATCCACCCCGCCATGGGTTAATTATGTGGAAACCAGTCCCATGTTTTCAGTTACCAATGTAAGCGAGCCTCTCACTATTTGCTCGACTTCCTTTGACTTAGATCCCGTAATTGACATGGAAAACTCTATGGGATTATTTTAACGTGATGTTCCTATCCCTTTTGAGTCCCTTGACATGTGTTCCTTTCAGGGAACTATTCTTACTTCTGATGAAGACCTCTTGGAAGCCATGATCAAGGTGTGTCCATTGACATGTGTTTCTTCCAGTTGGAAGCCATGATCAAGTCATTGCGAGGATAGTTCCTATTACTGTGTCAACATCGTTAAAAAATGAAACAATTCTGGTGAGGAAAGTTCCTTTTACTGTGTCAACCTCGTTAAAAAATGAAACATGTAATTAAGGATAGCCCCTTTTATTGTGTCAACCTCGTTAAAAAATGAATTAGTTGGTCAGAGGATAGTTATTGTTACTGAGTCAACCTCGTTAAAAAATGAATCAGGTATGAGGATAGTTCTTGTTACTGAGTCAACTTCGTTAAAAAATGAATCAGGTATGAGGAGAGTTATTTTCCTGTGTCAACCTCATTAAAAAATGAATCAATAGGTTATGTAGGTAGATTGTAGATAGTAGATATGAGGACAGTTCTTTTACTGTGTCAACCTCGTTAAAAAATGAAACAGACCCACGAGGACAGTTCTTTTCCTGTGTCAACCTCATTAAAAAATGAAACAGTAGGTTATTTAGGTAGATTATAAATAATAGTTTATGAGGATAGTTCCTTTTACTGTGTCAACCTCGTTAAAAAATGAAACAGGTCATCATGAGCATAGTTATTTTCCTGTATCAAGCTCATTAAAAAATGAAACAAATCTCTCCTAGTCAAAGTCGAGTCTTTCATCTGATCTCGTAAATGAACCTTCATTCCATCCAGCTATTAGTAACCAGTAGTCTACTTAGTTGAATGCAATGAAGCTTAGGGGGCATGCACTCTAGCAAGTTATGCTTGGGGGGAATTAAAACTTATCTCAAGCACAATTTTCTTTGTTTCAAGCTTGTGTAAAAATGAAACCACTTTCAAGCAAAGTTTTCTTTGTTTCAAGCTTGTGTAAAAATGAAACCTATCTTGAGTCGATTTCGGTTATTATTTTCAAGACTCGTTAAACTCATGAAAATCCCGAGATTATTTTGCTATCTTTAATTCTTGTAAAACACATGAAATTGCCGAGTTCTTTCTGTCTTTTCCTGCTCGTGAATTAAAATGAAAGTCGGCCATAAGAGTACATTTTTATCCCTTTTTTGAACTTGTTAAAACTTACGAAAAAGCGAAAATGCTGAGTACACTTTTATCACTTTTTCGGGCTCTTGAAAATTACGAAAAAGTGAAACCTTGGAGTCCTCTTTTAAGCCCTTTTTAGACTCTCTAAAAATGAAAATATTGCCGAGTACTTGACTATTCGAACTTGTTAAAGGAAATGAACGGTCGTCCCTTCAGTATAAGTTTACCCCTTTTCCGGACTGAAATGGACTGTTTATGAAAAAGGTATACGTTGACTAATCATGGTCAATAGAGTTCTCTCTCGCATTATTTTATCCTTTTTCGGGCCCGAGAGACTAAATTTACGAAAATGTACACCCATGGAGTTTTCTTAAGTTTTTTCTTCCAACTCCTTAAAAATGAAAAACACCGAGTTTCTCCTATACTAGACTCGTTAAAATTTAATAGTAAAGGACTTGTCGATTACAAACAGGAATGGACCACTCCTTCTTAGGGTTTGATTTTAAACTAAGTTGGAATCATCCGAAGGATGAGCTTATAAACAAGCAAATGTTATCCTCCTCAAGCTTGTCAAAAATAAAGAGGTACTTGCTAGAAATGGTGGGGGAAAAGAGAGAAAAATAGATTCATTTGTTACATTTTGATTTGTAAAAGCATTATACCACTCTTGAAAATGACACTTTTTGTCACACTTCTACCTGGGTTGAGAAATCCTTTGCCTATCAGTTAATCAAACCATATTGAAGGTCTTCAGCTGGTTTCTGGGTATTAGCTTAGGGCAATTGTCACCAAACCATCTGCAGTGTCGCTGTGTGTTCAAGAGGATAGTCAAACAAACCATTTATCTGCAAAAAGTTGTCTCCATTCGCATTGACCATCCCTGAGTCAGTCCTTGCAAAAAATTTCTTCAAAACTTGATCTATGGTTTCGTGTCATGAGATTGCTTACGACGGATCACTTTCTATCGACGACAAATCATCATCTAGGAAGTTGATCTAGAATCCACCAGTACCTTGGAATCTGCATACCTTAATGGTAGGTTTCTTGCCTTCGACAACAGGTTACATCATTGACCTTCAATCAAACGATTCCGTGAAATGTTCGACTTCAGATCACATATTCACATTTCGTGGATTGTACTGAGTAATTTGAGAGCCATTGTCATTATTGGTGGTTTCTCTCACACTTGTTAACAGTTCACATCATTGACTGGTAATCAAGTGGTTTCTACCATGTTCGACTTCAACACATTTAATCGCATGGATAGAATCGTACTAGTTTGGGAAGCAGAAATCAAGATCCTGGATCTAGTTTCCACCATCCAGGCTGCAAGGAGTTTTATTATTCATTATGTAGTAGACGATTCATTATAGATGGCTGCGTCCATGCTGTGTCTACATTATTGATGTAATATTAAAATCATTTCTGTATCAGAACAAGTTTAGTTAGTTTTTGATCTCAGTATGGGAATGCCTACCTCAGCGATGATATATATACATATATACATTTTTCATTGAATGTTTTTACAGGTTCCGACTGTGGCATCCACAGGCCGATCCTTGAAATGATAAAGTACTTCACTCTTCATACATTACAGACTCACTCTTCATATATTATAGACTTCTCACTTTAGGGGGCAATCTGTTACACTGAAAATTGTCACCTTGATAATTTGTTGTCTGTATGAGCTCATTATCACTCATACATTTCTCCCTTGCAAGTATAAACATATCAGTTCCTAATAGAAAGCCTTGAAAATAAGAGAAAAGCTCATAAAAGTCCTTAAAACACTTGTACCGCACTTTCTCTTAGCTTTACCCGTGGTACCGCACCTTTTGTAAAGGAAAACTATGGTACGTACCACACTTTTTCTTCATTAAAAATTCGGAGCCCTGTAAAAGGTAAAAAAAGGCACAAGTAAAATCTAGAAGCTCAGTTTGAGTCACTTTTGGAAGCTTCTGGAAACATTCCTGCGGTGGAAATTACGCTCCTTTCATGTTCATGCATCCCATCCAGTCAGGAGCTAACCCCTTGATGTAAGGAACTAATCCCTTTGAAGGAGGATTCTATCCCTTCTTGTATGGAGCTGTAACCTCCTCTTCTCCACTATAAAAATAGGCATAGGGCGGCCTCAAGGGGTTAAAAATTGATGGGTGGAAGCTTTAGTATTATTTGAGGTGAGATGCTGTTGGAACTTAGACCCTTTTAGCTAAGATTTTATGTGGGAAAGATTACATACCTGTATGTATCTCGGTTAGAAGAGTGCAAGGCTTGTCAGAGTAAAGGAGATTCCTCCTTCGGACCCTAGGAAGACCTGTACAACATCAAGGTAGACATGGTTGTAAGGTTTTTCTTACTATTCAAAGTTAATACAAATAAGTTCGTTTTTCTCAATAAGCTGTCAAATGATTGGTTTATTTTATGGATTCCTTGATCACCATAATAGATATGATTTATGAATATATGCTATGCAGGTGCTATTTGATGTTATTTTTTTTGTGATTGCAGATCTTCGAAGGAAAATCTTTCGGGCGACTGAAGGACTACTACTACAAAGAAGCGTTGGATCAAAGGTAAGATCGTCAAGCCTTTATAGCATTTAATTACGAATCGCGATATATCTAGAGAAAGATAGATTTAATTGTCTGTTTGTTGCTAGCTGTTCGTAGGAAAATTGGGAGGTCTGTCTTATCTGCAAGAATGACTTATCCATCCAACATATTGTTATCGTATTGTAAAACTCATAGAAAGATTGACCCTCCAATGCTCTGAGATCTTAAAACTGTCGATAAATAGCTGATAATAAAATAACATAGAATCTTGATCGCATATTGGCGAATTAATGTATCACGTGTTCTAAGGTTGTGCTTCGAAAAAGTATTGTGACGCAATATCATAATTAAATCAATGATTTGTCAGAAGAAAGCCACGTGAAATCACATTTTTAATTATTTCTCAGGCATAATGGTATTGATGGTCTCGTGTCCCGAAGTGATTTGATGGCTTGGTACTTAATGTTTGCGGATTTTTAGCATTTAAACCATATTTTCCATCACTTCAAACTTTTCTGTTAATCACTCCCACATTGCAAAGTATTTTTCTTCATTCTCTATTTTAATCTTACTATGGGCTATTCCCGAGAAGAAAGATTCTGGTGAGATGTCGAAAGCCGCGAAAAAGGCCAAGAAACCCATGGATACTCCACACCTAACGCCTCCTACTTTAGAAGTAACATATATGCCTCCTCTATTCTCTGATACAACATGCAATCAAGATGGTGGATCTTCCTCATGGGAATCCATGTAAATATTTTTCGAGGATGAAAAGACTAGAGTAAATTGAAAGGGTAGTCACAGCTGACACCCCAACATCCTATGAAACTTCTTGCAGTGAAGTTGCTAATTCCTTCCTCCATCTAATTTACGCTCACCCTAAAATTATGCCCTATTCAGATATGGTGAAATGGATAATCGAAAATTTGAACATTGGAGAGAGGACATTCTTAACTTCAAGGGACCCAGTAATTGGGTCTTTCAAGGCAGAATATTTAAAGAAAATGTATCATATACCCGACCCACAAAAGGTATATGGAAATAATTTCCTTGAAAAGTTTCCAAAGGAATAAGCTAGAGTCAGACCCAATAAGGCAATGGAGTCACAACCCCAACAAGCACAAGCATGATGATAAGGGTATGTACTATGTATCTTCTCTTGCTGGCCCATATTGCTATATCACAACAATGATGCGTAGGTTGTATGGTTACCCTAATATAAGTAAATTTTTGGTTGAATGGGTTCGTCTCATTAAATTTGCATCATATTCACATATTATGGAGTGGGGTACCATCCTTTCCAATAATATTGCATCCCAAATCCTTGAATATAGAAATAACCGAAAATTCACTTCCAAGACAATTCCCCCATTTTTAATGAGTTCTTATATCATGGATGCAATATCCTTCACTTCTGATTTCTGAACCATGGGATGGAAATGGAATATACAAGATCCTTCCCCTATCCATGTATACCACAATATCCTTTTGGAGTCCAGTTATGAGTCTCATTATTACATACTTTTTCATGGATTCATTTTACCCCTTTACCAAGTTGTTTTTGGAGAAAAGGCCCCAAGACTATCAAAAGAAGCTAGAGATGATTTTACGAACATAGGGAAATGGTTTGGAGAGGAGCTATTTACATATTTTAGAGTCTATGGAAGTCTAGCCAATCCTCATGTTCTCCCACTCTATGTACCAGATAAAATCCTGGCCAGAGAAATTGCCTATCAAAAAGTATGGAATGGGTTAACCAAAACCTTAAAGGAAGGAAAAAATTCTTCCTGGCCATCATTTACTTTAAATTTTGGAGTCTATGCTTTATAAAATTACAAACATGCTAGACTTGAAATCAAACAAATTGAATATTTGAAATTATCTACCATGCCCAACATATAGTTTGACCCAAACAAAGTGGCTCAAGACTTTACAACCTAGGTAAATGTCAAACAATTTATTCATGATCATGATGAATATGATGATCAATTTGATTTTGCTGAAACATATTCATAGGTTTAAAATATAGCAACAATTCGTCTTGATCCACAACATCTTGAAAATTTTAAGGAGTGCAGATATAAGAGGTTGGAAAATATCCCTCTAGACATGTTGAGGGTATTTCAACCAATTTTACAGAAAGAATAGGATTTGGATTAGCCTCCAAAGGACACTAAGGTCCTACGGGAATAAATGGAACCACATCCATAGAACAAAAAACTATTAATACTTTCTTTAGCAGTAATTTATATTAGGCTTGGAACTAGTTTGATAAATATATCAAAGGAAAGCAATAGGAAAACACTTATGAGCCTAAAGAGATAAGCAACACTCCTCAAGGAAAAAGACAGAGCCCACTTACTGTTGGGGATTTTGATAAAGCAGTCAATACATATGAAATTGAATTCATCGCGACCTTCCCCTCGTCAGAAATTGTTCTCAAGATATAATAAATCCATCCTCTTGAAATCTTTTATAGTCATAAATATCGGGCTGTAATGAGCATACAGAGAAAGAGAAAAAGAGTTGAGCAATCCCAGGCATTATTTCCTAGAGATATACCAATGGAAGTGGTGTGGAGAGATTCACAAACCAATCCTTATGAAGATTTAACAATATTGTCACAGTTTGTATGTGCTTATGAAACTGCTACAATTGACAATGCATCAGAAGTCCAATTGCTACAATGGTCAAGGAAAAGGATGATAAAATCCAATAGCTAGAGCAAGAGTTGTTAAATGAAAAGCAGAGTATTGATCACTAGTGGCAGATACAACTGTCACAACTTCAACATAGCTTTGATCAATTGAAATTGAACCATTAGGCTGATATAAAGCTCAACGATACTTAAATTCAAAAACTCCAAATCCCAATTTCACAACTAAAGGAAAATCCAAAAATTGAAGAATTTAAGAAGGAAGCAATGGAATTGAAAACTCTTTTGGCCCAGAAACAAGTAAACTTTTGTCAAAAATTAACAATCATTAATGATCTCTGCAACAAAAGTGATTCACTGATGAATCAATCGTCCGATCTGAGGACGAATTTCAATGACATTGATGAAAATATATATATGTTTATCACTTGGAAAGACACCATAGAGGGAAAGTATAAAATCTTCCCAGAATAGAGGATTGTCACAAATAAATCCTCTTTACTGATTGGGACATACAATTAAAACAAGAAGAAAGGGTTGCCTTCTGAGAAAGAGATGTTGTAAGCAACATTATGAAACTGTTAGTAAAAATTTATTTGTTGCCAATTTTATCCAAGAATTCCTACTCAGTTCTCTTCCCAATGTTAAATTTTTATTGAAAAAATGGCAGGAAAAGTCAAATGTAAAGGAAGAAATCATTAAAAATGTGGCAAAACTAGACTAGGAAAAATATTGGCAGTATCTTGTCAAGCCACACAACCAGTGGCTAATTGTGTTGCCTTGTTGATACATCCTCCCACATGCTTCTAGAATGATTAGATGCAGTGTGTACTGGAAAATTGAGCTTAAGGTCAGATCAACCCCCTAAAGAGCAGCCAATGTTGGATATTTACGAGCTCAAGCAGCAAATGGAAAAGGAGACAACATCACACTCCTGAGCTCGTCATACAAACAAATTATTTTTTTGTCCTATTGTCTCTAATTTTAAGGAGAGTTGTTTAAACCTCCTCAAAACTTTGTGTATTTTCTATTTTTACATTTATAATACTTACTATATAAACCCTTTCATTTATACTTAGAAAACGTCCTGAAATTTTGTAAAGAAGGCTTTGAGAAGTTGCACTTTTGTACTTTTTTGAAATCCTCTTAATAGAAAGACTGGACCAGAGATATTTCTTGCATGAGCAGAGTAAAGATATATCAGGTACTTCTATCTTTATATTTTTGTTCTGTTATATGTCATTAATAGCCATAATTCTTTTAATTATTTTGTTATACGTATTTTTTAAACTCAATTCAACATTATTTCACTTTTGAACATGCAAATATTGCCCTCTTTTGATATATATACAAGTCATTCAATTATTTGATGATATATGAGTATAATAAATTAATTTGATTAACTATAATCAAATTAATTATATTTATTTTTTTCACTTTTGTAACTGTTTGATAAATCTATATTTTCATACACTAAGGATAATCTTTGAATCACATACAAAAGAAACATAATTAAGTCGCATGATATAAATAGGTATATATATACTTTCAAGTTCGTTATCACTCCCATTTATCATTCATCCAGTTATAAATACCTCACATCCACTCAATTATACTTATTGGGAAATTGGTCCCATCATCCTCAGTCAGATCTGCTATACCAAACGAAAAAGGAACGATTTTTAAGTTCTCGACTGGGTGGTCATCCACCGAAGTTTTTGCAGCGATTTTCGAGGCATCAACATTTTTGGCGCTAGAAGGAGTGCCAATAGACTATGAATGGTATTAAGGTACAATCATAAATCTATAGGCCATCAAAAGAGTCAATCTCCCTCCAAATCTCCTACGACGTCAAGGTCACATTCAAAATCTCATCCCTTTAAGTCTGAAGTTGTTTAATCAGCTTTGAAATACCTAGTACATTCCCTGAGGTAATTCCACCAGATTATACTTCACAATCACCTGAAGTTCAGATCTTGATTAAGAAATTAGAATATATTTCTATTTAAGGAGAAAATCTTGTGCAATCTGAAACTTCTGAAGGAAGTGTAACCTCAATTTTTCAAGGTACTGGTGTATTGACTCATTCTCAAAGTGAAAAACTTGAAGTAACTCCATTTGAGTTTCCACTTCATTATCATCGAAGGAATACTCCTAGATCAGAGACTCAAACATTCAATAGCGATATCACATCATCTTCGACTCTAAAAACTCCGTCATTCATTCCTCCTTCATTTCTTTCTTCCCAACCAATCACTTCATCTATTTATATCTCTTCAAATGGAACAACTACTGCTGCCTCAAGAAATACTATTTCAACGGTTATTTCTTCTACCACTACATCAACCTATGGAACTACTACAACATCTTCCAATAATATAGGTCATACAATTGTATCTAGACCATGGACTAATCCAAGAGTTGTTCAATTGGCAGGACCTCTTCATTATTTAACGAAGCAGCCAGAGAGATGGTTGCCCAAGTATAATCCTGATGATGGAATCCCTGCTGAGGAACACCTCCATAATTTCATGCTAGCCATGAATCTCAATGGATTATATGAGTAAGATTGCATAGTTAGGTTATTCCCTTATACTTTCCAAGGATCATTAGGATCATGGTACTTTTTGCTACCATAAGTTACTATAACTAGTTGGGACATATTTGAGGAGAAATTTTTAACCAAGTTTGGTGATGATCGCATTACTGCTACTCTTATAAATGATCTTTCTAATCTTAAAGTTAATTCAGGAGAAAATAAAAAAGACCTTAATTCCAAGTTTAATAAATTGCTAAACAAAATCCCAAGTACATCAAAACTTGGTGTTGATGTACAAATTTAATGGTACATATCCTCTATTCCTTCAAATATTGAAATTTTTGTAGATAGAGCTAGCAAAGAAAATTTGGTAGAAAACATGAAGGAAGCCCTGTTTGTTGAAAAGAGAATACTTGCATTAGAAAATAAGACTTCCCAGGAAGAAAGGAAAAAGAAGGTTACATTTAAGGATGAACCAAAGAAGAAATATCCTAAATATCCTTTTGATCTTGATGGATTGCAAAATGTACTTAAATCCATGTCAAATGAGATGGTAGAAATAAAAAAGCAAGTAGCTGAGTCTTCTTCCAAAAAATGTTTTAGATATTTCAAGAAAGCTCAGACATCAAATCCTCAACCAGCCAATATTTAATCCAATGATGAATCTAATCAGGATGAAGACGAGTATGAAAGAACATTATCTGTTGAAGAACTAGTAAAAGTAATGGGTTATAAGATTTTATACTCCCTACTTCTGATAATGAAGATGAGCATGAAGCCTTACACAATAGCACCGGAAGTAAAGGTCTTGTTGATTCATCATAATCAATCCAGAAACATAAACCCTCATCCCCTGTTTCTAAAGATAAAGTTGTCAATAAAAAATCTCCTTCCACATCTTCTCAATTAATCCCATCTTCTTCATATTCTCCATATACATCAAAGACCTTGGTAGTCTTTGACACCATTGAATACAATATAGTGGAAGACATGAAGAAAATAAAATCAAACATCTCCCTACATGTGGTAAGTAAGTTGAAACAACAACATGAGTTTTTACTAAAAGAATTGAAGGGAGTTCTTGCTTCTCCTCTACCTACTGTTGTTACATACAAAACTTCTAAAGGAGTAGGTAAACCTCCTAATAATACATAAGAAAAGATTGATTCCTTGGATGCTGTTTTAATTGGGGATAGATCCAATTCAAAAACTCCTCCTTTCCTTCTGAATTTTTAATTTTTCAATAAAAATGTGCACAATTGCCTAATACACAGTGGGGAATCTTCAAATATAATGCCATATTCACTTTTTCTTAAATTAAACATTTCTCCAAAAAAAGTCTGTTGTTCACATTGTTCAAATTAATAGAACCAAAGTGAAGGTCATATGAGAAATGAATTACGTTCTAATTATACTCGCTTCTATTTCAAAGGGGTGCCAAATAATTGACATACTAGTTGCTGACATTCTTGATTTTTATGGTTTAATTATTAGCATAGATTGGTCTGATAAAATCCATGGTTATTTTTCCACAGATTAGTCTCATATGTGGCTTCCTTACAATGGAAATCAAAATCAAATTCGAGTTCACTGTGAAAAACCCATGAAATATTTAGTAACCGATTTTGAAGATGAAAATGAGCCAGTGGCCTCTACCAACAATATCCTAGGGAATTACTCTTCTGAATCATTCTTGGGTAATTTCAATGCACAAAAATACTCGTTTTTAATCAATTCTGTTACTTCTCAAGTTGAAAATTTTTCACAATTAGATTCTTATAAATGTGTAAATATTGTAGAAAAAACATTAGTTAAATAATTATTTTGGAATTTGTATTTTGATGGCTTTAGATCCAATGATGGTGTAGGAGCAGGTTGTATATTAATAAGTCCAAAAGGGAAAAAAAAATGCTAGCATGTAGATTAGAGTTTGAATGCATGAATACTACTGCTGCGTATGAGGCACTAGTCCAAGGATTATAAAGCAATACATCTGAATGTCAAATATCTTCAAGTATTTGGAGACTCCGAAATTATTGTAAAATAGGTAAGAAACACAATTTATTGTGTTTTTTCCCATTTGAAACATTATCAATCTCTTGTTCAAACCCTCACATCTCATTTTTTTGAATTTAACATTTCTCCTATACCAAGACTTCAAAATGCTAGTGCCGATCTTATGGCCAATGTAGCATCTAGACTTATACCATCTCAGGATTATAGTTGAGATAGGTTTTCCATTGAATTAATTTTTCGACCATCCATTCTAGGCAATATCACCAACTCACATGTGTTCAATGATGATGAAGAAATTTTAACCTTTTTAACATCTAAAGGATCATATGATGATCAAATAATTGATGAGGATGAACACAAGAGACAATTCAAACATAAAATTGATGAAAATTCTTTATCCAAATCTGTGGTTAAAATTGAAGATATTTATGACCTAAAAGATAGATTTAAGAAGGTCACTAACTCAAAACTTCAAAGTTCAACCTTAAGGTTTGAACAAGTAAACCTTGGAACTGATCTAAAACCCAAAAAAATCAATTTAGGTCTAGGTCTCTCACCAGAAGATATATTGGCCTTTATTGATTTATCAAAGAGATATAATAGTGTTTTTGCATGGATTTATGAAGATCTTAGAACATATGATACCTCCATTATCCAACACACTATTCTGATGATTTCCGATGACAAACCTGTACAATAAAAATTAAAGAAAATTCACCCCAATATTGAAAATCAAATCAAGTATGAGCTGAATAAACTCATTAAAGACAAAATCATTTTTCTTACTAGGCATTCCAAATGGGTGTCAAATTTAGTACCTGTTAGGAAGAAAAATAGTGACATACACATTTGTATAGATTTTAGGAATCTGAATAAAGCTTGTCAAAATGATAATTTCCCATTTCCACCCATGGAACAAATTTCACAATGAGTGGAGGGTTCCGAACTCATGCCTTTCCTTGATGGTTTCTAAGGATATAACCAAATCCTGGTTCATCTAGATGATAGGTTAAAAACTACGTTCAGGACCAAATGGGAAAGTTATGCTTATCCTAAATTCCTTTTGGTCTAATAAATCCAGGGGAAACCTTCCAAAGAGCCATGGACATAGATTTTAGAGGTCTGATAAATAAGACAACTATTATTTACCTGGATGACATAACAATATATTCCAATAAAAGAAGCAGTCGTTATCACGATTTGAAACAGATCTTTGAATGTTGTAAAAAATATGGAATTTCATTAAATCCAAAAATTCATACTTCGCTCTTAGTGAAGGAAAAATATTAGGATCTATCATATCCAAAGAGGGTATTTGAATTGATCTTGAAAGGATTAAAGCAATCTATGAAAATGATTTTCACCACACTAAGAAATCAATGCAGCCTTTGTTAGGGCAGATAAATTTTGTCAAGAGATTTGTCCCTGATTTTTCTGAAATTGTTCTTCGATTATAAGCCTTGATCAAGAAAAAATCTGTCTTTAAATGGGGTCATGATGAAAGGGAAGTTTTTTATTTAATCAAATATGCCATTATAAATTCCCACTCTTTAACTACTCCAAACTTTTCTGATCATTTTATTTTATATGCTTTTGCTTCTAAGAAAACATATGCTATTTTTCTAACACAACTTAATGATCAACGAATCGAGGCAACCATCTAATTCTTTAGTTCAATTTTTCAAGGTGCTGAAATAAATTATTTAGAGGTTGAGAAACAAGCTTTTTCTGTTTTCAAATCTATAAAGCATTTCAGGCCTTTTCTTCTAAAGACACAAAGTAATCATCCCATTCCTAGCGGTAAGACACTTACTTTTAAAAAAAGAATTAGGAGAAAAGAGGGTAAATTGGGTCACAATTGTGCAAGAATACGAAATAGACATAAAACCAACTAAAATTGTGAGAGGACAAGGTTTTTGCAGATTGCTTACTAGAGCTTCCAACATACCAACTGATGAGGACTCAGGTAATAATGTAAAAATATCTGAGTTAAGCCTAACTAATATTGAGTCACAATATGATGATCTTATTTTCTATTTAAAGAAGTGATATGCTTCCCCTAAACTCAGTTATAAAAGAAAAATAGTTTTAAGGTTAAAATCTAATCGATATGAAATCATTAATGATGTGTTATTCAAAAAAATATGACTCTGCGTTGTTAATATGCCTTGAAAAGTCTGAAGCAGAAAAGGTTTTGCAGGAGCTACAGGATGGAATAGCTTGTGGACATTTCAGTGGGGATACTACCACCCATAAGATCTTACATGTAGTGTATTATTCCAAAATTATTCAAAGATACCCATGCATATGTAAGGAGATGCAAGATTTGTCAGACTACTGCAGGAAGACAAAAAAGTCTGGTCTTACCTCTTCAACGAGTCAACATTGAACAACCCTTGAACAATAGGGATTGGACATAATAGGTGAGATTTTTCCTCACTCTTCTAAGCAACATAAGTATATACTCACTACTACAGACTACTTCACCAAGTGGGTGGAAGCAATTCCACTAAAGGTTGCCAATTTTGATGCTATTATTGAATTCATTGATCAATTCTTTATTACCAGGTTTGGCTTACCAACTGCACTTATGTTTGACAATGCATCTTACTTTTCAGGTAATAACATGACTGAATTTGATCTTAAGAGGGTATTTAAACTTAAATACTCTGCTAATTACTATCCCCAAGGGAATGGTTTGGCAGAGTCAGCCAATAAAAATCTCATAAGAATTATTAAAAGAACTGCTGATCAAAGCAAAAAGAATTGGCATAAATATTTGAAATTTTCTCTATGGGCTGATAGAATAACCCAAAAGGCATCTGTAGGTACTTCTCCCTTAAATTTGGTATATGGGAAAGCAGCTATCATTCCTTCGAATCTAGCCCTTCCTTCATTAGCCCTAGTCGAATTCATTGAAGAAACACCTTCCTCTTCTTTGCAATTAAGAATGTATGAAATACTTAAACTAGAAGAAGAAAGGGAAAAATCCAAGCTTACACATGCTCACCATAAACAAATAGTTAAATCTTCTTTTGATTCAAGTTCCGTTACCAAAAAATATTTTCAAGTTGGCGATCTTGTCCTCAAATGGGACAATTTTCACATGAGGAAAAAGGAAAGCATACTAAATTCCATAAAATGTGGCGTGGACCATTTACAATTTTTGAACAAACAGGCCCGTCAAATTTTATATTGCAAGATCTACAAGGAAAGAGAGATTCTCTTCCTGTTAATGGGTTTATTCTAAAAAAATTATTTTCTTAGAAGAACATTTCTTCTATTGTAAATATGTAGGTATTTACATTTGCATATTTAGGTTAGTTAGAAAATAATGTTAAGTAACATGCTTTTGGCATTTTTATCATCATCTCTAATTATCTTATGATTTATTTGCTTTGAAGGTAGTATTTTTTTAGGAAAATATTACACAATTGAAAATTGGATAACTATCATAGAACTCTGAAATATTTTTCCATAGAAGTTGCAAATACTTTTAAATCTTAAAATTTATAAAATATTTTGATCTTATTATCAATCAAGAAAATTTTTCTTTAACAAAGTAGAGACTATTTTGTAACAAAGCATCTTTAATTCTAAATTTTCATCCAAAACTCTTAAGGAGGAAATGATTCTCCCCATCCATTAATCATACTCTTTTTAGAGGGTATTTCAAAAACATATAAAACTTAAAAGATAAGAGGTCTCATCATGAGCCTGCTTACCATGATCATTGGAAAATAATAGGGTGACATTACCACTACTGAATACCAAACTAGGGTAATGGCTTATGATTATTTTAACCATAATACAAGGGGTCTCATCACGAGCCAGCTTGTTCAGCTCAACAACCAGTGAATGACATTGTCATTATCTGGTCACCAAACCAGGACAATGGCTTTCAAGTACTACCAAAACCCAATAAATAAATAAATAAATAAACACACACACACACACACACACATATTGAATTTATCTCTAAGGATTGCAATCATAAACATATGGGATATTGGATCATTGATGGTTAACAAGTAATCTTGTTGAGGCAATGAACACTTGATGGCAGCAATGGCTCTACCTATGACAAAATGAGTAGAACAAAAGGCTAAGTTTCAAAAGCCCCTACTTTATCTTTATAACCAATTAATGACTGATATAGATAGTTAAATATTTTCACCAACAAGAGATTTTAAAAGAGTTACAATGAAATGAGTTTTATATTCAGAGAAATTTTATTTATCCAACATTTCAAAAATAGTTCTCCTTTCCTTAATCATTTTTACTTATTAAAGTTCTAATAATTTAATTATTATAAATTAGAGATAACTGGTTTTGTCAGTGAATCACCAATTGTTGTGTTTTTCAACAACCCCACCCCTTATTTATGTATAATTACCTTAGAAAATAATGGGGGCCCTTTTTAAATTTTAAGTTAGGATAACAAAACATTTCTATTTCTTTATAGGACAAAAATTTAATATCCGATGTATACACTTGGATCCTATCGATTATAATACTTAAACAAATATGCTAAAAAGCCCCATCACATACGCATATCGCAATTAAAATAAGAAACACACAAAGAAATCCATCGAAATGGTGCGATGCGATATAGATTGAATGCATAAAAAGTGTGAAAAGGATTTTGAAAATTAGAAAGGACAATAACAAAGGAAAATCTCCCCGACAGACATTATTTTAAAAGACCATTGGTAGGACCTGCCTTACCACCACGTCACCTTTTGCTATCATGCCATCACAAAATTTTTGTTACCATCTATGATTCTCGCTCTCAAACCTGCAATGTGATATATCACATCACAGTTCTGCCACACTGTACTTTCCAACACTCACTCCACCACTCTTGCGATCGCGATATTGTTATCACATCGCAAAACTCAAAGAAATATTTCCCCTCCAATGCTCTAACATCTTAAAACCGCCGATAAATAGCTAATAATAAAATAACATAGAATCTTAATTGCATATTAGTGAATTGACGTATCATGTGTTCTAAATTTGTGCTCTGAATGGAAATTGCAATGCGATATCATAATTAAAGTGCTGAGTTGTCAAAATAAAATCACGTGAACTCGCATTTTGAATTAATACTCAGGCATAACGGTATTGATGGTCTCGAGTCCCCAATTGATTTGATGGCCTGTTACTTAATTTTTATGGATTTTTAGCATTTAAACCATATTGTCCATCACTTCAAACTTTTATGTTAATTGCTCCTGCATTGCAAAGTATTTTTCTTGATTCTCTCTTTTATCTTACTACAAGCTAGTCCCAAGAAGAAAGATTATGGTGAGATGTAAAAAACTGCGAAAAAGACCAAGAAACCCATGGATACTCCACACCCAGTGCCTCCTACTTCATAAGTAACATAGATGCCTCCTCTATTCTATGATACAACATGCAATCAAGACAATGGATCTTCCTCATGGGAATCCATGTACAGATTGTTTGAGGATGAAAAGCCAAGAGTAATTGAAAGGGTAGTCACAAATCACACCCCAACATCCTCTAAAACTTCTTGCATTGAAGTTGCTAATTCTTTCCTCCATTGAATTTCTGCTCTCCCTAAAATTCTGACCTATTCAGATATGGTGAAATAGATAATCGGAAATTTGAACATTGGAGAGAGGACATTCTTAACTTCAAGGGGCACAATAATTGGGTCTTTCAAGGAAGAATATTTAAAGAAAATGTATCATATACCTAATGCACAGAGGGTATATGACAATAATTTCAGACTTGAAAAGTTTTCAAAGGAAAATAACCTAGCGTTAGACCCAATAAGGCAATGGAGGCACAACCCCAACAAGCATAAGCATGACGATAAGGGTATGTACTCTGTATCTTCTCTTGTTGTTCCGTATTGCTATATTGTTGCTATGATGTGTAGGCTATTTGGTTACCATAATACAAGTAAATTTTCAGTTGAATGGGTTCCTCTCATTTAAGCTGCATTAGATTCATATATTATGGATTGGGGTACCATCCTTTCCAATAATATTTCTTCCCAAGTCCTTGAATATAGAAAGAACCGAAAATTCATTTCCAAGACAGTTCCATCCATTTTTATGAGTGCTTATATCATGGATGGAGTATTCTTCACTTCTGATTTCCCAGCCATGGGATGGAAATGTACTATACAACATCCTTCCCCTATCCATGTCTACCACAATATCCTTTGGGAGTCCAATTATGAGTCTCATTTTTATAGAATTTTTCATGGAGTCATTTTACCCCTTTACCAAGTTACTTTTGGAGAAAAGGCACCGAGACTGTCAAAAGAAGATAGAGATGATTTTACGGCCATAGGGAAATGTTTTGGAGAGGATTTATTTACGCACGTTAGAGTCTATGGAAGTCTAGCCAATCCCCATGTTCTCCCACTCTATGTACCAGTTAAAATCCTGGCCAGAGAAATTGCCTATCAAACAGTAGGGAATGGGTTAACCAAAGCCTTAAAGGAAGCAAAAAATTTCACCTGGCCATCATTTCCTATTGTAGGAAATATCTAACAAAACTGTAATACCACGTAGAAATTATATCAATGGACTCAATCCGATCATGCAGTGTACTGAAGCAAGATACTTAATCCTTCTACAATATTTACTGAATATAAAACACTATAGCTGAATCACATGCAAGTAAGAGAAAGAATTAAATAAATACACCACACCAGATATTCCTAGGGAAAGTAACTGCTCAAAACCCCTCCATATTTATTGTATAATCAACCAAGTAATCATGAAACAATACAATGTATTTGTGATCATGAAAACCTCATAGACTCTACCAATTGCTTCACACTGATCTAGGAAAAATTGTACAAACACATAGCCAATAATCAACCTACCCTCAGCCTACCCTACTTACGCAATCCCAAGAAAAAAAAGCCCCTATTAAATAGGAAATTCAGCCTTCCTTGATTGTGCAATTCATCAAGGGCTTCCTGTGGTAGTATAACTGCATTTGGGTAGTTTGTTAAAAATAAAACTGATAGTTTACTTGCCTTGAACCTTTGTCTCAACTGGGTCTCCACCAGAATTGACATGCATGTAGCTATAAATAGTGAATCATCAATTACTTGGTAGATCACTACTGGTGAATTAAATCTATTTTAATTCACTTGATCTTCCACTGGCTCATCAATCAGTTAGAACTACTTAAACTGATTTTAACTCAATTAATGTGAGTTAACTGATCCCACTCACACCACGCTAGTGCTACAACTGCAACTGGACCTTGTTAATAATAGAATCACTCTACATGCCTATACTTTGACACTCAACTCAAAATTCTTGAGCTAACTAAGTCTATCACACTTAGTTAACTATTACAAGTTGTTAAGAGATAATATTACAATTAATTTTCCAATTTATTTAATAAATTGATTTCACACTAATGTATCGCTAGGACCCATCACTGTGTGACCTGTGATCCCACACTAGTGTGTGTGTTTCATTTTCTTGTTCAATTTCAACACTCCTTCTCAACAAGAAAGGAATCAATCTGTTTCGATCTGGTACCTATGGATTGTTATGCATGCAAAACTTCTCTAGTGTTGTTCGCACATGCAACTCTCCTAAAACTGAATAGCCTCCAAACAACTAAATTAGTATAATGCATCTGTCATCAAAGTATTCTAATTGTTACTAGCTACTATACATGTCTACTAGACTCTCTATGTCGCTAACATATGAATTTGTGCACTCTGCACTGCTGCAAACTCTGATCTGCGCTCTAGTATCTGACACCTATCACTCTAATTTATGTCCTCTTGACATATGACTGCATCAATCTAACTGATACTTCTTGAAACTTTTGTACTGTGGGCTCCTCGTAGCTAGGTTTGATCCATGAGACACACCATGTCAAATGACCCTGCCCAAATTTATTCTTGGGATTATATCTGCACATCGCCCCACCTCACTCCTGGAGGTATAACTACATGTACTCCCTCTACCCATCTGACTCAAAATTTCCCCCTCCTAGAGGTCTCTGTTTGCTTCACCTTATAGATCCACCTAGATACAACCACAGACTTCCCCACTGGTCTTGGGACTACTTCCCATGCACTGTTCTGATAATGGATTCATACTCCTCAATCATGGCATCAACCCATGTTGGCTGTTGCACCGCTTCCTCAAAAGAGGATGGTTCTGTCACAATACACTTGATCATAAGAGGCATATATCCAATATACCTATTTGGGGACCTTCTCTACCTATGTTGTGATGTAGGTGAACCTACATGCTCTATCGTATCTAGCATCAATCTACCAGTATCTCTAGTGGCCTTCCTACCATTTCTAATGGATGGATCTGATTGAGTGGTTTCTGCCACTCCATAATCCTGTGCTTGTGGATGCTCCACATCCTAAGGTTCATCCTTCGGAACTAATAGTTCCTCATATACATGAAATTCAAGCTCTCTCTTAAGGGACAATAACATGGCTTTCTCCTCATCAAATTTAACATCTCTCCTGACAACTGTCATCCTGTTAGCCGAAAAATACACATGATAAATTTGGGGAGTATCTGTGTACCCCACAAATATCCCAACCTCTGCTGTTGGTTCTAGCTTCTTCTTGGCATATTTGGTCACATGGCTATAGACAAATGAGCCAAAAATTTTAAAATATGAAACATCCGGTTTCTTACCTGAAAAAGCCTCCTCTGGTGTACTCATACCAAGTGTCTGATGAGGTCCCCGATTCTATACAAATACCACTATGTTGCATGCCTCTACCCACAAATGCAATGATAGGCCCTGATCATGTAACATAGCTCATGTTTCTCCCAAAATTGATCTTTTATTTCTTTCTACAACCCCAATCTGTTGTGGGTTATGAGGTGCAATCAATTCTCTCCGAATTCCTTCCTTGGCACAAAAGTTCTTGAATTCATTAGAGATATACTCACCACCATTTTCACTCCTTAGAGCCTTCATCTTCTTCCCTGTATCTTTCTCTACCAATGATTTTAATGCACAAAACTTGGAGAACGCCTGATATTTCTTCTACAAAAAGAAGATCCAACACTTTCTAGAAAAATCATCAACAAAAATCACATAATACTTGTGGTTTTCTATGGAAGGCATAGAGAATGGTCCACACACGTTTGAGTGAACTCTCTCAAGGATTGACATTGCTCCATTCTCCTTCTCATGAAAGGTGGCCTTAATATACTTCCCCATGGTACATCCCTTACATGTGTCTATCTGTGCAAGAGTACCCTTTGGAAGACTTGTAGAAATCTTCTACATGATCCTCAAAGCACTGTGGTGTAGATGGCCCAATCTCCTGTGCCATAACTCACATGTATCCTGAATCACCACCTTCACTGCTTTACTACTCAATGGTGCACAACCATCTACATCTTTTGTAGAGGTTCTTCACACGAAACCTAATCTTCATTACCTGTGTTGTCACTTTGTGATGAAGGAATGCCTTTTCTTCACTGAAAACCACATCATATCCAAGATCCTCCAACATATCAACTAAAACTAAATTATTTTTCAATCCTGGTACATGTATGACATATTTTAATAAGAATGGTTTACCTGACTATCTCTTGAAAGTAACTGTACCAATCCAGGTAGCGCTATACCTCCCGTCATCACCCATCTCGATGTGCATTTGAATATCCTTCTCCTCCAAGCTACTAAAGAGTTCATGTGGAAAGATGCTCCACTATCTAAGTACCACATAGATCCCATCATAGTTGACGCCATGCATGCGATGAGAGAGAATTCAACTCAAACTATGAGGCCAAAGCTTCACCCGCTGCAGCTCCTGGAGCCTTGTTGTTGTTGTTCTTCTTTTGTGGACTCTCCATTTTTATTTTCTTGAGCTTGTCCTTGAGTGCCAATTTTCTGTGGTCACTGCTACTTTGAAAAAAATCTGTCAAGGCGTTCCACATAGCATATGGAGTTTCCTTTCCATGGATAATCGAGACAATATGATCTCGAACTCCCTCTAACAAGATCCTCCTCACCTTTGCTACCTTCTTCTACCATGCATCAGACAGTTGGGAATATGCTGCTGCGGGCTTGGGAATATCATTATCTATGAATTCCTTCAACCCATTGTCCTCCAAAACTACCTCCATGCAATATAATTCAAACTGCCCTCAAGTGCATATTCGAGTCTCAAGCCATTGAAAGACATCTTGATCCGCTTATAGCTCCAAATAAAGTAGCTGCAAATTTGAATAATGTTCAACACAAACTCAATTTATTCTCCACTATTGTGATTCTTGGCGCTCTGATACCATGAAGAAAGAGAAAGAAGTAAATCAATACACAACACCAGATATTCCTGGGGAAAGAAACTACTCAAAACCCCTCCATATTTATTGTATAATCAACCAAGGAATTATGAAACAATACAATGTATTTGTGATCACGACAACATCATACACTCTACCAATTTCTTCACATTGATCTAGGAAAAATTGGACAAACACATAGCCAATTATAAACCTACCCTTAGCCTACCCTGCTTACACAATCCCTAAAGAATTAACCCCGTATTAAATAGGAAATTAAGCCTTCCTTGATTGTGCAATTCATCATGGGCTTCCTGTGGTTATATAAATGCATCTGGGCAATTTGCTGAAAAGACAACTGGTAGTTTACTTGCCTTTAACGTTTGTCTCAAATGAGTCTCCACCAGAATTACTTCTTAGGTCACTACTCGTGAATTAAATCTATTTTAATTCACTTGATCTTCCACTAGCTCATCAATCAGTTAGAACTAGTTAAATTGATTTTAACTCAGTTAATGTGAGTTAACTGATCCACTCACACCACACTAGTGCTACAACTGCAATTGGACCATGTTAATAATATAATCACTCTACATGCCTATCCTTTGACCCTCAATTCGAAATTCTTCAGATAACTAAGTCTATAATACTTAGTTAACTATTACAAGTTGTTATGAGATAATATTACAATTAATTTTCCAATTTATTTAATAAATTGGTTGCACACTAATGTATCACTAGGACCCATCACTGTGTAAGCTGTGATCCCACACTAGTGTGTGTGTTGCATTTTCTTGTTGAATTTCAACACCTATTAATTGTGGAGTCTATGCTTTCGATAATTACAAACATGCTGGACTTGAAATCAAGAAAATTGAATGTTTTAAATTATCTACCATGCCAAACATAAAGTTTGACCCAAAAAAAGTGGCTCAAAACTTTACAGCCCAGGTAAAAGTTAGAAAATTTAATCATGAGCCCGATGATTATGATGATTTGTTTGAGTCTGCTGAAACATATTCACACGTTGAAAATCTAGAAACAATTCGTCTTAATCCACAACAGGTTACCAAGTTTAAGGAGTACAGATACAAGAGGTTGGAAAATATCCCTCTAGACATGATGAGGGTATCTCAACCAATTTTACAGAAATAACAAGATTTGGAGCAACATGCAAATGAAACTGAGGTCCTACAGGGAATAGAAGGAACCACATCCATAGATCAACAAACTATTAATACTTTCTTTAGCAGTAATTTGGATGAGGTTTGGAACCAGTTTGATCAATAGATCAAAGGAAAGCAACATGAAAACACTTATGATCCTAAAGAGATAAGAAAAACTCCTCAAGGAAAAAGACATAGCCTGCTTACTGTTAGGGATTCTAATAAATAAACTAGTACATATGAAATTGAATCCATCCCAGACTTCCCCTCGTCATAAATTGTTCTCAATATAGAATAAATCCCTCCTCCTGACATATTTTATAGTCCCAAACATTAGGTTGTAATGAGCACACACAGAAAGAGAAAAAGAGTTGAGAAATCCCAGGCATTAGTTCCTGGAGATATACCAATGGAAGTGGTGTGGATAGATCCACAAAACAATCTATCTGAATATTTAACAAGATTGTCATAGTTTGTAGGTGCTTATGCAACTGCTACAATTTACAAGGCATCAGAATTATTTTGGAACAAAGATGTGGCATATGAGGAAAGATGATATAATATAGGAGGAGGTGAATGTGGAATACATATAAATGGGGAAGAAGGTGGAGGAGAACGAAGAAATGGAAAACCACCAAAAGATGAAGAAAATGAAAGGAAAAAAACATTTGGATTTCCTATCATGGACATTCCAAGGGATGAAGTCAAAATGAAAACCATCCCACCATCTATTTTGCAAACATTTTATGGTAGGGTAACTAAATACACCAACTCCTTTCTATTTGAATTTGATATTTTATGTTGCAACTATTCTTATAATATTAATGCACATAAATCACATTTATTTCCTGCAACATTGAAAGGAGTTTCATTATGTTGGTTCATGGGATTAGGTGAAGGTACCAATGTATATTGGGACGACATGAAGAAAGGTTTTCTTAGGAAATATGACCCCTATTACATACGTAAATATTATCACGAGGATATATTTCAAATTATGCAACAAGAAGATGAGAGTCTAGAGGATTACCTAGAAAGGTTATTGTATAATTTGTAGAAATCAAAACAACATCATTTGAGTCTTTATACAGTTCACACAATATTCTTAAAGGGATTTGCGATGAATATATAGATATACTCAATTTAATGGGTGGTGGTGATATTTTTCATCTAACATTTGACAAAATTAGTGATTTGTACAGGAATTACTCAAGAGGGAAACCTAAAACCGGTGCAGGGATAAGAAATCCTCTTACAAAAGTTACTAAATCGACTACTGGAGGTGTCAATAGTGCAGAATTAGGCAGTTTGGTAGGGGGATTCAAAAATGATATTTTAAATACTATTTCTTCTAAAATAGATGATTTGAAAATTAGGAAAAATAAATAAGAGCAAGAATCAATTTGATCTAATTTTTCGTACTATATGTCGAAAGAAACATCCATTAAGAGAGTGCCCCCCTAGATAACATTCAAGTTTTCTTGATTTGTTCAGAACCACATAAAACTGAGGAATTTCCAACATTACCTGAAATAAAGAAAGTTACCGAGGAGAATCTAGAAATGCAGTTTCAATCTACAATATTTAACCTTAGAGGCCTTCACAACAATGCAGAGCAGGTATGTATCAAGAATCTAGTTAGCAAAATCCTCAATATTATAATGTTCCTTAGAATACATGGAATTCTCTAATTCCATGGTAGGCATGGCCTCCACAACAAGTACAAAATAAACCATATCAACAAGGTTGGAGAGGATTTTCTTATGAAAATTTTCCTTCCCATCATTATCCACCACACCAATAATTTCAACCCCCATACCAACAACAACCCTATCATCAACCTTAGCATCCATAAAAAAACAACTATATCAGCAATACCCACAGATGAAATAACCATATCCACCCCTTCCTCAACAACCACATCCTCCTCAACAACCAAAATTAACTCAACCTAAACAATTGCAACTTTAATCTAATCCACCACCCCCATGATATACTCAACTTCCTTATTAGCTAGTTACAAATCCGAATAAAAAAATGGAAAAACATGTTTATAATGAAAAATATGAATAATTTTCTACATATCTTATTGCTTCTGTAAAATTGTAGGAATTTTTCATGCACTTACAAGACAGTCTTACATGATTACAATAATTTTTTGTGGAATTATAGGAAAATCCTATAGAATTACAAAATTTTTATGTAAAAGTAACAAATAGTCCTACAGAGTTACATGAAATTAATTTGCAATATGGGAAAGATGTAAATCCAAAATCCACAGTAATAAATGAAGAGGGAAAAGAAGAAACTATAGATAAAACTAAAAAACAAAAAACAAAAATAAAACAAATTGTCCCTTGTACTTTACAAGAACAACCTCATACTTCTAGGACAACTCCTTTTCCTGAAAGATTGGTTCTAGAAAAATAGGAAACATCGAAATTTTTTTATGAATTTGATATTCTCGATCAATAAAAAAATGTCAGGAGCATAATTCCCTCACTTCAGGTAATCAAAGATATAAAAATCTATAATAAAACAATAAGGGAATTATGTTCTAAGAAAACAAGAAAGCGAAAACAAGATCCATAAAAAATACAAGTTATAGGTAGATTGGCCAACCTAATGACTATTGAAATCATTGTAGAAAAATATGTTGACCTAGGCATACCCATTGTAACAATAACAATAATTTTTTTTCTATTCCTAACACCGTTATTTATTTAGGTGCTGCCATAAATATGATGAAAAAAGAAACCATGCAAAGCTTGCAAATTGACAACATTATACCAACTCCCACAATTATATTAGAATTGGATGATAGATCAAAATATAAACTTGGGGGAATTATAGAAGACATTAGTGTATATATTGACTCTTGGGCATATCCAATAGACTTTATGGTCCTTTGGCCCAAATCTACTCTAGGGTGATTGTAGGTTTTAACCCTGTACAAAAATTACCTACAAAAAAATGAGTCTTAAAAAAAACAAATAAAGAATGGCGAGAACACGAAACAAATATAAACAGATATTTTCCCCTGGATCCTAAAACCAAGACTACGAGATATATTTTTGATTATGTTCCTTTCAATGTTACAATACACATATATATACATGCCGAAGCATTCATAAACCCCAATCTATTAACCCTAGATTATAACATAACCGTAGTTACCTTGACTAGATCTAAAAAATACCATGGGAAGAAAACCATCATGCCCAAAAACATGTGCAAAACCCATGCACAAAACCATCATGCTAATAGTCGTGGAAAGAATATAACACACACCCAAAATTATCCCACTTATTGTTTTCTTTTCCACACAAGGGGTCACAAGAGATCTTAGTCATTGGTCTAGCCCTGCAACACCCATTGTTTCTCTACACCAAGAAGACTTCTCAATGCTTACAGACTTCGTCAATACATTTGCAACATTCTTAGAAGTGTCTACCTCTACCAACAACACCTTTTTGTCCTCAACCATATCCCTCACAAAATTATTCTGAACATCAATAGTCTTTGCCTTTCAATGATAAGCAGGGCTCTTTGCTAAGAAAATTGCAGTTTGGCTGTCATAGTCTTTCCTTATAGCTCATTGTACCAACCCCATACTTGAACACAATCTCTACAGCCAAACTGCTTCCTTTCTTGCATGAGTGGCTGCCATGTATTCAACCTCTTTAGTTGAAAGATCCACTACAGAGTGTCTTTTTCTCATCCAACTGACTGCTCCTCCAAATAGGTTAAACACATACCCACTTTTATATATTCTATGATCTAGATCTCTAGTCCAGTATGTATCAACAAAGCCATGGATGTCCAAAACTCTGTCCAATCATGGTCTTCCTTGGTAGCACAGACCATAATCACTAGTGACACATAAATACTTGAAAACCCGCTTCACTAATGGCCAATGATCCTTCCCTAGTTTTTACATAAAAATGATCAATACTCCCACTACATGTGGAATGTCTAGTCTAGTACAGACCATTGCATACATTAGGCTACTGACTACACTTGCATATGGAACATGGGACATGTCCTCTTCCTCTTCTTATGTCTTGGGGCACTCTTCAACAAAGAAATTTACTCCTACAGGAATAGGAACCTTCACCAGTTTACTATATTGTATATTAAACCTCTGCAATATTTTCTCGACATACTTCCTCCGGTTTAACCAAAACTTCCTCTTTTCCCTATCTTGTTTAATTTCCATGTCCAAAATATTTTTTGCAGCATGAATATCCTTCATGTTGAATTTGGAGGACAATTGGGTCTTAAAATCTTGGATAATTTCTTTGTCATTTCCAATCAGCAACATATCATCCACATACAAGACAAAATAAATAACACAGTCACCAATTAATTTAAAATACACACAATGATCCGCTTTGGTTCTGTTAAAGCCAAGTCCCCATCAGAGAAAAATTTAAGGATGGAAATTTATTTTAAAGTTTATAAATATTGGCGAATCTCACTAGTGTATAATATGAAAACTATAAAATGTTTGTTGATATCTTTATAATAATATCCAAATTTATAATTATTCTATAGGTAGAGTTCATATAATTTTAGCGATTTTTACTATAAAATAATTTTATACTATAAAATTTTGGCGAATCAATTTTAGAAGAAATGGAAATTAGGGAACCTTGGTTTTTGGACAAAACATGGAAAATTATCCCACTTGCGAATATTAGCACCTAAAAGTTTCCATGATCCCCGTATATATGTATCAAATTTCAGATACCACATCCTTGGTGACTATTTTAACCCATACACAATTTTTTTTAACCTGTGTTATCACAAAATTTGACCCTGATAGGCTGCTCATCAAGTAGACTCTGAGTAACTCTTTCAAACCAATCTTTTGGCTGAGGCTTAGCCTCCTCAACCTGAGAGGGCTCTCTCAATAGGTTTAAGATTTTTGATTAATGATTAGATGGCTAACTCTAGGAATAAAAAGGATAAAATTGTATAACTAGTTGAATAAAAGATTAGCAAACACTCATTGGGCCATGGAGTCAATATAGTCTTCAACAAAACATCATAATCTGTCAAACATGGAAGTAAAGGCACTTGGAGTCTAGGTTTATAAGAAAACCAATAACACAGTGATAAAACACAGTCTATTTGCATGTGAAGGAAGTTAGAACATTGTCAAATGAATTCTAAGTAACACATACAAATACTATTGCAAGTAGGTAATTGAAAAAGCCATAGAAAAATGATACACTTAAACTCCTTGTGAATCTTGAGTAGTCAAACAAATCTCTGTATTAAGTTGAGAAGAACACAGTGACATACAGTAACACAGTTTCCTTGCTAATGAAAAATTCCAACCTTGATGAATTTGACCTCATGCTTCATATAGAGCATTTACAATCTTGGATTCCATGATCCATCATTAGGAGAATTCAAATTTCCATTCTTGACACCTATTCTATTCATAAAACAAACTATTAATTACAAACTGATAGCTAAACTGTCTTTTAAGAGACCTAATACAAATAGGAGTGAAACTCTTAAACATGTTTGAAACAACCTTATATAAACCTTTATTTCTTTCTTGACAGCTTCAAACCCATGTTTTCGAACTTTGATGATGCTTTCAGCCTTGTTGTAAACCTGTTGATTCATGACCTAACTGTCCTAAAAACTAGGAGACAGAGTTCCTGCTTTTTAGCCCCTAACCTCCATGCTTATCTTTGAGAAGCTTCGTTAACATTGATGTCACATGTGCTAATATTCCCTTGAAAACTTTAATCCTCCACCTGTGTAGAGAAAATCTTTGAAAAAGTGAAAAAGGCATGAAATATGACTGCACTACGAAAGTAGCTTGTTTTTGTAGCACAGATCTTACATTACTGTAAAACATTTCCTTTAACCATTCTTTCTACTGTTTTGCAATTTGAGTCTTCACTTGTGATCTTCATCTTTCCACCAGCAACATTAAAACTTGAAACCCATCAATCCTTATCTCCAAAATCTATATATAAAGTGCCAAAAAATCATCTTCAGCAGTTTCGTAGCGCGCTACAAAACTTCTGTGCAGGCTCTTTTTTTAACACAGTCTTCAAAAATTTAAAGTTTGAAGATATTCAAAGCTTCTCCAGGATTGATATCAACATCAAAAAGAAAAACAACTTAACTTTAAAGGTGTTTTTCCTTAAAATGGTCTTCTTCTTAATGACAAACTGATTTAAGATTTATTATTTACTGCCCTATTTCATTACCCTGTTTCACTATTGCTGTAGTTTCTCTTGAGATCTTGTCAACTGAATTTATAGGTCTTCAACCTGTCTCCTTAGATTTCTGTTTGTGGCTCTCAAATAAGTATTCATTACTCTCACAAATTTGGCTTCTTTTATTGATGGTACTGTCCAAGTAAAATATTGTGTTACACTGCTAATGATTTTAGGTTTGGCAAACCTTTCAACTTCCCAGAGGGCTTTCATCCTCTTGAAATTTGTATTTTCAATAGCATGCTTTCTTGTTCTCTTCCTTAGCCTGACGATTTCAAGATTGGCTGATTTCAACCTTTCCTCCATCTCTGCATAACTGATTTTTTCTATTTGAGTGGGGAATACTCTGTTTTTTACCTTTTTTGGTACAGGTGATGAAAGGTTTATAATTTCTTCATGAACAGTGGAAGCTTCCTCTGTTTTCTCCAGCTCAACATGCTCTTGCATCTTTTTGGACTGTTTGGTTACAGGCTTCCTTGCCTTGAATACAAATGTTGCAACTTCATCATTGAATACTAGTTTCTTGGATGACTTCATCTTTTTATGCTTCATCAAATTTTATGAAATCAACTTGAACCAAAGGGGACTTTTCTATATCAATGGCTTGTAAGATATCATCCAAGTTTCCCTTTAAGCCTGGAGTATCACTTGCTCCTGAAGTCACTTCTTTACCCTTTTCTTTTGCAATTTGACTCCTAGTCAATCTCTGTTGAACCTATTTATTAGCCGACTGTTCCTGTGCAATCTCTTTAACTTCAACTATCCTTTGTTTTGTAGGTTGAGGAGTTTCAGCAATAACCACTAATTCTTTTCCTACTGGATCTTTCACCTGTTTCCTGGGTTTTAGCTTAACAAACCTTTTTGACCTTGTCACTACAGGCTTGCTGGATTCTGTACGTGGAGTTTCTTTTCCTTTAGGGTTACTGCCTGTAGTTTGTGCTTCCACTCCAAAACCACATAAAAAAAATGATGACCATTCTCTATCGATCTTTGGGAGTTCATGTAAGACCATCAACTTGATTAAACCATGGTGGAATAAATAGGTTTCACACCCTTCAGACTTCATTTGAACCTTGTCTGCCATCTTAACTATACTTCTATACAGAAAAAATGGCAAATCTAAAGATATCATGCCAGTAAAGTGCAACAGAAATTTAAAATGACATGAATATACTTTATGATACCTTCCCTCACATGTAAAATACCTCTGGATGTTGTATAGAAAATTGGCATATGAATCTTTTATACAACTCCTGGGAATTTCTTTGTTTAAATCCATTTCTGTAAACTCTAGCTTTAGAAACACTTTGCATGCCTCCATGTCAAATCTGAAACCTTTGAACCATCTCTCTTACCCCCTAGGAATCTTTGTTACTAAGGCAATAATATCAGGAGTTAAGATTCCAATTTTTGTGTTTGATCCAGTAAAATGTAAAGCAAACTCCTTTGTCACCTGACTGTGTCCTCCCTATAACTTTTCACAAAATTTCAAGCACCCTGCCTTCTTGAAAGCCTCCAATACTGATTTTTCTTTAGCTAGGGTTCCTATGCTTTCAGGCTCTGTCCTTAAACAATGTCCTGACCTGTGATTTTTCTTCCCCTCAGTCATTTTTGTCTTTAAATTTCTAAAAGTTTCCTGTGAACTCTGATTATCAGCCTCGCTTGAATTAAAAACAGTCAGCCTCGCTTGATAATGGATAATAGAAGCTTTGGTGTGAGATTACCACAAGCTTCACTCTTGAAAATGGTCTGTTGGAGTGTTTTGCATTCAAACTAGAATAAGAAACCAGCCAGCCCTTTCAAATTTGAACTTAGATTTCATAAATGAAACCTCTACGAATGAAATGATGATTTTGAATGCCTATTTGTCTTGGAAATGACCTCTAACTGACACCTAATGATGAAAAACTAACAGAATTTGATTGATTTTCTGATTTGACATGACCCACTATGAATCCGCACTTTCGTAGCACGCTTAGTGTATTTTTGGAGAAATGCGCTACGAAATTAGCAATGCTTTCGTAGCACAAAACAACTTTTTTCCATTGACGACGCTACGAAAGTGTGGTTTCGTGGCTAATTTCAGAAAAATTTTCAAAGGGTTAAAATATGACTTATAAACAGAATATGGGACCTTTAAACCATGGAATGAGGTTGTCAAAATTTATTTGGAAATGAAAATGACACTTTTGAGACTCTAACCCTATCACTTACCCCTTAAAACATGAAATGACTCAACACCTATCTAAGACCATGAATAGGAACAAGGTAAACTGTCAAAGTTTACAAAAAAAACTTTTATGGTGATAACAACCTGCATAGCAGTTCTTTCTTATCCTTCACTGCAAAGACTTTAGGTTGCTTCATGTAGATATCTTCTTCCATATCCCTGTGAAGAAATGTTGTCTTCACATCCATATGTTCTACCTCAAAATAAAAAGCAACAACAACAAATAAAATTAATCTAATAGAAGCTAAATTGGAAACAGGAGGAAAATTTATCACCAAAATCAATTCCTTGCACCTGAGAATAACCTTTTGCTACCAAATGAGCTTTGTATTTATCCACCTTGCATTCAACATTCATATCCTTCTTAAACACCCATTTTCTTCCATTGGGTTTCCTTCTAGCCAACAAATCCACCAGATCCAAAGCCTCATTTTTGTCCAAAGATGTCATTTCATCAACCATGGCCTCTTTCTAGAGTTTTCCATCCTCTAAATCTACTGCTTCCCTAACAGTTCTAGGATAATCATCAGGGATAAATAAAGAAAAATTTGAACATAAAGCAAATGGACTATACCTTTCTGGCTGCCTTCTCCCTCGAACTGATCTTCTCAAAGCTAGAGTTTGTGGCTCTTCCTCTTCTGATTCTTGTTCTGTTGTAGAGTTTGATTCTTCCTCCTTTAGCTCAAACTATATCTTCTTAGGTTCCTTTGGTAGGAATTCATGTTTAATAGCATTTTTCACCTCTCTAAACACCACACCTCGGCTATACACAACATTCCTTATTTATGGGTTCCAAAGCTTATAACCTTTTAAACCATCCTTATACCCAATAAAGATGCACCTTTTAGATTTACTATCCAACTTGGTTATTTTCTCCTTTGGAATAGATACATATGCATCACATCCAAATACCCTCATATGTGAAAGAGAGGGTTTATTACCAGTACATACCTCATGTGGAATCTTATCCTACAACGCTGATGAAGGTGATCTGTTAACTAGGTAACATGCAGTCTCCACTACCTCTGCCCAGAATTCCTGTCGTAACCCAGCACCATTGAGCATGCTTCTTTCCTTTTCCATCAATGTCATGTACATTATTTCTGCAAATCTATTTTTCAGAGGTGTGTATGGAGTAGTATGCATCCATGCTATACCACACTTCTTACAAAACTTCGAAAATTCCTTCTTGCAAAACTCTCCACCATTATTTGTCCTGAACACCTTTATTTTCTTCTCTGTCTGGTTTTCCACCAAATCCTTAAATTATTTAAACCTGTCAAAGATTGAAAATTTATTCCTCATGAAATATATCCATGTACTCCTTGAGAAGTCATGTATAAATGATACATATTACACACACTTACCCTGTGATGGAACCAACACAAGTCCAAACACATCATTGTGCATAATATCTAATATCTTGTTCGCCCTCTTAGCACCATAGGGGAAACTCACCCAATTCTACTTCACATATACACAATTTTCACAGAAGTTGAAATACAGAGAGAAATTAGGAATACCTTCTACCATGCCATTACCATGTAGTATTCGAAGGACCTTCTCTCCAATATGTCCAAGTCTTTGATGCCATACCATGTTCTTTTCTCCAGAGACCAGAAGGTTTTCAGCTCCACTTTCAGGAACCACATAACTTTTGCATCCATCAATAACAATGCTACCCAAAATCTTGTACAATGTTCCAATTCGAATTCCCCACATCAATACCAGTGATATCCAAACCATCTTACATGTATCCTTCTCAAGCAATGTTTTTACAACTGCATCATCCATATAGATTTCAAAAATCAATTTTTTTGCCAATACAAGAATATGCAGAACACCAGGAAGTGTTCTAATCCTCCCACCTTGAAGCTTCAACTTGAATTTTCTATGTCCAATGATTCTCGCCTTCCTGTCACCCCCTAAGAAGACATCACCACCACCATATTTTGTCATACTCGTAGAACCACTTTGTATGAGGAGTGAAGTGAAAGGATGCACTTGAGTCACTCAACCATGCCTCATGATCTACATGTGTACTTGAAGAATAATCCAAGTACACATCCCCACCTTCATCTAAGGTGGTTTTCTCCTCTATATAAGGAGCATCATAAAATCCCTTTCCTTTCTCAGGATATTTATATCTACAATCCTTTTTGTAGTGCCCTTCCTTTCCACATTTCCAGCACACCTTTACAGGTTTTCTTGGAGATTTAGATCTCCCACTAGAGGACTTATTTTTGTTTCTGTTCTAGGACTGTCCTCTTATATACAAGGCATCTCCATTTTTTTCCATCTCATCTCCTATGACATCGAGGATGATAATATTTCATGAAAATTTAAAGTAGTTGTATTGCTACCTATTGCAACAACCAGACTATCCCATGAATCTGGTAGAGAACACAAAAAATTGATGCACTTATCTTCATCTAAAAATTTGATAACAAAAGATAAAAACTGGCTTACCACAATAATAAATTCATTTAGATGCTTTGTCACTGATTCTCCATCCTTCATCCCCAGGTTATACAACATTTTCCGTAGGAACAACTTGTTCCCTAGAGACATAGATCGGTATAAAGTCCCTAACTTGTCCTATAAATTATTCGTCATAACTTCCCTTGATACATTCAAAAATACCGAATATGAGATACATAACCGTATTGTGCTCTTTGCTTTCCAATCCAACTTCACCTAGTCTTCTGCTAACATTGTTTTTGGTTTAGTACCTGGATCTACGACGATCCACTAATATTTATCCACCAATAGATCCTCAATATTGAGCTTCCACAAATCAAAACTATGACCATAAATTTCTTGATCTCTATCTTTCCACTGCCCGCCATCTTCTTTCACTGCAAGAATCAATCCCGTAGATCTCCCACTCAACAAGGTCTGCCATAGGCCCGAGAAAAACCCCTTAGCAGGAAAGGCGTCCCCTTGAAGCTAAAACAACTCGGATACCAAATGTAGGTTTTTAATCCTGTACAGAAATTGCGTGCAATGAATTCTTAAAACATAAAAATAAACAGTGACGAGAACATAAAAATAATATACATAGATATTTTACCTTGGATCCCAAAACCAAGGCTACTAGATTAATTTTTCATTATGTTCCTTTCAATGTTAGAAAAAACACACACACACACAGATATATATATATATATATATATATATATATATATATATATATATATATATATATATATATATATATATATATATACATGCTGAAGCATTCATAAACCCCAATCCATTAAGCCTGGGTTAGAACATAACCATAGTTCCTTTGATTGGATCTACAAAATACCATGGTAAAAAAACCATCATGCCCAAAACCATGTGCAAAACCCATGCACAAAACCATCGTGAGACTAGTCGTGGAAAGAATATAACACACACCCAACGAGGGCATCCTTTAACCATGGGAAGACCGTTGTTGGCTACTGCCGATGCATTCATTAGTTGTCATTCCATTAACATGACAATAAAAAATGGTGACGAAATTACAAAATTATATTATATCCCCCTGCTAGAACAATAAATGAATTAAATAAAGTTCATAATTCAACTTAATAATTCAACTTTTACTAATCATCGAACAAAAATTCAACCTTAAGGAAAATACTAATGAAAATTAGATTGATAATTTCATTTCTCATCTTGATTTTCCATAGTATTTTAGGGGGCATTCATCAAGAAATTGAACTACTACAATTTTTTTTGCACAAATTAATTTTTTTTTTGAACAATCTGAAATTTTCTTACAATTTGAATTTTTTTTTTCCTAAAATTTCTGAACAAGCTTTATTGAGTACTCAACATTTTTCTCTGTATTCACTTTTAGGATTTTTTTTTCAAGAAACATGCATTGTGGATAGTTTAACATCTGCATATCTAGCAATATTTCCTATACATTCTATATCACATTCATGCAATAAAATCATTGAATTGTCCCCTGGAAAAACCTTGAATATTAAGTATGAATTAGAAAATTTGCAGCAAGAATAATTAATTTCATATTGCAAGAATATTACAAAGATTTTTCTTGGGATTATAATGATATGCAGGGAATACACCTCGAGACATCTACACATTTCATATAAATCCAAGAAGATGTTATACCCGTTAGACAACTACAAAGGAGAATGAACCCTGCCTTGAAAGAAATAATAAAAAAAGAACTTCAGAAATTATTAGATGTAGATTTCATCTACCCTATATCTAAAAACCAATGGGTTTCTCCCTTGGTTTTTGTTCCTAAAAATAATGACAAAAGGAGGGTATGTATAAACTACAATAAACTTAATAAAACTAATCTATAATACCATTTCCCTTTGGAATTATAGATCAAGTCCTAGATAAAATAGATGGAAAGAGATACTTTTATTTCCTCAATGGTTTCAATGGTTATAATTAGATAAGAATAGCTCCAAAAGACCAAGATAATGGCCCATGGAGGGCCTAAGGTTATAAAGCATTACCTTTTTGACTTTGTAATGTATTTGCCACATTTCAAAGGGAAGTCTTGGTTATTTTTGCTGATTTAATGCATGATTGTGTTGAAGTGTACATGCATGATTTTACTGTCTATGGAAATAATTTTGAGGAAGCCCTAGATAACCTAAAGAAAGTTTTAAAAATATGTCAAGAATCAATTCTCCTTAAGCAATGATTTTTTTTTTTAATATTTAATGAAGGAATTTTCCTTAGACATCATGTATCTTTCTTGGGTGTTAAGGTGGATCCAAATAAAATTGAAGTGATTGTTAACTTTCTAACTCCATCCTCCCAAAGGGATGCAAGAATTATTTTAGGACATGTGAGGTATTATTGGCATTTCATTAAGATTTTTTCAAAAATCGCCTCACATTTATTTAAACTTGTTGCAAAAGATGCCGAATTTCATTGGGATAATGACTACAAAATTGCTTTTAATATACTCAACGAAAAACTTTATACAACCCCTATGTTAAGAGGACTTGATTGAAAATCACCTTTTCACATATCTACAAATGCTTCATATTTAGAAATAGGAGTAGTTTCAAGACAAAGAGAACAACAAAGAACACATGTTATTTACCATATAAAAAAAAACTTGATTCTGAATGAACTTAATTACACTAGTGACAAAAAAATGATTTTTTGGAAATTGTTTGTGAAATTAATAATTTTTGTCATTACATCATGAGATATGAAGTCTTTGTGCATACGAACCATTTTTCCATCTGATACTTAATGAATAAACTGATAACATAAGGAAAATTTACAAGATGGTTTCTACTATTGCAAGAATTTAACATCACGATGTCAGATGGGCATGGGAAAGAAAATCAGGTAGCTGATTTCCTTTCTTGTATGTACAATCCTTGTGAGACCATTCTTGTAATAGATGGTTTTCCCAATGAAAATTTATTTGCAATTTCTTTTATAACTCCTTGGTTTTCTGATATTTCCAATTAATTGTCTACAATAAAGTTTTCACCACATTTTTCATCAAAAGAAAATCAGAAAGTGATCATAAAAAGTGTTAACTACTCCCAGATTCAAGGAAACCTTTTCTATACTGGAGTATACATGGCTATCCGAAGATGTGTTAGAGCTGATGAGATGCTAGATATCCCAAAAGAATGTCATGATGAATTGTGTGGTGGAAAATTTTCAGATAAAAGGACAACCTATAAAATTCTCCATCTAGGATACTATTGGTTAACCATCTTTAAATATGTCAAGAAGTATGTGAGGAGTTGTGATAGTTGTCAAAGCATGGGGCATCCTGTTGCAGCTGATGAAATGCCTCTTCATTGGCAAATCATTTTGGAACCATTTTAGAATTGGGCCTTAGAATTTATGGGACCCATTAATCTGACATCAATAAAGAAGAGGTACATATTTCTTTGTAAATAACATGTGATAAATTGGGCAAAGGAAAAGGTTTTAATAAGAACTACTGAGCAGTCAACAATATATTTCCTATTTGAAGACATTTTTTAAAGCTTTGGGGTACCTAGAGAGATAGATACTGGTAAGGGGCTCAATTTACATCAAATTTAGTTGAGTCAAATGTCAAGGAATGCAAAATCAAACATAGGAAGTGAACTCCTTATCATCCGTAGGATAATGGCCAAGTGGAATCTACAAATAAGGTTTTGGAAGGCATTTTGACAAAGACTATTTGGCTTCGCCGAACAGATTGTGCGAAAATTCTTCTTGAGTCCTTATGGTCATATAAAACTACATGGAAAAGCAAAACCAATCATACCCGATATGAACTAGTATATGGAAAATAGGTAGTTTTTCCCATTGAATTTCAAATTTCAAATTTCAAAATTGCAACAAAATTGGGATTAAACCTGTCATAAAATCAACAACAAAGGGTTTTACAGTTAAGTGAATTAGATGAGATGTTGTTAGATGTTATACATAATACCACTCTTATACAACAACAAAGAACCAAATGTCATGAAATATTTATAAAGAAGGAGTTCAAAGATGGATATTGGACCCTATTGTTTGATTCAAGGTTTAATGATTTCAAGAGTAAGTACACTACTCACTAGCTGGGTCCCTATGAAATTCAAACTGTGTTTTATAATGGCATTGTAGAAGTGAAGAAAATTTATGGATCATACATCTCACTTATAGTTAATGGTCACAGGTTAAAATTGTATCATCAACCAGTCTCCAAAGATGATTTTATTTTTAATTTATTTCAACAAGTAGAGATGGACATTATGAATAAAGGGGATAATTCTCCTTATACACTTTCATCCTGAATTTACAATTTTGAAAATAATGATGAGCTTACTCTATTCCTTCTTATGCTCATTAAACTATGATAAGGACATCTACTAAGTATATGTTTATCCCTTTATCCAGTCTTGGTATATTATTCATGGAAAAGAAACTCCCTTAAAGACTTCTTTAAGTTTTTCAAACTCTCTAAAATTGAAAATACCGACAAGGATCAGCCATCACAGGATCAAGAAAAATCCACATCATATTATTTGAGTTTTATTTGAGTTTTTGATACTCACTAAGATTGAAAATACCTATGCGCATTAAATATCCCGGGATCAATAAAAATACACAGGATGGTGTCATAACAAGAAAGTGTAATAAGGTGGTTTGATGGTATGTAACAACAAGAAAGTGATCCTTCCTAGTAATGGTTTCTCTCTTTCACAATAAAACTATGTAAATTATTTCCTATAATTCTAGAGTTCAGAACAAAGTTTCCTGTAGCTTCATGTAATTACATGAATTTCTGAACATGTATGTTTTCAGTCATTTGTTCCAACTATAGTGTTATTTTCAATAAATAATCACTTTTATCATTTATTATATCAAAGAAAAGACTCTTTTGTATTAGTAATAGAAGCCTCCATCAAAATTAGCAGAAAAATACCTTTCCAGATTCCTATATAAAGATTTCAGAATTCCTACAATGAAGAGTTCATAATTCTTGCAATGAAGAGTTCATAATTCTTGCAATAAAGATTTTAGAATTCCTGCAATCAAGAGTTCAGAATTCCTACAATCAAAGATTGAAAGGAAAAAAAGGTTAGTTCAAAAAAAAGCTAGTTCCAACAAAAGAATCGTGAGTTCTATGAGAAAAATTATGGTGTTTCTATTGGTTACCCTCTTTCCCCTATTGTTGCTAACTTATTTATGGAATATTTTGAAATGAAGGCCTTAACCTCAACTCAATTTCACCCTAGGAAATGGAAGAGGTTCGTGGGTGATACTTGTGTCATATGGCCCCATGGTCGCGAAAAGTTAGATTTGTTTCTTGGACACCTAAATTCCCAGTTAGATTCCATAAAATTCACAATAGAAGTAGAGGTGGATGGCTGCCTGTCCTTTTTGGATATCCTTCTTTCGAGAGAGGATGATGGTTCCATTTCCCACCAAGTTTTTTCGCAAGAAAAATCATAGGGAACCATATCTTCATGCTAGTTCTCATCATTTTCCTGCTCAGAAATTTGGTGTTCTTTGCACTCTTGCTACCCGTGCTCTGATGAAAACCACTTAGAGTCGGAGAAATCCCATCGTCTTGACATGTTTGAGAATAATGGATATAGTAGATCTCAAGGCCTGAAGGCATTTCAAAAATCCTATAAAGGGTTGAGAGGCAAATCTACCAGGGTAGATCCTATCTCCAAAGTTCATCTCTCGTTTATCCAAGGGACTACAAACAAAATTGCCCATGTCCTTAGAAGGAATAATGTCTCCTCTTTGTTCAAATCTCTTTGTACTATTAGAAACTCTCTTGGATTTTTCAAGGAAGCTATCGACCCTAAAGATCTGAAAGGTGTTTACATGGTTGCTTGTTCCTGTGGTACTCCCTATATTGGGGAAACAGGTCGATCCATTAGACATAGAATCTAGGAGCATGCTACAGACATTAGGCACAATAAGTCCCGGACATCAGCTCTTGCAGAGCATGCGGAAAAATCATGTCACAATGTATGCATTGAGCATTCCAAAGTCATTGCTAAGGTTGATTGCTTCCACCATAGGAAGCTTAGGGAAGCTATTGAGATTGAGAAGCATGCTAAGAATCTCAACAGGGATGATGGTAGAAATTGAGTAAGAGTTGGATTCCCACTCTCTCTAGGTGATTTCGCCCCATTGTGTTGAGACTCAAGTCGCAATTGGTCTTGGTTGTTTTTTTTTAATTTCTCCATGTCCTTGATTTTAAATTTTCCTTTTATCTTCTTCTTTAATTTTCTTTCTCTGGTTCTTGGACCTTCCTTATTTTATTTTAGTTATAATTTCTTTATATTTTCTTAGGAATTATAATAATAATATATAATAATTTAAAACTTTTATTAAAATAAATTAAAATTTTTAACCCTTTTATTTAAATATTTTTATTATTAAATTCTTTTATTACCCTATTATATTATTAATAAAAAAAATTGATCATTTTATTAACACATTTATTAATAAATTCTATATTATTATTCAATAACCCCCTTCTAATAAAAAGTCGTAACATATAATATTTTAATATTATTCCCTAACAACTAACTAGTTAATAGTGACTAGTTTTCAACGACTATATCCGGGCAATGATGCATCCACACTGTTTATTCATTAAGATCAATTATCTTTTTCACCTTGCCCTGAGGATGAACCACATTAGATGGTTCAAAACATCAACCAAATCCTAATGATGTGATTAATCCTAAAGACATTTTTCTAATCATTAATTTATTCCTACATACCAGAGATGGATGGTGATAACAAATCAAAATTCATAAAATTTTCAAAAAAGTAATGAAGTAAATGTTTCAAATTGTATTTATTTAATAAACTTAAAAGATTTTTAAATGATTGATTAAACCTGAAAAAACCTATGCTATATATATTTTCATGAATTATTACATCATCAGTGCCTTACGTGTTGAATTTAAACCTATAATTTCACATGTCTTATGAAAAATTATTACCCTTTAATGCCTTTAACCAACACTCCAAGAATATGATGAAATAATTATCCATACGACTAAATTATATTACTCTAAAAACATTACCTATTTCAAATTACAGAATGTTGTGATATCACAATCATTAAAATGTTTTTCATTTCAAAATTCTCTCCTAAATAATCCTATGCTATTTTGAATACTATAAAGCAAAGCCTTATCCATTATTATCTTATACTATTACCAAATATTTGAGTTAAAGGTCTTTGTTAGATAAGCAATATGGTATACACAAGGGTGGTATGCAATGAACCTCAAGGCATAACCATTTTAGAAAAATATCGTGCATGCCACATTCAGTTCCATAGAGAAGGGTTATTTTCATTCTTTGAAAACTTAAAAGGGCACAACACAATGGTGACTAAGGCATTTGCAAATACATTTAATGGAAAAAACACATGTATTGGGGATATTACACTCTCAATATCAGAAGAAATCCTCGCTAGGGTTACACAATTAGAGTAAAAGGGTGAGAAATGGTTTAAATTCCAGAGGATAAAAAATAAAGGATGGAAAAATTTCATGAAGAGGTTGAACCATAATCTCAGCTGGTCAAAAGGAGTTTCGATGCAGTGGCTTCAAGATCCATAGGAAAATATTGTATATTTATTGTAGAAGTATATAACCTACAACGAAAAGTATAATATCATCTTTATATACCATATACACTTTCTTGAACATGTGAAAGATAATGGTAGAAAGATCAATTTTCTATTTTTCTTATGCAAGGGTTTATTGAAAATTTCCACCATGGTTAAAAATTGTCGTTCTAATAAGGAACATTTACTTTATCACTACGAGTTGGTAAATTTAATCATCTTGGATGAAATAAATAGGTTAATCCAAACTTAGTGTGAATTTATACAAAGGAATAGGTTTAGAGTTGAGGAAGCCATAGTTGGAAACCCTAATTAAGAAAAACCTGACTGTCAAGGAAACCTTGATGAAGAAGATAGACTTGAGACACAAGAAAACCCTAAGCCTACCCTTGAATTACTAGAAAAATTTCAACTAGAGCAGAGCTCCCCAATTCATCATCAATTCAAAAAAAATGAGGAGGAAGATAAAGAAAAAAATATTTACGGTAGAAAGAAGGATCAACATCCTCTATGGAAGTAGTTGGCTCAATCCCTGCAAGTAGAAAAATAAAAATTGATTCTAGGGTTCCATCTACAACTAGTAGAAACATGAAAAAGGAGAATGACAAGGGTATTAAGAGAAGTTTAAAGGGAAACATATAACCCTAAAAAGTCAAAAGAACCACTTAAGAAATCCAGAACTAGAAGCTTGATAATTTACCAAGAACCTTTCGAAGAAGTTTATGCTGAACAATTCCAACAATTTCAGGAAGAACCAGGGGTCTTTGAAGAACAACCACTACAGGAAGAATCTTAATACATAGAAGCAAAAGATGAACCTAAAAATCAACAGAAAAATACCCTACTTACTCAAATAAAAAAGGAGGACAAGAAAGTAAAGAAGAAAATACATGGAATAGAACTAGTAATCAAGGTAGTGAAGGACGAGAATTCAAAGTTGAAAGAGAAGAGTGCCCATCTGAGGGAAAAGAAAAAAAAACTTAACAAAATTATAGATCCTTGTATGAATAAAATATGAGAAACATCAAACACACTTGGAATTTAATAGTAAGAATAAAAAATTTGTAGGTAAAGGTAAGAAACAAGACTTCATCAAATACCAATTTACTCCTTCTTATTTAGGCAGTAGAGGTAACATGAGACAATAGTGTCTACAGTTTTTGATAAAGTTTTGGGAGGAGACCAACCCCAATTTTGTTTAAATGGGGACATGCAAAAACAACAATCCAGGGAAGATGTTGGGTACACATTTTGGCATTTTGACCACTTTGTTTCAACCCTTTCTATCATTAATTTTGAGCTAAAATTATTCCCTTTAACCAATTTCTATGAGGATGATGGCTTAAAAAGGTTATAATAAAGGCACATCCTTCATAAGAAAAATATTCTCTTTTTAATTCATGAATATTAATTAGAAGCGTTTATTAGGTTACTAATTTGTGAATCAACACCTACAAGAATCCTTGTAATTATAGGATATCAGTAAAAGTAGAATTCCTGTAAATCTTCTAAGCTCTATGGGGTTCCACATTATCCAATATAATTCTTACAACTAGAATACATTCAAAATGTTCATCTAATGAATAATTACCTATCTAGTCTCCTGGTAGTTGGTCAAAACGGTCAAGTCAACGACTAGTCAACACAAGGTGTCTGCTTAGCAATTCTAGCAGTCAGTTCAGAAAATCACCAAAAATTTCTCCATAAGTTGGAATTTGAGCAGCTGGACTTGGAAATCCATATGAGAGTCATAGAAGATCAAGGAGAACCATATCATAATTCTACTTTTCCTTTGTAGATATTTTATTTTTGCTTGAAACACTTAACTAACCTTATGTTTGGGTAAAATCGGATTGAGTTTGATAATTTCTATATAAAATAGGTGAATGAGGGAGAAATAGAGTTAGTATTACATTTTCACTCGTTATCTCTAAACATGATTACTATTTTATACTAATTTTTTGAACTGCGCTAATATAAGAGGACTTTTCTAATATGGTGTATGATTTCCTTTTGTTTCTGAGTGTTTTTCTGATATCATATTTTAGGAGGCCCCCCAGGTGTTATCACAAAATTGTATTTGATTGGATGCTAATCAGACAACTTCATGTAACTGTTTCAAACCAACTTGTGACTAAAGATTAGCCTTTTATTTTCACTCGTTATCTCTAAACATGATTACTATTTTATACTAATTTTTTGAACTACATTAATATAATAGGACTTTTCTAATATGGTGTATGATTTCCTTTTGTTTCTGAGTGTCTTTCTGATATCATATTTTAGGAGGTCCCCCAGGTGTTATCAAAAAATTGTATTTGATTGGATGCTAATTAGACAACTTCATGTAACTGTTTCAAACCAACTTGTGACTAAAGCTTAGCCTCTTCAGTCTGAGAGGGCTCTCTCAAAAGGGGTTAATGATATTTGATAAAGATGAATCTAGATGGCTAACTCTACTTGGAAAATAACTTGATTATGATGCGTGTAGGTTGAAAAGAGTACAATTATTCAATTCATTGGGTTTATGGAGCCAACAAGTTCAATAGTTCAGTGGTAAGTTCACTTGACATGGAAGCTGAGGCAAGTACGAGTTTTAGCAGAGGTAAATAATTCATAAAACATGAAATAACATAGCCAATTCATCAATAAAGGAAGTCAGAGAATACACCTATGAGTTCTGAGTATTAAATATGAAAACCACTACAAATGGTACACATAGAAAGTAAAGATCATTTAAGCACTAAAAAATCCATGAGAATCTCAAGTTGGTCAAGTAAAAGTCCTCTGTATTACTGAAAACAATCAATTTACATTAAGCTGCAGTATTGCCAAAAAATCTCCCTCTCTTGGCAAATTCGAATATCTTATCTTAAATAGACTTGCTACATGAGAGATGATCTACCTCTAAGCTAGATTCATTGAATTTTTCCTAATGACACCTTGCATAACAAGAAAATAAATGCTTTTGATGAGAAAATGACAGCTACACTACAAAACAGTCCTTTTCCTAACAGAACTCAAACTGTTCATTATTACATCAACTAATTTATCTCCTAAACAAGTTACATCTTTGACAACTATTGCTTCACATGTTTGAATAGGATGTGATGGGACTCATCACTACATGACATCTTAATTAGCCTCTTCCAAATTTGGAAACAAACCTATTTTTAAGGAAAATTGGTCCTTATCTTCAACGTATGGTTTGGCTGATGAGTTATCTTCATTTCATAGTCTTCAAGTCTTAGATGATTGCTGACATAGTGCTTTGACCCTTTGAAGGTATCCACCTATCAAAAACTGCCCAAAAACCTGCTCATAAAGCTTCAAAACAACACGCTATGAAAGTATGACAGTTTCGTAGCGTTACAAAAATGCCCTTTGCCATCAAAATTTCTATCTCTTTCCTTTTTTATTGTCGTCATCATGCCTTGACACATAATCCATGTGATTTCCTCCTCCTGGAAGCTCCCCAAAGTGGTTTTTAATACAAAAAGAAAGCTACATGTGGTTTCGTAGCGTTTTCCTGGCTTCAAGCCTAGGAAACGCTACGAAACTGCTGAAAACTGTGTTTTTTCCAGATTTTTGTCTAGCTTCAAAAATATAATTTCCAGGTGTAAAAAAATTGTTTCTAACATGTCATTGACCTTTAAAAACATAAACCAATTCAAACTATGAGTCTTGAGGTGTTTCTTCCTCATTGATGATGAGTTGAGCTATTGGCTCCTCAACTACTGTCATTTTTAGGCCTTTCTTCTCCAACTCCTCATGGATTAGTTCTAGCTGTTTCTGGAGGTCTTTAACCTGATCCTTTAGCTTTCTATTGGTAGATTTAAAATGCAAGTTCATTATTCCGACATGTTTGACCTCTTTCCTCAATGGCACAGTCCATTTGATTAATTGTTGTGTGTTATCTAGGGTCTTTGATACAGTGTCAACCTGCTCTTCCAAAACCTCTTTCATCTCTTCAAACTGAATCTTCTGGATATTATGTTTCCTTTCCTCCTTCTTTATGACATCTATTTCATTATTAGCCAAATTCAATTGTTCTTCAAGGAGTTCAAACTCTGTTTTTTCCATTACTTTCTCTTTTCCTTTCTTTGGCTTGCTAACTGGATCTTTCTCTACAGGTGATGAAAGATCAATAATGTCTTGTAGTGGTTGGATTTTTTCAATAGGTGGATGAACCTCTTTACTGCTTTCCAACAGATTTCTAGCATGCCTTGTCATGGGCTTCCTAGCGTGAAACATAAAATATGCATCTTCACCTTCAAACTTTAGATTCTTTGCAGATTTAACCTTCTTGAGTTTCTGTCCACCTTCATCTATATCCTCAACCTGAACTATAAGAGTCTATTCAATATCAATGGCATGTAGTATGTCTTCTAAATTTCCTTTGGCCACTGTTTTGTCTTATAAAGTCATTGTTTTGTCTTATAAAGCTACTGTTTGACTCCTTGTAATCATTTTACTTCCTTGTTTACTCACAGCTTGTTCTTGTTTTGCAGGTTTGATCACTTTTGACTTTTGTTTTGCAGGTGGGACAATGGGTGTATCAAAACCCTTCAATTGCTCTGTTTCCATCATGACTGGTTCACTTTGCTCTACTTTTGCTAGTTCACTTTGTTCTGCCACTAAAGGTGATGAGACACCCCTATGTTTAGGAGTTCTTGTAGGGGTAAGGGTATCCATTTCAAAACCACTAACAAACAGGAAAGAAGACCAGTCTCTGCCTAGTCTTTGGAGCTCATCTAAAACCAATAATTTTATTAAACCATGATGAAACAATGAGGTTTCACTTCCTTTAGATTTTTATTGGACCTTATCTGCCATTTTTGCTAAACTTCTATGTAAATAGAAAGGCAGATCACGAGATATCTTACCAACAAAGTGTAGGAGAAGATTGAAATGGTAAGAATAGACTTTATGGTATCTCCCTTCACAAGTGAAATATTTCTGGATGATAAGCAACAACTTTTGAAATATTTCTGGATGATAAAACTAACTAAATACATAACAAAAATCATTAAAACACATACCTGGTGTTATCACTTAGAAAAAATGAAACATCATTTCACAAAGTCATATATCAATTGATTAAAAATTGATATAAAGTAGACTTCACACAACATGTGTCAAAGGTTTCAACATGTTTTTCAGATTTTAGGTTTTATGTTCATTTTTCTAACCGTTTATACAAACACATACACACACACACACACACACACACACACATATATATCTATAATGTGCTTACTCTATTTTCTTGTAATTATATGAATTGTTGCAATTTATCGTAGTGATCCTATAATTTCCTATAATTTTTTGAATTTCCTATATTATATACTTTGTTTTCCTATAATGATACAAATTTAATAATAAAATGTGGGTTAGGGAATATGATTTAGTTCAACTCGTTTTCTTCCTTAGTTATTGTTGCATTTTCAAATTACTTGTCAGAATTAGTTAGAATTTATATGCCTTAACTAATGATTGGAGTGATAAATTGAAGGAATTTGTATTTTAAATTGAAAGTATTTATCATTGGATTAGAGTGAATTTGTTTATCAGCCTCAAAACATTGGTTTTCCTTAAATATTCATTTCCATCGCATTTTATAGGCCACTTTGAATAATCAAGCACATTTTTAGAAAGAAGATTTAGTGTGATTGTGTAATGTGTCTTTGTGAATCTGCAATTTTACCTCAAATAGGTCATCAGTTGGACTTAAAGTCATTGAAATCAATTCTGATATTTACCTGTACTTGTTTTGTGTTTTATTTTTTCTTGGAAAAATACCTAAGTATATAGTTTGTACATATAATGTTTCACCTCGTCATTTTCATTGCAATCACTCTTGTTTCTCTGTCATAACAGAAAAAAAAATTCTACCTTGTAGTGTATTACACCACAAAAATATTTTCATCTACGCAAGCCACATAATTTTCTCACTTTCATCCCAGATGTGGGTGGTCTTCATGCTTAACAGATGGCAAGGATGGGCCGGTGTGTGGGGTTCTACCACGGCCAACCTCCCTTGCGTCCTATGCGACATTCACTGCATTAAATTTGCTTCATCCGGGGCATTAATGTGGCACACTCGTCCAGAACCGCGCTCAATCCTCAGAGATATGGCTTCTCCGGGACGCTTCAGACCTGAATTCTTGCCCCTTAGCTCCTGTTGTGCTTCTGTGGTCTCTGAGCAAAGATCTAGGACCATCACAGGGCGCAGGTGTTGGCTTTCTTGCTGTATTAATCTTGCACTTGGATTGCACTATTCGCAAAGCTCCTTTTGTTCTCAGAGCTCTGGATTTCGCCTTGTCTCTCTCCCTGTGGAGATTGATTCTCATCAGAATTTGGACCTCAGTCTCGGTGATCCCTGCTCTTCCAATTTCAGCACTCCTCATCGGAATTCGATGCCGCGTTTGAGACACAGGATGCGAAGCCGGCATGGCTCGACCCATGGTGGTCCCTCGCGTCGCCCTCCTCCCTCCTCGCCTAGCTCTTCCTCTCCGCCTTCTGATTCCATGAGGGGTCGTTATCCTGAGATCCGCAGTGGTAGGAGCCATCTGATGGGGTGATGGAATGCTTTGCAGGCTAGAAACCTTTCCAGTATTCTCCCGATTCAGCAGCATAGAGCTCACTTTCGCTTCCCTTGCTTGCTCAATATGCCTACTATCCCTGCTACCATTACCATTGACTTCAAAGAAGAGCCGCCTGATTCTATTGCTAAGCTTTCCGACTCTCCTCCGGTGCATTTGTCACCCGTTCAACCCTGTTGTCCTCCTAATTCTGGTCAGAAGCAGATGCTCGCTGAGGGTGGTTCCTCGCAGGACCCCTTCGTGGCTACTGTTGCGGGAGTTTTCAAAGGAGGTGATTTTTCTGTTCCGGTCAACGAGGATAAAACAGATTCTTCTAAACAGTCTATTCTGGATGATAATGCTGCTACGCAGGATGAGGATGACCACGACGCTCACGCTTGCCCTGTGGTCGAGTCGCCTCCCTCTTCTCAAGGTAATTAATGGCCTTCCTTCATTCAAGCTTGTTTTTGGCTGCTCTCTGTGCCAGGCACAGCTCTGGTGTTCGTCTGCTGACACAACTTAGATGGCTCTACTTCTACTGTCTTTTTAAATGCCGGTTTCCCCTTCGTGGGTGGAAAATTACTCTGTATAAGACTGTTCATGTTTACATTTATGATGCCAAATGCTGTAGGTTGATATATTGTTCAGTTACTTGAGCCAGTTTCCTCTATGAGGGCGGCTTTTTTGTGCTTATATGCCTATCTGTGATTCAGTATTGTAACCTTTTCTCAGCACTGTGTGTTGTTTTTTTGACAAACAATCATAGCTTTACCAGAATTCCCATCTCTTGGGCTAGAATCTCTGAGGCCTTGGCCTCCATGTAATCATTTTTGTATATTAATAGATTAAACTTACTCAGAAAAAAAAAAAAAAAAAAAAATTTCTCACTTTCATCCTAAAATTTTATGCATCATAGAGTCTCTTGCATCACTGAAATTTTCTTCTCGTGCAACATGTACTCCAAAACTATTTTGGTGTGATACATCACATAAAAAAAATCCTTTTTTGTGATATATAATATTTTTCAATTTTGTTTGAAATTTTTCTAAGTATGAAGTTTGCTTTATATCAATTTTTAATCCATAAGTGAGTATTTTCCTATGTTTATATTTATTAAATAAATTATATATGAACTTATTTAAGCACATAAATGAATATTTCTGAACATGCAACATTCACACATATGGATGAAAAAATAATAACACACATGCATAATTATTTTCCCCTTCGAATTAGCTTAATAATCCAATGATCAAAGCTTACAATTTACCTCCATATTTTGTTTTAACTTTGCAATTGTATGATAAATAAAATACTAAAGAATAAAAAAGTATAAATTTTTGAAATAGAAGTATGGCTTTGCTAAAGAAAGAAGGTAGTAGCTACTACTATTCAATTGTATGATGTTACTGTTGTATAGACTCCCTCATGTTATTTGCTACAACAGATCTACACTTTCTCCTCTTATATGCACTCCCATCCTTTTCTTGGTCTCCACATCTCTTAAGTGTTTTCGTGTGTGTTTCAACTTCTACCATATTATTTTATTTATACTTTGAGAGAGATAACTAATATCCTATATCCTAGCAACTAATTTCCAATATCTTAACATCTAATATTCTTAATATTGGCAATCACAATGAATTGTAGGACTAAGATTTGAAAATACCTAAATAAATAATATTATGGAATATTTCCTTTACTAGGAAAACATCAAAAAATTGACTTTGAATTTTATTTATTTAAGTGAACTTGCAAGATTGTAATATTTCCCACTCGTGGTCACTGGAATTTGTCTCAAACAAATTCTTGAAAATTCACACCTAACCTATGTAAGAAGCTCCTACTCGAACTATATCTCTTACCACTTTACTGGGTGATAAAATTGTATCACACAAATAAAAAATTTATGTGATACACATTGTATTGCAAAAAAAATATTTTTGTGCAATTCACGTAAATTCCTCCCTAAAAATCTATTTTTCTAACTTAGTCATTTTTTGAAAATTTTGAGCTCATCATTGTCATGGAAACCATAGAATTGGCTTTATGATTTGAGTTTGACCACTTATTCATTGAGCCAATCCCCATATTAGAAACCCCAATACAAATCAAAATTTGGGGATTTTGACCTTGATTTCTTATGCTATGCGAAATTGAATTTTCACCCAAACTCACTATGGGACAACCATGGATTTTACAATTTCATCCTCCAAGACTGAATGCACTAATTGAGTTCATATGTTTGACATAACATGTCAATTTTGGCCAAAATATGCCTTAAAATTATGGATTTTCCCTATTTAATGCAGAGAAAGACTCTAATACTTTGTAGGATACCCATGCAAGCCCAATGTTGAAACCAAAGGATCCAATACAAAGCCATAATGCACCCAATCTTTGAGATGAGTGCCTTTACCATAATATCAACCCTACAAACACTAATTTTAACATACTGGTTTTTTCTCTAATACCACGTTGTAATGTACCCATTATTGAATCCAAGAAACATACTCTTATACCAATTAAAATAAACATGTGTAGCATGGCAAAAGGACTCATACAACTATTGTTAATTCTAAAAATGTGAATGTAAACTATTAAAGCATGCAAAATAACATTTAAACACTCAGAACATAAACTAAACATAGAATTCTAGAATAGCATTAAAATTGTAGTTAAGAGCAATGAACAAAGCACTTATCTTTGTAAATATTAATACAATTGGCTATAAATGACAAACATCCCACTCAACCATAGATTTCATTCCTCTAGTTTTCTTGGCAACATGTTACCCTTGAGATGGGATTATGAGTCCACAATAAGATTGTATCATATGGATGCCTAGTATCAAATCAAGCAACCTACTACTCATTATTCTCATAGAAAAATGACTTCCACAACAATTTCAACCACTTAGCTCGCTTAACCATTGGTCTGAAAAATACAAGGGATTGTATTTCCTTCTTTGCATTTGTAGTCACTTAGACAATCTTCCTCCTCTTTAGGGCTCTAACACATACTAACCAACAATCTCTCTCTTATAGGCTCTAGGAAATCCAATTGGAGTGCTCATAGTAGCATTCTCACATGCTCTTGGGCCAGTGGGAAATTTCTCAACATAATTTCACTTATAGGCATAATAACATGATTGTTCATGTAATTTTTAGATTTATTAAGCTATTTACAATACACACTTTGACTAGCTACCCTTAGCTAGAACCCATAACTATTGTTCCTCTCTTCTTCCTAAATAAAAAATTTGTTCTCCTCCTATATTTGAATTTTGTTTCTCCCATGCACTTTGAATCTCAAAATTATGTAAAATGATTGTACTTAACCCATGCTTCAATAACTAGGTGAGAATAATTTCCTACCAAACCTCTTACATGCATTCAATGATTTGGTTTTGGAATTATCAAAAAAGGAAATAGAAGGTTCACTACAAAGGAAATTTAGAAAGGTGGCTTGAACTTTTTAAACATGTAGAATTTCCCATTGGACCCACTTTCAGCCCCTTCTCTTATGGAAACCTATCCCCTCATAAATATGTCATTATTTGTCTACAACCCCTCATGGCTCTATCATTATTCATCTATTGTTAGTAATGCATTTTGTTTTATTAATTTTTTAATGTACAATTTTTACATGTTATACGTGAAGGTTGGTATTATTACAAATATTTTAAGAATTGAACCTAGGTGGGGAGGATAACAATGATTTATCTCAACCACCCAAAATAAACCCAAATGTGAGTTTATAAATTCATTCTTATTTTAGCAATGTTGATTTTAATTTTTAAGTTAGTTACAATGAAAATATACTTATCATAATATAAATTAAGATTGATGACCTCTTTATATTATCTTACTTTACTCTTATCCTTTAATTATTTATCACATCATAATTTTTCATTAAATTTAAATGCAATAACATTTTTAATAATAGCAATGCTTTGGAGTAACCTCATTTAATATCCTTTAATAATATAGTTTCAAGTAATCTTAAGAAGTATCTTATTTTTTATTCTTTATATTAGTTGTAATGTGCTAGCACATTCAATACCTATTTATAAATATATATTTAAGAAGGAAAACATACGATTTTATAGAAAGGATAAAACAATGTATATTGCTCTCATTTTAAAATTATAACCTATTTTAAATACTTTTGGATATGTTATAACCTTTTTTTTTCAAGTTTCTTTAAAAATATGAGAAAACTTAGTTATATATATATATATATATATATATATATATATATATATATATATATATATATATATATATATATATATTGGGTTGAATAATTTATATTTGTTTGGAAAACATTTTAATTAATATGATGATGATTAAAGTCCACTAAAATTTACATGTTTTACTAGACCTTAAGAAAGTAAGAGATTAATTAGAATTATTTAATATTTTATTTCTACGCTTAAAAAGAAGTGAGAGAAGCGCTCCAGGATTACCATGGTTTTGCCGAGTTAAAAGGTTAAGAAGGTTGGTAGTGTAAGAAATATTTTTAAAATTAGATTGGATGTGAATATAAGATGGACAATCTAAGAGAAAGTGATTTCTATTTTCAACTCTCCTAGGATCACAAAGGTGACAAACTCTTTTATCCCATGGTGTTTTAGGATTTCACCAATGCTCAATTTCACTATGAAGCTCACGAAAATTAGTTGTAATTTTGGAGATGTTCATTTTCTCTAACACTAGTCAAGATAAACTTGAGATAATTTTGGTTTTTGAGATTAAAGTTGATTACCTCATTTAATATCATGTGTGTATAAAGTATATAATATGATTATATGCGAGTGAATAAATTTATGTATATTTATATTACTCAAAAGGAAGAAAAAATTAATTGAATGTAACTCCACAAACCTTAGGTGAGGATCCCCCAAGGCTACCACAACGCTATCTCACATTAATGATAAAAAACAATACATAATTTATAGGAGTCCATTTAGTTAGGGAGAGCAAAAAAATTCCTGAATAATAGGAACTAAATCCTAAATAAAAACGTAATAAAAACAATACAACAACTTTCTCCATAATTTCTAAGTTTCCCCCTTAATGGAGAAAGGATTAATCTGCACACCTAATATCTCCCTAAAAACTTCAAAATTCATCTTCCCAAGGGGTTTGTGAAAATATCAACAACATTTTCACAAGTATTACAATATTCAAGAAAATTTTCTTTAGACTATACCTTCTCTCTAATAAAATGCAACTAAGCATCAACATGATTTGGTCTTGCATGATACATTGGATTTTTTTCCAACTAGATCGAGCTTTGGTTGTTAGATTTGATTATTGTAGCCTTCTTTTGTTCTTCTCCTACATATTGAAGAAATATCGTCAACCAAACAACTTCACAATTTGTTGCACACAAAAATTTATATTTTTCCTCAGTAGATGACAATGATATAGTTGGTTACTTTTTGCTACTACATGAAATAATATTGGATACAATGCTAAAATCATAACCTCTAGTAGATATCCTATCATCCAGATTACCAACCCAATCTGAATTTGAGTAACCTGTCATCTCAACATCAAACAAATTATTATACTTAAGACCAAAATAAATTGTTCCTTTAAGGCACCTGAGTACATCTTTCACTGCTCTCTAATGACTTTCTAGAGGTATGGAAAAAAACTGACTTAACACACTAATAAAGTATGCTATGTAAGGTCTAGTTGTAATAAGGTAATTCATTCTTCCAACTATTTTTCCATACAATTTACCATAAACCTCCTTTGATTCATTATCAAAATTAAGTTTCAAATTCTGTTGAATTAGAACAAAAGTTGCTTTGCACTGATCCATCTTAAACTTTTTAAGCAATTCTCTGACATACTTACCCTAAGAGACAAAATTATGACCAACATATCTCCACACTTCAAGACCTAAACATTAATGTAACTCACCAAGATCTTTCATCACAAATTATTGTGACATGTGCACCTTAATTCCATCAATTAGTTTGATTGAATTTCCTGTAATAATTAAGTCATCGACATACAAAAAAAATAGTACGACATGCCCCTTTGCACCAAATTTGGTATACAAATTTAGATCACTTTGACTTCTCATAAAACCCTGCTGAATAAATAAGGAATCTATCTTCTCATACCATGATCTAGGTGTCTGCTTCAACCCATACAAAGCTTTCTTTAATCTACAAACTAAATGTTCCAACCCCTTTTTCACAAACCCTTCAGGTTGTGTCAAATACAACTCATATTTAAATCACCATTCAAAAAATAATATTTTTCATCTAATTGGTTCAAGTTCAAATGGTACTTTGTAGCTAATGCAATTAACAATCTAATAATATTTGATTTAGCTACAGGTGAAAATGTTTCTGCGTAGTCAATACGCTCCTTTTGTGAGTACTATTTTTCCACCAATACAACTTTTTATTTATAGATACTGCCATTTTCTTTAAACTTGGGTTTGTATAACCATTTTCATCCTATGGGATCTTTCCTTTAGGAAACTCGGTGAATTCCATAGTTTTATTTTTAATTATATATTCATATTCTTCCTTCATTTCTTTTCTCCACTCTTCATGTTCATTAGCTTCATTAAAACTCATGGGTTCTATGACATTAAAAAAAATACTCATCAGGGCATAGTCCTTATACCTTTCAGGTAGGATAATATTTCGAGTAGATCTCCTTCATACTTCATATTCTTAACCCTTGTTCCCTAAAGGTACTTCTTCACCTTTTGGTGGGCTCTGACTGCCGGTGATGTCCATACCACTGGATTCTTTCTTAAGATTTTTCTACTCACTATTTCATGCTTTTTCTTATTCTATATTGTCTTCAACTTCATGAAGTATATGCCACATTTCATAGTTGTGTTCCTTGTTTTGTTCATCTTCCTGTTCATGGAAAATTACATCTCTACTCGCAAATACTTTATGAGTACATGGATCAAAAATTGTATATGCTTTAAAATCTGAACAATATCCTACAAAAATACATTTGATACCTTTAACACCAAGTTTATTTTTTTCTCCTTTGGAATATGTGCAAAGGCGTTACACCTAAATACCTTCAAATGATGAACTGGCTTAAAAACATACAAGGATTCAAAAGGGGTCTTGATATAAATATACCTTGTTGGACTTAAGTTCTTTAAATAAACAACAGTTCTAATGGCCTCTGGCCAACAATAATTTGAGAGATTCTTAGCTTTTATCATACTCTATGTGCACTCCACCAATGTTATGTTTATCCCTTTTGCAAAAATATTCTGCTGTGGAGTGTAGGGTACTATAAATTCCTACACTATTCCATGATCCTTGCAATACTTGATGAAGTTTCCCAACTTGTATTCCCCCCCTTGATCTGAACATATGATCTTTATGAACTTTCTTGTTTGCTTCTCTACCATGTTTTGAAATTATTTGAAATACTAAAAAAAATCACTCTTTTTCCTAAGGAAGTACACCCAAGTGTACCTTGTGCAATCATCAATGAACAACAGAAAATAATCAGAACCTCTTAAGTATATGGACTGCATGGGTCCACAAACATAAGAGTGCACAAGTTCTAATACATCTCTTTTTCTCCTATCAAAATTAGAGTGGAATTCATCTCTGTGAATTTTTCCTAATGCAGAACCTTCACAAGCATCATACTCATTCTTTAACATAGGGAGTCCTTCAACCATTATTTGTTTTTTCAATTACAACAAATCAAAATAATTGATATGACCATACCTCTGTTGTCAAATAATTTCAGTTGACATACCAGTAGAAGTCAGTGCTTGATGACTCTTGCTGGTGACATCAAGCTTGTATAGACCTCCAACTCTAACTCCTGAAGCAACAAGTTTGTAGTGATCCATCAAGTCTTTCACTATGCAATGTGTTTTGAGGAATTCAACCTTTATATTCTTCTATGTAGTTGTGGACACATAAATAAGATTTTTCTTGATCCTGGGCACATACATAACATTATGAATGCGCTTGACACTGCAATTTGGTAAAGCCACTGGAATATCGTCATATCCCTTGATCTCATGTGCATGACCATCACCAAGATATATGTTTCTGCCATTTCTTATTCCTTGAAGTTTTCATACCAATCCTTATTTCATGTCATGTGAATTGAAGCTCCAAATTCCACAAACCAAGCATTAACATCATCCATTTCAGCAGACAATGCAACATTAGACATAAACAACTTAATATTTTTGAGATCAGAGTTCATGCCTTCTCCTGCAAAATGTCTTGAATTTTTTCTGTTCTTATTATGCCTAGCTTCATCGCTTTTCTTCTTATAATAGTCTCTGAAAATATGCCCACTTCTACCACAATAAAAACATTTCATTCTAGAGTCATTTTTTAACATATGACATAACTTGATTATGTCTAGCTTCATCACTTTTCTTCTTATAATAGTCTCTGAAAAGATGACCACTTCTACCACAATAAAAACATTTCATTCTAGAGTCATTTTTAACATATGACATAACTTGATTTGGAGAAAACTCCCACCTTTAATTTGAAGAAGAATATTTAAACACTCATTAATAATAACACATCTTTAACAATATTCACTTTCATTAAAATAAAAGATTTAATACTATTTTTTATCATATTAATTAATATATTTTTAATAAAATCTATATTTATATTTGACATATTATTTAATAAACATGTTAAAGATAATTATCCTTATTATATTCCAGAGGTATAATTTCTGCTTATAAGTTCAATTGGAATTTTTTGGCATGGACTAAATACTTGTGTTTTTGTTTCTCTAGGGAGTTAGTTCAAAAACTGCTAATTATACTACATTCACTTGTTTGTTCTCTATTATATATAACTAAAAACAAAACTTGATATTATGTTCAACCTCCAATTTAAACAAGGTTGCGATGTAGGTGTTATGAAGTATTCATTGAAAATTGAAATTTAATACAAAATAAAAATGTGTCAATGTATTTCAGTTGTAATATACAATATCATTCCACTTAAATGAGATGCCTGAAGAGTGTTGGATAAGCAGAAAAAGAAATCCTTGACTAGGTTTATAACTCCCATCGCGAGTAAGTAATATCCCAGTGTGAGTAGGTAATGGCTTTTAGAAAAGGAGAAATACAAGCTATGTATCCCTTGTAATTATTGGCATGGAATTGTGAGAGACACATGTAATATATGTGTCGTGTTTTGGAAGAAATTGTCATTGATGTCAACGGGTGAATGGACCAACACTTATCTGATGATATGTGTGCACAAGTTAGTGAATTTGGATGCAAGAACATTCTAGATTAGTAGCCCTTGTCACACCATTTCGTTTGATAGGAAGTATGCCTTGTGGGTCCTGTTGGTTGGAGAGATATTCAAGATTGAATTTTGATGCCCTAAATGGATGGGTATATCACTAGCTCTTACCCCAAAAATTCATGGACTTAATATTTCATTGCTTCCCCTATAAGGAAGCCAAAGTTATAATTTAAATTAACCTAATTCTAGTAAAGATAACATCTTGAAGAACATAAATTAAAATTTTAAAGTAATTAAAGCCTCCTTTGATGATCAATCTTATAGAGGGTTATTGAATGGAAAAATTCATGTATTTTGAGGGTAGGTCGGCCCCAACATTAGGGCTCCCTATAAACATATATATATTCCCTAGTCATGGAAAATAAAAGTGCACATGCCAAGCTTCATTTTATAAATAAATCCTATGTTTTATCACAAGATGAGCCCTAGAAAGAAGGATCTACAAAATGTCGCATATGAGACACCTCTTCTGAAGCAGGTTTAGGAGTATTGATTGATAATTGGATGTGAGTTTTTCGTTGTTTCTAATTCTTAGGTCAGGCTGAGTTCTATGAGAAGATATCAAAGACTTTTGAGCTTATTTTATCCTTTGTTTTTGTGGTATTGTTGGGAAAAATTCATCCCTCCTGAGGCTGATCCGAGCTCCTAATCTAAGGAAGTTTAAGGCTGAACCAATCTCCTGCTCTGAGGTAGTATAATGTGGATCCAAGGTTACTTTCAAGGCTGATTCAAGCTCCTTATGTGAGGTAGTCTGAAGTAAAATCTGAATTTCTAAGGTAGAATCTAAGGCTAGTTCTTGAGGCAAACCTAGGCCTACTCTATGGCTCATCCTAAATAGTTCATTCAGTCTGTTTTGAGGTAACATAAAATTAAAGATAGGATTGGTCTCATTACTTATAGAGGATTGTGTTAAATATTCACTAAGAAGTTGTTAGTGGCATGCACTAGACTCGTTTTGGATTATATATTCATGAAGATCTTTATAGATTTCATCCTAAAATTCAAAGATATAGTAGCTTGTAAATTGAACATGACAAAGGGGAAAAATTGAAGTTTTAAATCATTTAGAAGAGATAACAATGTTTGAATGTTATTGTAATTGGGCCATTATCCCTAGTATGAGAGCCTAAAAATGGTTCTATCTTTTATTTTAAAGGGTGGTAGGGTGGTGCTAGGCAAGAAAGTTGTAGCTTCCTACAGGAGGTTGTCGCCTCCTTTTAGTGGGAGCTGGTAAATCAGGGGTTGTAGACCTTCCATTTGTAGCTTGTAAAGCTGAAAATTGTAGCTTCCTTTCATGATATAAATAATACAAATATTGTGTAATTTACATGTGATATGATTCGTTATTTCTCTGTGATATTTAAAATATTGAAATTTATGAAATATTTATTCACCCTCCCTCTCAGTATTTCCAACAAGTGGAAGCAGGGTATGTTACGTTCAGAAAAATCTAATCATTGGAAGGAATACCATGAAAAATATGGATGAAATGAAACGGCTCTCTCCAAACACAATTCATGTATTTGATGGAATTGATTATACATTATGGAGCATTAACATTGAAAACTACTTGAAGTCTTTGGGAGTGGATGCTTGGCTCTTCATTGTTAATAGCTACAAGAATCCAAAAAAATCATCCAACTAATCTAGATGAGAATAAATTGCTCAATTTTAATTCAAAATCTCATTGTTCCATCACATGAAGATTATCAAGAACAACAAAAGGTGATGACACGCACCGAAGATAAATAGGTTTAGGATAAACTTAAAATTATTTATTAAGGTGATGATAAAGTCAAGCGGGTCAAATTTCAAAGACATAGAGCATAGTTTGAAATTATAAAAATGGATGAAATAGAAAATATTGCAACTTATTTACGTAGAGTAGATGAAGTTGTTAACACCATTAGAGGATTAGGTGAAGAAGTCAAAGAATTATTGATAGTATAAAAAGTGCTAAGGTCGCTTCCTTTGAGATACAATGCCAAGGTATCTTCCATAGAAGGAACTAAGAATTTGAACAATATGACAATGGATGAATTACATGGCACCCTTACAACATACGAAATGAGAATATAAATAGAAGTTGAAAAATCAAACAAAGAAGAAACTTTCAAATCTATGAAGAAGACAAGAAACAAATAACTCAAGGTAGAAGGAACATTGGGCGATGAATTAGATGAAGAAGAAGCAAGTTTCGTTAGGAAACTTAAGAGAGGAATTTGAAAACACAAAGGTAAATTACCCTTTAAATGTTTTAGCTATGGTATAATAGGTCATTATGCGAAGAGATTTACTTTTTTGGAAAATAAAAGCTTCCATAAGAAAAATATTTATTCTAAAGAAGACAACAATTCTTCAGATGAAAGTGATACATAAGAAGGGGTTGCAAGATAAGTTCTCTTCATAACCAAATAAACCAAAAATAATGATCATGATGAAGAGGTCATTGATTCGGATGAAGAAATATAAGAACCAAACATGAAAATAGATCCTTTTTGGGGACTAAAAATGATTCAAATACCGAACAATAAGACAAAGATATTAAAGAAAAATTGAAGAATAATGAATAAGAAAATTCCAAGCTCAGAAGAAAAATTAGAGAACTGAAAAATTTAATTGAAAGACGTGATGAAGAAATATCTCTTTAAAGGTCCATCTTGAAGAAATAAAAAGAGTTTAGGAAGTAATAATGATCCAAATGAAGAAGAAATAATAATAGTGTAAGATGCTTGAAGAGGAAGTTGTCATTGAGGGTTGAAAGTTGATAATCTCAATAATAAATTGAAAATATCATTATTGCTATATAAAATTCTCAACTGTCAAATATCGCCAGATGATAAAATAGGTCTTGGCTATCTAGGTGCATCTTCAATCAAAGGGGACACAAGCTCCAAGCCTTCGAAGGAATAAACTCAAAGGGAGTTTAGAAATAATGATACTTCAAGAATTTCTATTGATAAACAATAGTTTGAACCACCTCCAAGACAAAAAAAAATTAGAAGATCATCCTAATCTTAAGGTATGAAAATATTTTTCTTGTTAGTTGTTACTCTTCCTAAAATCTCAAACTTAAAGCAATTCATTGTAAAATCAATACAAGAGGAAATTATGCAAGAAGCATGAATGATTATGGATTTTCAAGAAATGACCATAGAACAAGAAACATTCATGGATATACCAACATAAACTACAATCCATTTGAACCACTATGGGGAGATTCACTAACTTGTGCATGCATATCAAAAAACAATTGTTGGCTCATTCACCTTTGACATCAATGAAAATTTCTTCCAACAATATCCCCCTTTTCCATTTATGTCAACATTCATGCTCCCCATGTCTCAATTCTTCACTTCCTTACCTCCTTAGGCGATGAATAAGATGAAGTGGTTCAAACAAGTGCAATAATCTTGGTAACAAGGCACATGATTACAGGCTTATGGAAAAGAATGTTCCAATCATAAAGACATAGAATCCAATTGTGATATGGAAAAGGAAAAAGAAGACAGATTGCAATATAACATTGATCGTTGAAGGAAAAGAAGATGAATGGTACATAAATAGTGGATGCTCGACACATATGATAAGAGATAAAAAAAAATTGTCAAGCTAAAAAGAAAAAGTAGGAGTGTTGTGTTTGGAGATAAATCCTCTCTCAAGATACTTGGTAAAGGTGTAGTAAATCTTGGAAGTTAAAATTTCAAATAAATAAACATTTTGTTGGTTGAGGATTTGAAGCACAATATCCTCAATGCTGGAAAATGTGTGATCAAGGGTAAATATCTTATTTGATTCTCAGAAATGTGAAATCAGATAAGAAGTATCAAGAAGATTGGTTTCAACAGCTACAAGAATACCAAACAACATATACGTTTTAGACCAAGTAAAAAAAATGAAAATTTCATTGAAGCAAAAGAGCTTTAGAAACAAAAAAGAAGGAAAGGGCCAGAAGAAAAAAGTAGTGTTGGGTGCCATGTGTTCAGGGGGAGCAACTCTAAAGAAACAAGTCAGTACCCTTTGAATTGATGTCAAAGGGGGAGGAAAAGGAGGTAAGTAAGTGAAGCACTGAGACATGGGGAGCATGAGTGTTGACATCAATGGAAAATGTGGATATTTTTGGGAGAAATTTGCATTGATGTCAAAGGTGAATGGGACAACAATTGTTTGTTGATATGCATGCACAAGTTAGTGAATCTGGATGCAATAAAATTCTAGATTTGCATACCTTGTCACACCATTTCGTTTGATAGGTGGTACACCTTATAGGTCCTATTTGTTGGATATATATTCAATATTAAAGTTTGATGCTCTAAATGGATTAGTGTATCACCAAATATTTCCCCACATATTCATGGCCTTAATATTTCATTGTTGCCCCTAGAAGGAGGCCACAATTGTAATTTAAATTTATCTAACTCCATTTAAAGAGCATTTTGAAGAAAAAATTTAACTTCTCGCCTCGCCTCCATTTAAAGAGCATTGACTGATTAGTTAGTTATGAATGAAATTATTGTCTTGTACACTGTTCTTGTCCCTTGATCTTTGTGCAGGAATCTGAGTACCATTGCCAAAGGATCGTGACCTGTCAGGACAGAGATCAAGAGGCTGCCACTGCTACAGCTGCGGCAATTGCGTTGGACTCTAGGTAGGACAATCTAGCCCAAATTATTTCATTTGTTAACTAGGAACCTACATATTAGCTTGTTCCCTTGTTTCTAGACCCACTCTAAGGCTAGAGGGATCGTCTTTGTCCGCAGAGAGGATTTACCTACTCAACAAGTTGGTGACTTCGCTGGGGATCTAGTGTCATTTTGTCGTCTCATTGCTCATTGGGAATTTTCCTTGTCGATTTGACTTCGGTCGTTTGATTGCTTGTCTATATTTTTTGGCTTGCTTGTAGTAGTGCCAACCCCTGTTTGGCGCAGATTACCACCTGACACTCGTGCCGAATCCTGTAGGATTTGGTTTGACCTCAATTATGAGTTTTTGGTGAATTGTGCTTGACTCTGGGTTGTTTCTTTGATTTTCAATTGGTCTTTTGGGCTTGTTCTGACTATTGTAAGCTTGTCCTTCTCAGCTATTTTTCTATTATCTCATTGGTGAAGCTCATAGCCCTAGGGATTCTAGGTGTCTTTTTCTCACTGAGCCTTCTGATTGAAGTTCGAGTCTTTTTTATTTTTGTCAGTTCGATTCCCTGATCGATTGTGTTGGTATTTCTTGATCCTTTGTGTTTTGGTTTGTTGAATGATTACCTTAATTTTTGTTTGACTCTCCATTTCTTCACTTTGAGCATAGATCACATTGCTCGTTTGGGTCATTTTGAAAGCCTTTCTTTTGCTTGAAAGAGTGCATCATTGGTTTGAGTGCGTTTTAATGTCTGTATCGCTTTTGAATTATTCATTTTTAGATATTTACATTCATAGTGCTATAAAATAGTGTTGAATTTGATTTTTAATGTAATAGTGCATCATGTGCTTCATTCATTCAAAAAACAAAAAAAAATCATTCTTTTTTTTGCATAAAAAATGGAAAGTTCTTTTGCATAACTAGCTCTTAGTGAACTAGGAAAGAGTTTTTCGTTTCTCGTTTGGTTGTATTAGATGTATTAGTGGATTCCTTCTTATGATTTCATTGTTTGCTACTTTCTGAAAGATCTCTATCCTTCTCTTAGTTAGCATTCATTGAACAAAAAATGATTTTTTTTTCATATAGCATGCATTCAGGAATTTGAGATCCCATTTGGTAGGGCCTTAAAACTGAAACATTAATTCAAGATCAAATTTAAAATTAATTCAATCAATCTAAGGAAGCATTGGAACCTAACACAAACATTTTTAGATGTCTAGGCTAGTGACGTGTTTCGGCGTCGTTAAACCTAGTAGTTGTCGTTCACCACCTGGCTTTAGACAACACTAGTACAAACTTGTGCTCCCCGTACCATCGTGTATATAAAGGGAGACCCTCATAGGTTTAAATACTTTATCCATAGGAAGTTGAGTTTGCCGCGCTATAACTGTGATACACCGAACATAACATTTAGGGAGACTACCTGCACATATGTCAAGTCCTTGGTCATTTCTCTTTCATTTGATCACCAAGGTGTATATGGCAGTTCACACAAACTTGGTACACCCTCTTGCTTAGATTACTTGAGTAGTCATTTCAATCTTTTAATGAATCCTTAAGAAGGAAAAGATCACCGAGCACTCGTCCTTTCACGCTCATTTAAATCTGAAAGTGAATAGAGTCATCTTTCGTTTGTTTCTGGACTCTTAAAACATGAAACAATAGAGTTTTGTTTTGATGTCGTAAAATTAACTGCCTACGATCACATACCCATTAAAAGTTTTATAATTGGCTTGTTTTCGTATTTCCTTAGAGTTTGATTATGAAGCCTTGAATTGGATATCTCGTTTTCCTTCCTGTATTGAAATATTGTCACAGTGGCGGAACCACCAGTTTCGTCGTCTTCTTCACTGCCTCCTAGTGGTATTTATTTTCCTAAAGTTTCTTTCGAAATCCTTCAGTCCACTAGGTCTCTCAAGCTTGCACAACCTATTCTCCCAAGTGTTCAACCTCTCGCTACTCGGTCTCCTCCCGAAGAGTCAGTTGAGTTCAATTGGCCACCTCAGGGTGCTTGGTCTGGTTTTGGGAGTGAGGAAGAATTCCCTACTCTTACCTCGAGATCACCATTTTTAGCTATTGCTGTAGCTCCTAGAGTTCGTCATCTTTTTGACGATCTTATGGCTTCTTTAGACATGGATTCTTTGAGTCCTATCAACAATGAAGAACTGTAAGTTTCTACAGGGGAATATAAACTTTTCCTAGAAGATCTCCCGTGTGTCTCTAGTCAACCTTCTCCTCAATCGGTGTCACTTCCACCTGGTTATCGTACTTTGAGTCAGATTATTTCTGGTGTTGCGTCCATAGCACAGTCCAGTACATCGAATCCTCCAAGGAGTTCAGTCCTTCCTTCATTAGGAATGTCACCTTCGAAACCTAGCTTGTCGATCATTGTTACATCTTTCCTAGTACAACCTACCATTTGTGTGGCTTCATTTGTACCAGTTGTTACGACTCAGTCGTCAGGATCTTTTCACACTCGCAGGTCTATTTTTCTTAATCCCATGTGGCCTATTAGACCCACCGTGAGTAGGTCACAAGCTCGTGCCATGGAAACCATGCCTGCTTCTAGTATGGCTACGGTTTCTACTTCTATCCCTGGCGGCCTTACTTTCGATGAGTATATGTTGGTTTTTCAGTAGTAGAACTCTTAGGGTTCTCAGTAGCCCCAAGCTCCTGTCGATCCTCTGCATCACTATGATGTATAGGGTAATCCCGTATATATGCCTCCCATTGATCCTCATCAGGATTTTTATCTGCCTCCGGCTAATCCTTATCGGATCATTCCTCATCAAGGGCCATTGATACAGGTGCAACCATCGGGCCTACAAGGACAACCCTTACAGGGAAAACCTTTGGTCTAGTAGGGAGACACCTTTGGTCCTCAAGGAAAACCTTACGGTCCGCAAGGCCAACCCTTATGAGGTCAACCTTCAATCCAACAAGGACAACCCTATATTCCTTCCAGTCAACCTTAGTTTCAACCATGAGTGTCTTATGTTCCCGGGGGGAAAATGTATCCACCATAGGGGCAACCTTTTGTGCAACAGTAGAAACCTTACGTTCTGCAAGGCCAAGCTTTTGTACAACAAGGAAAAACCTACGGTCCTGCTCTGGGTCAACCTGGTTATCAGGGGAAACCTGGTCAATCACAACCTTCGGGCCAACCTCTTCCGCAAGGGCAACCCAGTGGTCCTTAGTATTCAGGCTAACCTGCTCAGCCTCAACAGCCGATTCAACCTGTTCAACTTGCTCAGTAGCCAGTTCAACCTATCAACCCACTCAGCAGCCGGTTCAACCTGTTCAACCAGCTCAACATCTCGTTCAACCAGCTCAGCAGGTACCACCTGATCAACCCTAAGGCGCTACTTACCCTCCTCAAGGTCAATTTTAGGCTGTATATAGTGCGCCACAAGGTTTTACTTATTACCCTCAAAATCAATCCCAGATGGTGTATAATCCACCTCGAGGAAATGCTTACATTCCGCAACAGAATCCATATGTTTCTCAACAAGGACCTCAATGGTATGCTCAGAATCAGTATCCCGGTCCTCAACCCCAGTATGGGTAGAACTATCCAGCTTATAACCCCTATGGCCAGAATCCTCCGGGACAAAATATATGGGGGCAAAATTTCTCTTAGCCTGGGTGGAATGTTAACATTGGTCCTTATCAATGACCTCTATTGCCTTTAATCCTTAATTTTCGTTTCTCACGACATTGGAACTGCTTGATGTGTCCAAGTTGACAAAAAATCCAATTCTTCATAATCTGTATTGGCCTCCAGTTCCAACCAACATTCTTGGCGATTGTCCTAAATTTGAGGGAAAGTACAGAGATGACCCCAAGCACATGTTATGACATACCATCTTTGATGTTCTTCTAACTCTTGGGTTGATGATTCCATCCAACTCTGTCTTTTCCAATGGAATCTTACTAGTGCCACTATAAAGTGGTACATTGAACTGTCTCGAGGTATCTTTCAATATTTAAAATTTTTACCCATGGTGTTTCTCACACATTTTCAGTTACCGGTTCGATATGAGACCGGGACCCACCTCCTCACATCCTTGAAGCAAGATCAAGTTACTCATATCTCGGATCATATTCATGAATGGAGGCACCATCATCGCCTGATCAAGTTTGATATTCCTGATCAGCTTCTAATTGATTGGTTCAATACCTCATTTTTTAATAAAATCACTAAATACATAGCAATGGGGGCATGTGTAACCAAAGAATAGGCCATTTCTTGTGCCCAGTACCTTGATCTTGTGTACTTTCAGTTTGGCACATTGTATGATATCTTGCCTGATGCTCCTCGACTTGGAACTTCTAAAGCATTGGCAACACCATCCGTTAATGGTATCATTGGTTCTGTATCTCAGACTTCTCGGAAGTCTTCTCCTTCGCACCATGGGAAGTAAAAATCCAATCCTTCCAATGATACTGCTTCTTAGTCTACCCCGAATTCTGGAAAAACCACAAAAGTCAATGTCGTTCAGGCTAATCCAGTGGATAAATCTTCCAAAGGGAAAAAGAAGGGTAAAGGTAAGGCCAAAACCAATACCCCGAAACAGGATTCTCAGAAATCTCGTGTTGATGATGGTTCATAGTGTAAACTTAAGTAACCTTGCTTAATATATGATGAAGAACACTACACCAAGGACTGTCCTCGACGGGTCGAAGTGAGTAGATTGCTCAAAGGCATCCAAAGAACTCTGACTATTCTCAAAGAACCTTTTCCATCACAGCAGACCCAGATGGTAGAGCAAGCTCAGTCCTCTGCCCCATTTGGCTCTTAGGTTTTCATGATGAACCGTTCTGCATCCATTGTTATCGCTACTTGGTCAAAATATTATACCGAACCGCATTAGGCAGTGGGGAAGGAGATCGCTGATGGTCCTCCTCCTCCACCTGTTTTTGGCCCTCTTCAAATTGAAAGGCCCAGTACTGAGCCCGTTGTACGACCACCTTCCAAAGGTGTACTCTGTAAGTCTTCTTACAATCCCAATGCCTGTGCTGCTCAACATTACAGTATTGTTGAGGATTTGGCTCAGGCGCCATCTGCAATGTCTGCATTAGAAGTACTTCAGAGTTGTCCATCTCAATGGAAGGCTTTGCTATCTAAGATCGGCAGGGTTGATCCTATTGATTCAAGCTTTATCACTTTCAACTTGGAGAATTTCATCCCACGTCTCCCACACCAGCTTGTGCTCATCATTCAAGTTGGTATTAATGGACTGAATATCCATCGAGAAGTTGTGGATGAGGGTGCATATACGTGGGTAATTTCATTTGCCTACTGGAAAGCCATTGGTTCTCCAGCTTTTAATTCATCTCCAAATGCTCTAGAAGGGTTTGATGGAAGGGAATCTAAACCTTTTGTTGTTCTCGCTAGTTTACCGATTACTCTAGAAGGGAAGACGGTCAATGTTGAGGTTGAAGAAGTTGATGCTAATCTCAATTACAACCATCTCCTCGATCGCAGTTGGACTCACGCCATGCTATGCATTCCATCCACTATTTTTTCTTTTTTTGAAATTTCCATACGAAGGAAAGATCGTTACTGTTGATCAGTTTTCGTTCTTCACTTCTTCTTTCGAGAACAATGTTTCGTACGCGGATAAAATTCCTATGCCTTACGAGAGTGTAGGGTTGGGTCTTTTCAAAGATCCTACCATCATGGGTATTTTCCCTCTTCCTCCACCCAACATTGTTCAGATTAATATGATCTCTCAGTCTGACGACCCGTGGATCATACCTTCGCTTGAGCTGATTGATTCTTTTGGAGATTCGATGTCATTAAGTCTGATCGAGATTGACTACTGTGAACTTATTTCAGCTTCGGAGCCTTCGCCTCTTGATCATGCTCCTTTGGGAATGTCTCTCGACACTTATTCTCAATCCCCTTGGCTCGGCGATTCAGATTCGCCTGATCCCTTGAAAGAGATATTTCCCTCCGATGAAGCCAATGTGGAAACTATGTCTCTTGAGGATCCTCTATGGGATGATAGTCATCATCATTCCTCATTCATGCCTAGCCTCGGGGCCATGTTTACGTGTCTTGAGAGTTTCGCTTCTCAAGTTCCTTCTCCTCTGCTTCAAACACCTATTCTGACACATGAAGTTTTTACGGAGGGTAACTTGAGTAGTATCACATAAACGATGCCTATCGACATTTCTGTCAAACTGGGAATTGTTGAGAACATCCATATTGGGGTCACCTGCTCTTCGGATTAATTCCAGGTTTACACTAGCCTTTTCCACGAATCCCATGATGTCTTTGCATGGTCTTACGAAGAGATGCCCGACATCGATCTTAGTATGGTGGTGCATGAGATTCCAACATATCCTGGTGCGAAGCCTGTTTGTTAGCATCTTTGTCCTGTGCACCCTAGAAAGGCTTCCGCTATGAAGGGAGAAGTTGAAAATCTTCTTAGAGTTGGTTTTATCTATCCGATTCCCTTGACAGAATCGGTGTCCAATAGTGTCCTTGTAGATAAGAAACAGGGCACCATTCGGGTTTGTGTTGATTATCGTGACATTAACCGAGCCTTCCCTAAGGATAATTATCCTACTCTCTTTATTGATCAAATCATTGATGAATGTGTGGGGAGTGAGATTTTTCCCCTTATGGACGGATTTTCTTGGTACAACCAGATTAACATTCTCCCAACAGATCAACATAAGACTGCCTTTATCTATCCCTGGGGTACTTTCACGTACAAAAAGCTCCCTTTCGGTTTGAAAAATGTTGGGGTTACATTTCAGCGAGCGATGTCGTATGCTTTACACAATATTAAACACATCGTTCAACCTTATCTGGATGACCTTCCAGCTCATTCATCTAAGCGTAAAGACCATCCTTACCATCTTCGTCAGATTTTTCTTCGCTATCAACGTTATAACATCCGGCTGAATCCACATAAGTGCATCTTCTACGTTGACTCAAGTAGAATCTTAGGGTTTATCATTTCCAAAGATGGAATTCGCCTTGATTTGCTCAAAGTTGAGGCTATCATTAATCTCCCCTCTCCATCCTCCTTACATTAGCTGCAGAGTCTACAGGGGAAGGCTAAATTTCTACGTCGTTTTATACCTAACTATGCCGAAGTGGCTAAAGGATTCACGCAATTATTAAAGTAGCGCACCCCTTTCCTTTGGGATGAGATCACTCAGAAGTATTTTGATGCGCTGAAGACGTTGCTTGTCAACGCTCCTCTATTGCATCCTCTGAATTATCATCGCGATTATTCCCTCTATTCGGCCGCCACTTTCAGCACGATTTCCATGGTTTTGGTACAAGATGATGATACTGGTGATGAACATGTTATTTACTATCTATCTCATAACCTTCTCGATACTGAAACATGATATGCACATGTTGAGAAGTTGTCGTTGGATGCTGTTCAAGATGTTAAACATTTTCGTCACTACATCCTGTTGCGTACAGTGACTGTGATTTCTGACTGCAACCCTATGACCTACATATTGTCTCCTTAATTGTTGGGGGGAAAGTACTTGAAGTGGATTGTCATCCTCCAAGAGTTCGATTTGGAGTTCACCACTGCCAAGTTGAGGAAATCATTAGTATTTTCCGATCTAATCTGCTCTCTCCATTTCGACTCCGCTCGGTCTAGTTCCAAGGAACGCATTCTAGATGATATGCTTTTTCTGATCAGCACCCTCGATCCTTGGTATGGTGATATAATCGTATATCTTCAGACTTCTACTTTTAGATCTGAGTTGACGAAGGATGCTTGTCAACGCATCCATCATTAACTGCAACCTTATCGTATAGTCGGAAATACACTCTACTGCATCGAAGTTGATTCCATTCTCTACCAGTGTTTGACTCTTGAGGAGGCTGAGAAAGCCCTGAATGACTGTCACAATGGTGCCTGTGGCGGTCACATGTCTGGTTATGCCATTGCATAGAAAATTCTTCGTGCTGGGTATTTCTGGCCCACTATCTTCAAGGATTGCATTGTCGCTATTTGTAAATGCCATGATTTCCAGATCTATCAGCACAAGATGCATGCGCTGCCTTCCCATCTCCACCCTGTCATTACCATTGGTCCCTTTGCGAAGTGGGGAATTGATTTTATGACGTGTAACCCTCACTCGGCCGGGGGGGGGGGGGCATGCTTATATCATTGTAGCCGTTGACTAATTCACCCAAGGTAAATTTTGAAAAATGCCTACACACTTACGACTAACGGTAAGACAACAGCTGGAGGTTCATATTCAATCACATCATTTCTAGGTTTGGTTTCCTCAAGCCATCGTGCGATCATGGTTTGCATTTTTGGCATTATATGGTAGCGGAGTTGACTTCCAAGTTGGGTCCTACGTCCACGACGACAACATTTGTGCCTATCCTCGGGCCAATGGCTAGGTTGTAGTTGGAATAAAGTTCTTGTCACCATGCTTCCAACGTACAGGTGGGATGCACAATTAAAATTGGCATCTCATGTTATTTTCATCTCTTTTGGAGCATACCGAACCTCGGTTAAGGATGCGAAACAAATTCCCACTTCATTTCGGCTTATTACGGTGGAAGCTACCCTTAGGCGAGTGTGAGACAGTTAGCTCAGTTGATACGCAACACTTCACAAGAAGAAGATCATCATCTCTACTTAGAAAGAATTTGTTGGATGAAACTGTTAGCACCTCTTGCTATGGTCATTGAAGCACGGAAAAGCGGGTCAAAGCTCATTTTGACCCAGTCGGTTCCCCCTCGCTCCTTCGTAGAAGGAGACCTCATCCTCTGTACAACGAAGCTCATGATAAGATGGGGGCGGGAAAATTTCAACCCATGTGGCATGAATTTCATTTAAACATGTTTTGTGGAATGGGGCCTATGAGTTTATTGATTACGAAGGTCATCCTCTGGATCAGCCCAGAAATGGGTTGTATCTTAAAAAATATTATGCATGAGTCATTCGTGCATGTTTTTTGTACATAGGTGTTCTTTTAATTTTGTAAATTTTTAGCTTGGTGTGCTTTGCGAGCGCTTTCCTGCTTATTGGATCATTTCTTATTATGCAGATGTCTATTACCCCTTACGTCGGTTTCGCAGATGGTGCTTCCCGCGGTACCCGGAACTTGTCTTTAGTAGCCTGGGTGATTTATGATCCTACTGGTGAGTTGATAGATCTTCAAGGTATCTGTCTAGGAAAAACTACAAACAATGTCACTGAGTATAATCCTATCATTGAACTATTAACCGAGGCGATTACCCTCGACATTAGTGCATTGGTTGTAAATCTAGACTCATAGCTTGTCGTTCTTCAACTTAATGGACATTATTCAGTTAGAAACCCTTCCATCTTAAGGTTGTATTTACATGTTCATTTGTTGGAGATACATTTTGATTACATTACATATCAACATATTTCTAGGCAAATGAATGCATTAACTGATATAGTGGCTAACATTGTATTAGATATACATTTGCGTAATTTGTAAAAATCATCATCACATCACAATATCCATAACATGAAAATACACACACACACACACACACACACACACACACACACACACACACACACACACACACACACACATATATATATCATCGAATGTTTGCATCAGTGTGCATCATAAATTTCAAAAAATATGTGTGTTTCAGTTACATCCTGAGACATCATGTCTCTAAAAAATATGCGGAAATTAAACCTAGGTGTCTACTCGGCATGACACACATGATAGCATGTCACTTCTCGTACAAGCTGCCTCAAAAAGTGGTGAACTCGGTTTGACACCCCTGCAGCGTATCTTTGGTATGCACGAGGAACGTCATCAAATCACGCATAGTCTAGGATCCCACAGGATATTCCCTCCAAATTGCATATTATTTCCTCCTCCTTGCCTCCCTCACCATGAGGGGCAATATGAAAGTTGCGAGGGATCCGTCTCGCTATTGGGGACATACCTGCAGGTTTTTCTGGGCCAACATCTGCATACATGGATTCAATTTCAGAACATGCATAACAAAAAAAAAACATAATAATCATGAAAATAAAATGAGTCTCACCAAATACTTCATCCCAATCCTCTCCTTCTGGGAGCGGGAGATCTACATTGCCAATGAAATCTGTGCTAGAGTAGGGCCAATCCAACTGTCAGCGGAGCCACTCAAAGAACTATGGTCTCTAGGACATCTGTTGACTGCCGACTGACCTTGGCATCAGAGATGCCCAACGGGCCATCCATGGCTCCTGTGTTGGCGGTGTCAGGACTATAACCTCCTGACGCTGAAAGACTAGTAGTCGTTCTAGGATGAACAATACCAGAATGGACCCATAACCGAACTGCTTCAGCTTGGTTTTCTTGCATTTTTATTAGTTGACGTTTCATATTGATTATCACTGCCTCTAACCAATTCTGTAGGGTTGGTGTCAGGCACTCTACAGCAAGAAGTAGCTGTGTCTTTGTTGCTTCGTGTGGTGCTTGCGATCCTGCAGCTCGTGTGATGGTGTGTAGCACTACCTTTAGTGCCAAGTCTGGAATAGTCTGGATATCCACTTTTCTGCTTCCTGAACTTTTTCTTGCCCCTTGACACACTGTTTCGATCACCATACTCTTGTTCTCCATTTTGGGCCGGGTGCTGATCAGGATTGGTACTGCCCCCCTCTGCGACAACCCTGTTATGAAATAAACATCTGAAACTTTGATCTCGAGTTCTTGATCATGAATGATGAAATTTTCCTGATCAACGTCCCAGACACTGATCAAGTATTGTAACAGCTCTGGTTGAGCTCTGAGGCAAGGTGTCATAAAGATTTTCTTGAGTCCACAATCTCTAAGAGCTTCCATGCATCTTTCATTCTCCATGGCAAGTTCGTCTTCTTCACTGTGTTCACGTTCTTTCCACTCGATCACCATTTTTCCACTTTATACCTGCAAAAACATTCATATGATTGTTATTACCTAAATTCAAAGCTTTTGTTTGGTTAAAATGGGCCTATTTGCTTGCATTTTTCAGCTAAAATTGCACGCCGTGATTGGCGCGCCCTAGTTCAGAATTTTGGGTGATTGGCGCGAGTCCGTGCCCGATACTTGCGCCAACCGCCGTGCCCTATTTTTTGCCAAATTCCCCCATAGACACATAAAATTGGGTTGCAGGTAATGAAAGGAATCAAAATGCAGGGAAGGATGTTAGCTCTTACCTGGAACTGATGGATTCGAGATTGGTCTTCCAGATCGTCTGCTATCGCCACCGCAAAATGACAGTGTAAAAAGGATAACTATTGCTCCATAAGAGGTAAAAGTGAAAAGTAATTATTTTTTACCATTTTTGGCATTTTATAACTTTTCAAAACCTTAATTAGGTTTTAAAACATATTTTTCGATTATTTCACTATGTTGTTTCGAGAAATAGGTTTTACGTGTGTCTCTTGTGCAGTGATAGGCTTTTAATGAAGTAGCGAGTTGTATTTTATACTTTTTCAGACTCGGTAAAAACACTTAAAATTCACTGTTGGAGTCATCTTTTAGCTCTTTTATGACTCTCTAAAATTGAAAATATTTCCGAGACTCTTGTCGTTTTGAACTCATTAAATGGCTACGAAACGATATCTATCCAGTATACGTTTACCCCTTCTTCGGGCTGGGATAGACTATTTACGAAAAGGAATACCTTAGCCTATCGCAACTGAGAGGTTCTCTCAGATATTGTTTTCTACCTTTTCGGATTTGAGGGACTACTTATGAAAAGGAACATGCTAGAGTTTTATTTTTTTCTTCTTTTCAAACTCTCTAAATATGAAAATATGTCGAGTTCTCCCTTTGTCAGACTCGTTAAACCCTGATGACATCAGAAATTGTCACCATGACATTACCCGAGTTCCTCCTTCCTAGTGCTCATAAAATGTACTAGGATGGATTTGTCCGAAGGAAAAACTTACATCACAAGCATATGATATCCCCTTCAAGCTTGTTTTTAAAAAATAATTGGGGTACTCACCAGAAATGGTGGGAGAAAATGGAATCAGTTTTTAGTCGTGTCGGCAGTATGTCGCTCTTGATAATGACACTCATCTGCATTCGTGTCGGGTTGGGGACATCTCATTTCATCATTTTTTGCCTCCATGGGTTTGGGTAACCTGTTTTTGCCTCTCATCTGCTCTTTTCCACGTCATCATGACCTCATATCCCTTGATTTCAAATACTACCAAATCCAGAGTCGTGTCACTAATATGTTCAAGAGAAGTTTGCCTTTGTAGTTTTCAACATCCCTCTGATCCTCTGTTTGGTCTTGATCCACTATCATCATGTTCCTCTGTCTTGCATCGATGATGTGGGAAGCATTATGGCCCTCCTTCGACCGGTTTACTTCTTGTCAACTTCAGCTCATTATCTAGGAAGTTGACCAAGAGACTCCCTTCCGGTGCCTTGGAGCTTGCATGCCTCAGTGATAGGTTCTTCGCATTCGACGACAGGTCCACATCATTGGCCTCCGATCGAGTGATTCTGTGGGTGTTCGACGCCAGATCACTGTTCACATTCCGTGGATTGTACCTGTTGTACCTTGAGAACCATTGTCATTATTGGTGGTTTCTCTCATGCCTGTTAACAACTTTCATCACTAGTTGGTAATCAGGTGAATTTCTTGCATGCTCGACTTCAACTCACATATTCGCATGCTTGAATTTGTAGTTGTTCGGGTCAAGATGGAGCGCAAGACCCTGGGTTTTCTCTTATAATATCCAGGTTGTGGGATATTGTGGTTTATCATGACTTATTGCATGAGTCTTTTGATTGGATGGCTGCGACCATACCTGAGTCTATTTGTTGATCCTTAGTGTTGGATGACTGCGTCCATACCTCGGATCTCAGTTTTTATGTACTCTATTATGGATGGTTGTGCCCATGCCACATGTTCATGTATCAGAGATATCAGTTGTATTTATACTTGCAGGTCTTCCGACAATGGTGTTTGGTTCGAACGCGTTCTCGTAAAGCATTTCACCCCTCCCTCTCTCTCGGACCTCATGCTTTAGGGGGCATCTGTTACACAAAATTTTGTCACCGTCCCTGCAATCCCCATCCCACACATTAGAAGGACCATTTCTGTGACTAATAAAAAGTTTCATGCCTTGCAAAGACTAGCATTACATCCCTTTCCATGAGGACAACATTCCTTCTATTGACATTTCCTTGAGCAGACCATCAGAAACACATGTTTTTGGGTTGGCGCTGGTAGACCGTTATGCCCTCGTGCCAATAAGAAATATTAACACTGGGCCCCGCACCCATTGGCGCTCTGTCCCAGTGAGCTACCTGCGCCAAGATTTTTTTGTAATTTTTTTTAAAAATGGAGGTGAAGTTTCTATGCTAACAACTTCGTGGTCGAGTCAGCTTGGGTGGTTCGACTAAATAACCACAACCACCCTCCTTTGGCCTCTTGTTTCCAACTTTTGGGGAAACCTCTCAAAGGATAAGGCCTCCCTTCCACCATTGTAGGGATCCCAACCTCTTACTCTCCCTCTATAAATAAAGCTATCTCCCATTGATACGCTAGTTGAATAATTATAGCTAAATAGCTGAGGAGAATTGTTGAACATCTTGTTGGTGAGATAGAGCAGAAAGAGACCTTTGTCGAGAGAGAGCTTAGGCTTGTGTCCTCTCGTCGTCCCAATTTCTCGACGATCCTTCGAGACGCGTTTCGACTGAACCCGCTAAAGGAGGTTGCGATGTCAAGGCTCCGGTTGTAATCTCTTTCTTCTATTTATATATACATGACTATTTTCTGGTTCCCATCTTGTGTTAATATGGTTTATTTTACGCAACATGTTTAATCCTCCTTGACTGATTATTTAGTTATGAATGTAATTATTGTCTTGTATGTTGTTCTTGTCCTTTGATCTATGTGCAGGAATCCGAGTACCATTGCCGAAGGACCATGACTTGTCAGGACAGAGATCAAGAGGTTGCCACTACTACAGCTGCGACAATCGTGTTGGAATCCAGGTAGGACAATCACCCTAACTTATTTCATTTGTTAACTAGGAACCTACACATTAGCTTATTCCCTTATTTCTAGACCCACTCTAGGGCTAGAGGGATCGTCTTTGTCCATAGAGAGGATTTACCTACTCAACAGTAGGCATAGTAGGAAAATCTATAGATTTTGTCTATTATTTTTTTAATGGGTATCTGTATTTTCATTCTGCTAGCTACTGGTTTGTATAACCTGTCCTTGCATTGTAAAATCACTATTTTATACATTCTCTAAGTCCACCATGATGTTGAAAATCATATAGGAACTCCTACTACTACTATCTATTTGCAATTTTTTTTTATAGTGAAATAGATAATCAATGGACTCATGACTTGTTCACGAATTGCATGATGAGGGCTCACAATATAAAGTTATGAGACAAGGTTAGTAGAATATACATAAAATCATTACTAAAAACTCAAATAAATTTGGAAAAGATGATCATATTTGAATATTTTGACAAAGATTACTAGTCATTATTGTTGGTTTATTTACCTGGTCATTTTTGATGGTTGATGTACTTGGTTGATGGTTGGTGTTTGAAACAAATATGGAAGGTTTCAATACAAGCTTTCCCAACAGTTGTTCAAGAGAGTTGTAACAAAGATTTGTAAGAGTTAATCTAATAATGTAATGAGTAAGGTGAGATGATGAATGGTGGGGTGAAGAAGTGACACAATGGGTGGGTGAAGCATTGACACAATGAGCGGGTGTAACGAAGCGGTGCCATGGTGGGTGGATGAAGCAATGTCATAATACATAAGTGATGGGAAGTAGATTGAAGGACACGATGTCAAATCCTTGAAACATCTAACACTTAAAGAAATGCATCCGAAATGAGAAATATGTCATGTTATATATTGTTAATAAGTTAACTATAAAGGTTACGACAAGGTATAAGCTCCAAACACTCTAGGAATAAACCATTCTCAAAAGTTGAAAATAAAAGTTGCAACAATGCCTTCCCTCCTCTCAATTCCCCCTACCCCTTTGCCCCCCCCCCCCCAACGCTGAGCTTTATTCCAAATTAAACAATTGATAAAGCATTTGCCTCCTCACGGGCTCCTTACAAATGTGATTGTTTTGATATACATTTATTTAATGATAAATTTAAATCTATGTTTTTCTTTTATTTGAGAAAATATTATTTCAATTAACCTGAGAGAAAATTGAGCTAAAATTTATGTTATTATAAAAGTATTGAAAATAAAGATATTGAGAATAAGATTCATGATTTAGTGTGGGATATTAACTTTCATGTAAATATTATTTAGATTAAAATCATACTTAAAATTATTCTTGGTTTTGAATTAAGATATTAAATTATTTTTGATTGGTTAAGAGTTTTTTTTTTTTGGCTGTAAAGAAATAAGTTATTAATCCAAACTGAATGATATGTAATAGAGATAGATCATTAATGGGTTATTTTAAATGACGTGATTTTCTTTGCATATCTATGTTGAGAACGTGCAACCTTTACACAAAGAATACCTTAACGATACACTCTATAAAGTATTTTATGCTTTATGGATTCAAATTATCTTTATTATTTCTAATCTTAAATTGAAAAGAAATTGTAAAATTAAAATTAAACTTATAAGAATAACTCATTTGTAAAGTATAAAATCCTAATAAAATAAAAAATAAAAAAATTATTGGAAATTACAAGAAGAAATTATATCTTATATTCAAAATATTTTTAATATTTTTAATATTTATAAATTTTAATTATAATATATTAAAACTTTAAGAAAAAAATATAATATATTAAACCATAAATTTCAATTATAATATATGAAACCATTAAAATAAAAATTATGCGAACTTGATAATTTTAAACCATTAAAATAAAAATGACGTGAACTTGAAAATTTTATTTTTAAACTATTTAGGTTTCCCAATAACATAAATAATTAATTTTTAAAATTAAATTAAATAATAAATTATTAATATATTATTCGCCATTATCATATATATATATATATATATATATATATATATATATATATATATGAAAATATAAAGATTTTTTTCTTTAAAAAATTATTCATTATTAACATCAAAATATTTCTATTTATTTAATATTATAAATAAATAATAATATATAATTTTAAAAATAAAAAAAAAAATGATTTTATTAAAATCTATATATTCAAATTCAAAAAAATTGCATAAACAAAACTGAAAAAAGAGACTTTTTTTCTTATAACTGTTCTAAAAAATGTACCAGACATAATCATCAACTCACAAAGCATATATACTGAATGAAAACAAGCTAGAAGTGGAAGGACGAAGTCTCCACTACTTGATCATTTACAAACACTTGATATTCAAAGACACTTAGAATACATTGTATGGCCCCCTTGGTTAACATATCGACTAAAGAGTTGAGTTCCTTGTAAATATGTTTGCATGAAAACACTTCCAACTATCTCCTTACAGATTTTATCCCATGTAGTATATGTTCTAGATGAGGGGCCACAATGTCCACACAATCACATACCCAATCTACTAGTAATTTTGAATCTCCCAAGATTTGTAATCTCTCAACCCCTTTTAAATTAGTAACAAAAACAAGTGCCCAAAGAGTTGCGAATTCTGCTCTCATGTTGGATCCCCTGCATAGAGTATACTTGATACATGTAGATAATGAAGATCACTTATAAATAGAGTTGCACATACTCCATAGATAAGGGGAGTCCCTTTGTTGGCCCTATCGAAAAAGCCCCATGGAGTATCTTTATTATTAACGGGCATAATGAGAACTTTGGGGTTCTTGCTTTAAGCCTCAGTTACACAAAATTTGCAGGTGGATTCAATGATTCCCATCACCACTTCTGCATGAATGACCTTATCCTGGAAGATTGAAAAATTCCTTTCCCAACAAACTGAATGAATAAGAGATGCAAGGAACAGAAGGTACTTCGAAACAAAATTATTCATGACCCAATCCAAAACACAATTCACCTAGTAATTCTTTATTCCAGGGAGTCACTGTAGGAGAGAATTTAAATTTAGCCAAACACCAAACCTATTGGAAAAAGGGACATGATATAAACAAATGATAAAGGGACATGATATAAACAAATGATAAATGGTTTCTATATTTGCTCTGCATAGTGGCCATCGACTTGGCCCTATCCATCCTATCTTTATTCCATTATTCCTGATAAATAATTTGTTATTTAAAATCAACCATAAATTATCTTGTACTTTAAAAAACCTTTGTATTTTCATAAAAACTTCAACCACCACACAACCTTCCCATTAAACCAGACTTTTATTTGTGCATGATATCCTAATTTTACAAAAATAAATATTACTTAATATTATAAATAAATAATCATATATAATTTTAAAAATATTAATTTTTTTTGAAAAATATTTAACATCATTGAAGAATATTTAATACAAAAATAAATATTACTTAATATTATAAATAAATAATCATATATAATTTTAAAATTTTTTGAAAAATATTTAACATCATTGAAGAATATTTAATATAACGTCTTTTATTGAAAAATGAAAATTATTAATGAAATTCCTTTTCGAAACACCTTATATAAAGACACACTTATTTGGTGAGAATAATATCTTTATAAAAGACACCCTCAATACAATACTTTTCATGTTATAAGGATTCTAAAAACATCCTTTTGGGTATCTTATAGCTACCTTTACATTTTTAAAGATTATACTTCAAGGAATTTAATTACCCTTTTGAATTGATGTTTACGTCTTCGTTGGGAAGTAAATTATTGCGATTTATTTTAAAACAAAATCAATTACTTAGTTGGAATCAATATGCGTGTTACGTTGTTCACAAATAATATAGTAGCTTAAGAATTTTCAAAGAGATAAGATACTTTTGAACAACACTATCCTATCAAAATGTATATTCTTTTTTTTTAAAGTATTATAATCTCAATTGACTTAGAAAAAAATTCTAGCATTTATCTAATATTCTAGCATTATATTCTAGCATTTATCTAATAACATCTTTTGTTTAGAAAAAAATCTCTTAATTACATATTATTGTATTGCCTAATATTACATAACAATCTAGTTATTTCATGTTAGTGGACCTTAACTTGCTTTTGTACATGTCAATGAACCCTAACTTGTCCTTGCACGTGTCTGTGAACATAGAGGAATGAACCTTATACGCTTTACATTTTTCTTTTTCTTTTTCCATAAAACAAATGGAGAGGCATAGAGGATTTTCTCTATAAAATAGAGGGAGTGACATAAAGGAGGGGAATTGTCCATCTATGCTATATTTTCTCTCTATAATACTCTGTTTGCCAAAATTTTATGTTTAATCCTCCAATCAGTAATCTTGTTACTCTTAAACACTTTCTCCATCAACCCCCTAAACCCCCAAAACTCCCAATGCAGTAAAGAATAATCGATTCCTTTCTGCTTGTGTTATGAATTTATTTTTTGGCCTTACTAAGAATAGTGTATGGTGAAGGAACATGTACTTCAGATGTATATCCAGAATTTTTGTATAGGACATACTCTTTGTGTATTTTATGTAAATGGTTATGTCCAAAAATGTGTGGAAACTTATACAACAAGCATGTATATCATGGATTCAATCTGATCTAACAATGTACTAAAGTTAAATACTGAATCGCTTCTACAAATCTTTTGTGGAATTAAAAAACACAATCACCAATCACATGAAGCAAAGAAGAATCAATCAAGCCACAACAAAAATAATTTACCGGGGAAAGCTTGCTGCTCAAAGCCCCTCTATAATATATTGTATATTCCACAAGGAATCATGAAAAAATTACATACAACTCTTCTCACAAGAGTCCTCCTGTATTCAGCTAATTGTCTCACACTGATAAAGATAAAAATGAGCCAATACTCAGTCGATTCTCAGCTCGTCTTCAGCTTGCCTTGCTCATGCAATTCATGAGGAATGCAATCCCTATTCACAAGGAATTCTAGCCTTCCTACACTGCACTGAGTATCATGGGCATCCTGTGGTGTTTTAACTACACCTGGGTAGCTTGCTAATATCACAACTGATAGTCACACTTCCCTTTCACTTAGATCTCAACTAGATCTCCACTGAAACTAGCATGCATGCAACTAATAATAGTAAATACTCAGTTGCATGTGAGATCACCAGTTATGAATTAATTAATATTTAATTCATTTGATCTCTCAATAGTGTATCTAACAGTTACAACTAACACAGCTGAGTTTAACTCACTTAACTGAGTTAAACTGATTACAACCTGCATTAACTAATGCGCCGTTGGACTTCAAACTCTGTTACAACTAGAATTACTCTGCATGCCTCACCAACTACCCTCAACTCGAAATTCATGAGTTAACTGAGTTTATCACACCCAGTTAACTATTACAAGTTATTTTGAGATTAGATTACATTTTACTGTCCATCTTAATTAGGGGATAACTAAAATAGACATGCACCAAATTTAGCCCACACCAGTGTAGGTGCTACTAAGACCTGTGGTCCCACACTAGTGTAGCTGCTGCTTGGACCTCTTGGTCCCACACTTAGTGTAGGTGCTGCTTGTTGTTTCCGGATGCCAATTTCATTGTTTTTTGTTGCAAACTTCAACACTCCCTCTCAAAAAGAAAGGAATGTCATTGCATGCGACATGCAACCTCATGCATGCAACATGCAACCCTTTCATGTGACATGCAACTCTTGCATGCAACACTTCTCTAGTGTTTCTCGCACATGCAACCTTTGCATGCAACACTTCCGAAACTAAATAGCTTCCAAACAACTGAATCAATATAATGCATATGTCATCAAAGTCTTCTAACTGCTGGTACCTACTGCACATGTCTACTGGACTCTCTGCGCTGTTGAAATAAACATCCGTGCACTCTGCACTGCTGCTAAATTTGATCTGCACTCCAGTATCCGACACCTGTCACTCTGATTTATGTCCTCCTGACATCTAACTGCATCAATCTAACTGATCCTACTATTGTTGTACTGTGGGCTCCTCGTAGGCAGGTTCGATCCATGAGACACACCATCTATAGGATCCTGCCCAAATTTATTCTTGGGATTAATCTTGCATGTCGCCCCACCTCACACCTGGAGGTATAACTGCATGCACTCCCTCTGCCCATCTGGCTCGAAATTTCTCTTCATGAGTGTTTTCTACCACTCCATGATCCTCATCTTGTGACTGCTCCACATCTTGAGGTTCATCCTTTGGAACCAAGAGTTCCTCATCTACATGAAAATCAAGCTCCCTCTCAAGGGACAATTGCATGGCTTTCTCATACTTCCATTTTCTCACTCGTGCACATTGTAATTGTCCCGCCATTGCAAAATTTTCTAACAAAAGAGTTGATTTTAAATCGATGATATCTCCCTCATTCAAGTTCCAATTCGACCGATTTTTTTTTCAATTTGGGTACTTTTTCGCAAGGAATCAAAATATGATATTTGGTTTTGAAAAATTTGCAACAAAATTTTCAGATATTCTCTGCAAACTCGCGCACCCAAATAATTCCTGCTCTCATACCATGTATAAAATTTATAACACAACCTTGATGCCATGTAGAAATTATACAACAAAACTCTGATACCATGTAGAAATTTATACAACAAGCATGTATATCATGGATTCAATCTGATCTAACAATGTACTAAAGTTAAATACTGAATCACTTCTACAAATATTTTGCAGAATTAAAAAACACAATCACCAATCACATGAAGCAAAGAAGAATCAATCAAGCCACAACACATATAATTTCCCAGGGAAATATTTCTGCTAAAAACCCCTCTATCATATATTTTATATTCCACAAGGAATCATGAAACAATTACATACAACTCTTCTCACAAGAGTCCTCATGTATTCAACTAATTTCCTCCCACTGATCCAGAAAAAATCGGGCTGATACTCAGCCAATTCTTAGCCCGTCTTCAACCTGCCTTGCTCACGCAATTCATGAGGAATGCAATCCCTATTCACAAGGAATTCCAGCATGGAAAAATTTAGGGGCTAATATTCGCAGGTGGGCTAATTTTCCATTGTTTTTCCAAAAAAAAGATTTGCCAATTTCCATTTTTTTATAAAAGGGATTCGTCCAAATTTTACAATATAAAATTATTTTACCTTAAAAATCGCCAACACTATATAGACAATATATGTAATATCATTATAAATTTGAATAATTTTACAAAGACATCAATAAACATTTTATATTTTTCACATTATAGACTAGTGAGATTCACAAATTTTTTAAACTTCAAAATAATTTTCCATCCTTAAAATTTTCCCTGAATTCCAGCTTACCTACACTGCGCTGAGTATCATGGGCATCCTGTGGTGTTTTAACTACACTTGGGTAGCTTGCTAATATCCCAACTGATAGTCACACTTCCCTTTCACCTAGATCTCAACTGGGTCTCCACTGGAACTGACATGCATGCATATAATAATAGTAAATCCTCAGTTGCATGTGAGACCACTGATTGTGAATTAATTAATATTTAATTCACTTGATCTCTCACTAGTGTATCTAACCATTACAACTATCACAAGTGAGTTTAACTTACTTAACTGAGTTAAAATGATTACAACTTGCATTAACTAATGCACCACTGCACTTCGAACTCTGTTACAACTAGAATTACTCTGCATGCCTCACCAACTACCCTCAACTCGAAATTCCTGAGTTAACCAAGTTTATCACACCCAGTTAACTATTACAAGTTATTTTGAGATTAGATTAGATTTTATTGTCCATCTTAATTAAGGGATAACTAAAATAGACATGCACCAAATTTAGCCCACACCAATGTAGGTGCTGCTAAGACATGTGGTCCCACACTAGTGTAGGTGCTGCTTGGACCTCCTGGTCCCACACTTAGTGTAGGTGCTGCTTGTTGTTTCCGGATGCCAATTTCACTGTTTCTTGTTGCAAACTTCAACAAGCTGAATACTTTGTTGTTCATTTTAGTGAACATCATGAGAGTCTTGTATTAGTTTCACTTAAATATGTTAAATAGTTAGTGGTGATATGATCAAAGCACTTCAAATTATACCGAAAAGCGTTTCAAATTATATAGAAGAGCTGGTGTTCAATATTCATTTATCCATACATGTTTTAACAATAGAGTTATGATTTTTCACCTTTTCTCCATATAATTCTCTACATCGGAAACACAATATCACACATTAAAAAGTAGCTTGAGAAAGTTTTGTTGTCCACAAAAGCTGAACATGAACCATTCGTAGAGCTTGTAAATAAATTTTAAGGGATGTCATGGCTTTGACCATGTCAAAAGATTTCAATGAATAAAAAATGATGGATAGTTTGAACATATTTGAATGAATAATAAAATTATCTTTTCTTTTGAATAATGAATTATTCTAAGATGATGTGTCTCGTTTAATAACTTGACCATATTAACATATTCTTATTAACGTGACCATATTAATGTTGGGTAGTTCCTATAAAAAAATGGGTGGAGAGGATCTGTCATCTCTGTGAGAATACGAACATTGAGGATGAAAATCACTTCCTCTTAGAATGCCTCGTGTACACCCACATTAGATCTCAGTTTCATAATCTTTGTTGCAATACCAACCTTCCTAGCCTTTTAACATGTCAAAATTATAGTGAGCTCGGGACACTTCTCTCCAAGCTCTTTGAGCATAGGAGTACAATTTTAAAACAAAATAAATAATTTGTTTCTTTAGGTCTGATAGACCAAAGTTTGGTCCTAGTGGACGTTAACCATCATCATCATCATCAATCTATTAAGAAAATAAATTATTTATTTGGCATTTATGTCGTTACATCGCAACCTTGTTTACATAAGCGATTTTAACAAAGGTTCAAGATCATCATATAAGTGTGTCTGGACTCCTTATAAGTTATTCTATAGGATAATTGAAAACATAAAATTTGATTTTTTTTTACTTACTATGTAAAAATTAAGGAATAAAAAGAGTTATTTTGAATTTATCAACTAGTTTTACAAGTTGCTTATCATATGCCTCGTGATTATTGTATATGTATTATATAATAATTAAGGGAAAAAAGGTAGTTTGAAGATATCAATTAGTTTTACAAGTTTCTTATCATATTCCTCGTGATTAATATATAGGTATTATATAATAGAGACTTTATGTTAGATTTAGAATATTGTAGCTTCTCATACTCATTTTATTATGAAATTTATGAAGAATGGTATTATTTATTTATAGTTCCTCATACTTATACCTTTAATTTATTATAAAAACTAAAGGTGTATTTCCCCTTTTCATTAGAGAGCTTAATATTTTTAGAAAAAAAGTTACATATCTTCACTCCCAACTTAATTTACGACTTCTTATCTTACTATATCATTATCTAGGCATTGACAAAGAAAAATGGTTCCTATAAACTTTCTGTTGGCTTGAGGGGTCCTGACCCAGGTTCAGAGTTAGCACATAACCAACAAAACCCTCTTACTACTAGCCATTTCGGCAATCACCTACTTGTGTAGGCCAAAGTCTCACCCGAAGTAGTATGGGGGAGTGCTAAAACTAGGTTTCCACACCCTGAGAGAGAATTAAATGAAGTGGGCACCTTCAGATCTATTTTAATACACAGACTTACTTGTGCACCAGAAACCCTAACTAGAAACCCTAGGTTAATTAACACAGATTTAACCCAGTGCGCACACATACAGTATATCCACAATCCCTTTAACAATTCTAACAATGTGATATTAAACCCTTACAGAACTAGATCTATGCAATTAACATTCATGTCAATCGTAAAATAGGTATGCAACCAATCCAATCACAGATAATATAACTCATAATCATGAACATAAATCATATACTGTAACAGATCGCAAAATCAGATTAAAGATCCCTTTAGTATTCAAAGTTACCCCAACAGTTCTTTATTCATCAACAGTTCACAAAAAAACTTACAATCATTCAGATCTACCCGCGCACACAACCAGCGGGGTCTGTACCCAGCGAGACTAAGGTCTCCTCCGCACACAACCAGCAGCAGCCTTTTAGACACAAACACTTACACAGACTCTCTTTAGAGCTCAAAACATAGGTTACAACTTATCAAAAACTGTCCTATCCGACTCAATCTAGACTTCCACTTATACTTTAGCCTGTGCTCATAATAAGGTCTGCAAACTGTGGTTTGAGACTCCTAGATTTACCCTTTAGCCCATTACAACTCATGAAGGGACTTTGATCCTGTTACACCAATTTTTGGTCATATAACCATGTATAATTAGATGGATCAGAATACACCATGTAAGACCAATTTTACCATAGTAAAATTTCTCTCACTAAGAAATAATCTAATAAACCATAGTTTATTAAGTTATTTATGGTCCAAAATAGAAAACCCCATGAGGAATAATTAAATAAATCTTTATTTACTTTATTTTCCTCTCAGAATAATTAAATAAACCTTTGTTTAATTATATTCCTGTTCATATTTAACCCAATTAATGATAAATAATTAGATAAATCATTATTTATCTTATTATTCTCTAGGAATAATTAATTAAATCATTATTTAACTAATATCCTTGTTAAATTTGACTAAATCATTTAGGAATAATAAAATAAATCATTATTTATTTAATCATTCCCTGATACCATCGTTGAAATGATAAATAAATATTTTATTTGTTTATTTTTTATAAATAAAGGGATTTAACCAATTTAAATTCCCTTTCCCTCCAACAAAATATAATAGAATATTCCAAGCAGTTAGATCTAGATTTTGGTTAATAATATTTTATTATGCACCATTATCAAGGATAACTCAATATTTTGTTATAAATAGAAGGGTTTTCCATTCATTTCTTACCTTTGATCCTTTTATCTTGGTCAGACTTTGATCCTCTTATCATTGACTAGCTTTGATTCACTTTTATTTTCTTTTTGCTTATTGAGTGCCCTTTGAGTTCTACATGGTTTGGGTATTCTACAACCATTGAGAGAGAAAATCTGAAGCTGAAGCATTTGAGGACAGCCAATAACCCATCCCATTGAGGGGGACTATATCAGTTCTCTTCCTAGGTAATTACATAATACAAAAAAATATTTATAATTCTTGTCTTCTCCATTGGATATTTTGGAGAAACTCTGATTTCATTTTGCTATGTAATTGCTTTATTTGCATAGATATGGGTTTCTTTTGCAATTGTTTTGACCGTTTATTGCAGACCTAAGAAGTTTAACAACCATATTTTTTGTTAGGTCTGTTTGTCATGTGCAACTAAAATGATCTCTTTTCATACACTTGCGTTAAGATTTCATACTAACAATTGGCGACTCCAAAGGGTTTTATTCAGATTTTCCTATGTGGCCATCTGCTTTAGTATCTAGGGTTTTTTATTCAGCTTTCTTTTTTAGCTTATTAATGTTGTTTTTTTACCTTTTATGCCCTAAAATAGTAAAAATCTAACTTTCACATGTTTCTAGGTGTTTTCCGCAAGTAACAGGCATCAGCTACGACACAGACGACAAAAGTTTTCCGCAACCTGCCATTGAGACTCCTGGAAGTGCATCTCGCACTTTTTAGACCAAAAACTACAAGTTCAGGGGTTAGATAGAAGCTTTTGAGCCAAAAACTGTGAGTTCACCAGTCAGCAGGTCAGTACCTGCGAGTTACAATTTTTTGCTAGGTTTTTTATGAAATTTTCAGGGTTTACCGCAAGTAATGTTCAGGGTTGATTGACCTCTATCTCCACCTGTATTAGGCCTAGATATGCTCAATTTTTCTTTTTGAAGTGGGAACAAGCCTCTTAGGGCTTCAGTATGCCTCTACCTTTTTAGGAAGGGTTTAACTAAGTAGGTAGTTTGATATTTTGCAGCACTTTCAGTCATTTTTCAGGGTCTGATCCCTCTTTCTTTCAAATCCATTGATATCGGTTATTATATGATCCAAAACTCCCTCTTGAGTCTTTTTTGACCCCTCCCTTAAGGTCCCTCTTGTTTCCCTTAGGGTTTTAACCTGTAGCCTCCCATTTTGCAGCTGTTTTCCCTCTGTTTTCTTGCTGTTTTCTGCACCTATTTTTAGAAGATTTGAATCATTAGATCCATGTCCCTTAGACCTTACATATTTTGGCCTTTTTGTGCGTTTTCAATCAAATTTTCCCGCCTTTGGAACAGTTGCTTGGGAGCCCTACTTTTTGGGTTAGAATTTATGCATCTTTAGCTGTTTATTTCACTGTCGCTTTCAGTTTTATTTACAGTTATACAACATTTTTTATTTTTCTTTATACACAACCATCTAGGATTAATTAAAATTAACACACAGATCACACACACACACACACCTAAAGCGAAGAGTGCTTGGTTTACACGGCCAAGCCAAGACATAAACATCGTAATTAATTTATCCGCCCTCGGTGCCTTTGTTTATTTCTCTTCCATCTTATTTGAGTATATGTGTCTTGCGATCATTACGCCTCCAAGGCATTTATCCCGGAGAATCCTAAGTCTTCATCCTCAGTTTTCATTAGGAAGACTTAATCCACCTCATCGTTGCGAAGATAGTCCTCCTCTGAGTCCCTATACTAACTCTGGTTCTGGTCCATCGGGCCATCACTCTGATTTCGAACCTGGTTCCCCTCTACCTCATTCTCCCACCATATCAGGTGCGAATGCAGGTACTAGTCGTAATGCTAGTGGTAGCCCCAGACCTAATTCTAGAGCTGCTAGTAGTGGAACTAAAATTGGAACCATCCGGGCTACTCCCTTGCTACCTTTTATAGCGGGTTTGAGACTCCCGGATTTTAGCTAGTTAATCAATGATCATATACACCATAATATAGGTTGGCCTGTTATGCCAACTAAGATTCCTTCTGACATCTCTAATTTTGAAGGAAACATTGGAGAGGACCATACTAATCACGTCCGCTCCTTCCACATGTGGTTTTCTTCTAACTCCATTACTGATGACTCTATCCATCTTCAGTTATTCCAAAGTATGTTGACGAGTGACACTACTAAGTGGTATGTCGACCAGGCCTCTGCCTTTCTTCCACTTTTGCGACTCTCGCGAAAGCATTCTTATCCTACTTCCAGTTACCTCTCTGATATGATACTGGTACCGAGTTATTGATCGCATTCCGTCAAACTTCTGCTACCCGCCTTTTTTACCATTTTCAAGAATGGCGTAGAAGGGTGAGCTTATGTCAAGCTCCTACATTTGACGACCATATCTATATGGATTGGTTTCTCAAGACACTTTTTCCCTTTATCTATAAATATGTCGCATCTCACTTTCCTCAGAAAGAGGAAGAATCTCTCCAAATCGCCTTGAAATATGACCTCATCTATGCTAATTCTGGTTACGTTTATACCGTATTAGTAGATCTTCCTACACCTAGTGGTGCAAACGCATCGGGGGAATCTCACAGTGCAGATGGTATTGTTGGAGCTCTTTCACATCCGTATATTGATCCTCCCATGGGTTATGGTTTTCCTCAAGGAGGGGCCAGCAACTCTAAAACTTATCCCCCTCCTGGAAACATGTATCCAGGACGCAGAACATTTTCCCCATTGCATCATCCGATGCTAGGGCCTGCAGTTGTTCAACCTGTTTACCACGATGTTACTCAACCATCTTATTATCTGTATCAACAGCCTGGTTCCCCAGCCCCTTCGATATTAGCACCCTAGCCTCCTATTCCCTCTCAACCTCTGCCACAGCAGCCACCTTCCCCTCCAGGTCAGGTGTATGTGCAGCAGAGTGCGACTGATCCTCCAATCTCTAATAAAAAGAGGAAGGGCAACCAAAATCAACCCGCACAAGGTAATCAAGGGCGTCAAGCTAACGATCCAAACACTAACAACCAGCAACAGGGCACTCAACCCAAGCAGGACAGGCCTCTTCGTACGAATAACCCTTGTTCTTGTTGTGGTGTGCAAGGCCATTATACTCATGATTGTCCCCTTTTACCCCATGTTCATTAGTTTTGGGAAACATAAGCAACATCTAGAGGACAAAAATCATTAGTTTAGGCTCCTCGAAATACTGCGGCTGTTCAATAAACTGTTTTACTAATCCCTTCCCTCAGCAAGGGTATGTGGTTGCCCAACCCCCTTAAGGTTAAGCCACCCCTCAAACCTCTTAGTCTGGTACCTTTGATTACCAGATTCTAATGATGAATTATGACATGGTTAATACCGCGGATGTCAACCTTCAAACTCGTACCAGATTCTAATGATGAATAATGACATGGTTAATACCGCGGATGTTAACCTTCAAACTCGATCGCTCTAATATGGAAAGCCACCTGCTTCCTCTATAATCGAGCCTCAAACCACTTCTTCCACAGAGTCTAGTTCAACACCGAATGTACCTTTATAGATCCCTCAACCACGTGCAGAGGTCCTTCTCAAGATCCCCATAGGAGAATTACACCGAACACCTACTTCCTCCAAATCCACCGATAGCTACAAAATAATAGATGACTTATCATAATCTCTTACTACTATGTCAACGCTGGAAGTTCTCTAGTCGTGCCCTTCACAACGAAAAGATCTATTATCTGCTCTGGGAACTATGGATCCTTTAGATGATCATTTGATCATATTTTATGTTGAAAATCAGAACATCCCCCCTTACCTTCATCTATCTCCTTCCAAATACCTATCAAGATTCAGAATGCCCATGTTTCGCATTGTATCATTGACGAGGGGGCATCCACCTACGTGATGTCTGCCTTTGTTTGGAAGCAACTCGGATCACCTGAGTTAGTCGCATCCACTATCACTTTGCATGCTTAGGACAATCACTCTTCTCATCCCCTTGGCACATTCTGCAATTGTTCTGTTACTCTTGCGGGCAATAATGTTTGCATTGAAATTGAAGTCATTAATGCCCCCTTGGATTACAACATCCTGTTGGGTCGTAGCTACACCTATGTGATGTTTGCTATTGCATATGTGGTTCACCGTAAGATGTGATTTCCTCACAATGGAAATATCACCACCATAGATTAGTTCACATATTATGAATCAAAGTCTCATCTCTCTCCTGAGTCTATCATCTCTTCAGTGGCCGGTAAACAAACAGTCACACCCGTTACGAATGTTTCACCTAGAGTCTATAAATATTCTACCTTACTTGGTGCTTTCCTTGGCCTCCCTCCTCTTGTGGCAGATCCCAGCTCACCAAATGTTTGCATGATGAAATTGTCTCGGACTAACCATAAGCAGTTTGGTTCAACCACCCAACCTCCCAAGCCTCCGCAACCTGCTGGTGGTCACTCGATGGAACCCGCAGGGCCTTCCTTTGAAGGACCCTCCTCTTCTGGTGGTGTCTCTTCCACTCCTTTTCAACCAAGAATGGTTTCCCATAGCCTTAACCAGTTTGGAGCCATTTCGCCATGCCATTATCCCTCTAGTTAGATATCATTTCTCGCTCCCCCTTTCGGAGTCTTTTTGGTACCTGTTATGGCTACGTTGAGCCTTCCTAATTTGACCCTTGGGATCCCAGTTTGGTACATCGATCCCCCAACCCAAACCCCATTTGGTTAGCTCAAACCTTATACCACTTTGACCTCGGTCCAACTGGTTGCCACGACCCCTACCTTTGCTTCAGTGCCTCCACCACCTCAACAGGAATCTACTCCTATTGCAAAATCATCTGGTTAGGGGGGCAAAGCCAGAAAGAAGGAACCTAAGGAAAATGATGTCAAAATAACTCTTGCTCCTCCTAAGCCTCCAAAGAAGTCACCTTTATGTGCTTTGTGTGATGTTTGTAGGCATGCCACCCATAACTATCCTGAACTTCCTCATCTCAAACCTGTGGTCAATGAGTCATTTCTTGAATCCGATATCTTGAAGGTCCATGTTACCTTACCAGATTCAGCTAAGAAACTAAAATCGTTGTGCACAAACCACCCTTGTGATTTTTCTGATATTTATGGGCACTATTCTCACCTCTATCCCCATATCGATGAATTTTAAGACTCCCTTGAAGTTGTTCGTGAAATAGAGGTTGCTCGTAGTGGATCTTGTACCCCTCTACTTATGCGTTATGCTTTGGTAGAACTAGAGGACATTGTCATACCTCCCCACGATGTCAATATGATGGAATATATAGCCACTATCCACTATATTTCATTATCTATGAGATTCTTGGTGGAACGACCCTCCTGGGAGTTCCCTTCTGTTTCGACTGAACCTCCTTCGGTGATCACGTTGGGCTCAACATCGGTAGATGTTTCATCTACTATCTCTTCATCTACCCTTAGTAGTGATGCATATGTGAACCATATCTCTCATGATGATACATCATGTAGCTCTGCTGCATCATGTGGTCTCCCTTCCTCCATTCCCCCCATCTTCCATTCAGATGAAGACATTATGGAAGGCATGACCACCCCCTTTTTTCCTTGGGATGATATGCACCATTGTGCATACTTCCTTCTACAGCAGTCCCATGACCAACATGCTATGGAGTCCAAAGACTTCATCCATAGTGAGGTTGTTTTGTTTTAAAACCCCTTACTTCAAACCCTTGCATTCGAACCACATACACCTTGTGGCCATTACATTGACACTGAATGTTTGGGTAAGGGGGCACCCATATTTGAGAGTCCAGGAGAAGAAATTCTCCAAAACCCTCCTAGTGCATCTGGTAGTGTCGACTCTAGTACCATTATGCTTCCTTATTTAGACGAACCTCTAGAGTCTCACATCACTTCAGATCACTCTAGGGATGATCCACTTAATCATTCCTTCATCTTACATCACCAACCCAGTCCCTTAGACATTTTTGTTGACTAACCTCTAGCTAGGGGCATCATTCCAACCATAGCATTCCAGATCACTTCCCTCCATCACATATGCTTGGGGTCGGTATCCCATGCTTGGGGGCATGATGGCACCCCTGGCCATGTTCTCACTTTATTTTCATGAGTCTTGGCCCACATCCCATCGATCTAGGTATGGATTATTATCCTCCCATTCCTTGGATATTTTTCCTACTAGCCTCCTGGACGAGCCATATATCGTAGATGCTTGATATCATCCCTTCAAATAATATACTTTATGTGATACCATACTTACCACTTGGTCCCCATGTTTGACTTGGTGGGAAGGGATGATTCTAGAACTTCTTTAGTAGTTCATTCTTGCATTCCTTTCTTACCTTGATTCTTCACCAGGAACCATCCTTCCATGAAGCATTAAGGCCACCTTTTAGACAAGTAAGGCCACTATCCTGAAAGTCGTGGATGATGTTTCCAACAGTCTGTTTGTCTACTACAATTGTCACAAGATTTATGACCTTCCCTATTAAAAGAAAACACCCTAATTTTTCTTTCACCAATTGCGACCAAACCATAGATCTGTTTGATGAACCGTCTACACCGTTGGAAAGCTCTTACCGAGCTCTAAAATGGGTATTTGTTCATTTTTGTTGATTTTATACTTCATAAAGAAGCCCTTTTTCCAAGAAGGGTCACTTCGCCACCCCTCAAAATCAAATTTCTGCACTTGCGCCATTTGTACTTGGTGCACCACTTAGCCTTCATACTTGTTGACGCTTGTGTAGATTTTCTTCACGATTAACCATCTTTTGCTCATGATTTTATCGTCCCCACCAGGCCTATTCTGTGTGGCATCATCATCGAGTCACCCTTGTTCAGAGCATTCGAGTTGAGTCATCATCACATTCATGGAGTCTGTCCTAAGTCCCTTTTTCCTCCCATCACAGTATTCCATCCATTCATGATTTTTCCCTCCCTTGTGTAGCCCTTTTTGGCCTCTAGTCCCATTGTCCCCCATTCCCTCAAAAGTCAAGTTGGTTGCTACTAGGTCATCCATGATTTTTATGCTCTGATAAGGGAAGTCTTCCATTTTCTACTCAGTATCCCCCCATCCCATCATCATCCATGGTGTCAGTCCATCAGTCTCTCTACTATATTACCTCGTGCCTTAGTTGAGGACCCTCATTGCCTCACCTATGGCAGATCTCCTTCTGTCGACATCAGAACATTCATTCCAGAAGATAGGTCTAGAGGGAAGTGTATCTTGGTTCCAACTTCCATTCTTGTTCGGTGCCTCAGATTAGGCAAAAGGAATCCTTCTTGACCTTTGACTTGATTTTTTCTCATTCACTCCACTTTAGCATGATCGAAATTCATATACTCGATAGTTCGGCGATCCAGTAGATTGATCTAGTGTTTCCAGGTGTGTGTGATATGTTTCATATCTCATGAGGGGGTGGCCCTTCAGGTAGCCCCCCACATGCCCGAATAACCTCATTCTCTTCTACAAAATCTGATGCAGCTCCGCAGATTTGATGGGTTCGGCCCTAGCTGCTTGTAGTGCCTCTAGCATGCATGTATCACTTAGATGATCCATTTATATTTTCAGATCTCTTTCCCATTTTTCAGGGCTTCTCTGGTTTTTATTATATCTCATGTACTCAGATATTATTGTATTCAGTCCTGGCTATTTTCCCAGGTGCAGTATGTATGTGGGATTCATTATGTTTTTGTCTGGCCCATGTTTACACCAGCATATCATGTACTTCATAGGTCAGTTTCATTTTACTAGGCGAACCATTATTCTTTGTACTTTGTTATGTCGACGAGCATAAGTATGCCTCCCCTGCCTCATTGTATACAAGTACTCAACCATAAAAGGAGACTTACGGTTTTCAGTCTCACCCCCTTAGGGTTATTATCCTCTCATGCTTTGCTTCACCTATGTATCTCTCTCTCTATGACTCCCCTTTGGTGTCTAGTGATTGTGTTCTTACAACGTATATCGGTCATATTATTAGCTCCTAACACTTGCACGTTGGGGGGCAATCTGTAACACAATTTTTGGTCATCTAACCATGTATAATTAGGTGGACTGAAATACACCATGTAAGACCAATTTTACCATAGTAAAATTGCTTTCACTAATAAATAATCTAATAAACAATAGATTATTAAGTTATTTCTGGTCCAAAATAGAAAACCACATGAGGAATAATTAAATAAATCCTTATTTATTTTATTTTCCTCTAGGAATAATTAATTAAACCTCTGTTTAATTATATTCTTGGTCATATTTAACCCAATTAATGAGAAATAATTAGATAAATCATTATTTATGTTATTATTCTTTAGTAATAATTAATTAAATCATTATTTAATTAATATTCCTGTTAAATTTGACTAAATCATTTAGGAATAATAAAATAAATCATTATTTGTTTAATTATTCTTTAATCCCATCCTCGAAATGATAAATAAATATTTTATTTGTTTATTATTTCCAAATAAAGGGATTTAACCGATTTAAATTCCTTTTCCCTGCAACAAAATATAATAAAATATTCGAAGCAGTTAGATCTAGATTTTGGTTAATAATATTTTATTATGCACCATTATCAAGGATAACTCAATATTTTGCTATAAATAGAATGGTTTTCCATTCATTTCTTACCTTTGATCCTTTTATCTTGGTCAGACTTTGATCCTCTTATCATTGTCTATCTTTAATTCACTTTTATTTTCTTTTTTCTTATTGAGCTCCCTTTGAATTCTACACGTCTTGGGTATTCTACAACCATTGAGAGAGAAACTCTAAAGCTGAAGCATTTGAGGACAACCAAGAACCCATCCCATTGAGGGGGACTATATAAGTTATCTTCCGAGGTATTACATAATACAAGAAATTATTTATAATTCATGTCTTGTCCATTGGATATTTTGGAGAAACTCTTATTTCAATTTTCTGTTTAGGTGCTTTATTTGCATATTTGGGTTTATTTTGCATTTGTTTCGACTGTCTATTGTAGATCTAAGAAGTTTAACAACCATATTTGTTGTTAGGGTTTTTTTTCATATGCAGCTAAAGTGATATATTTTTGTAGACTTGCGTTAAGATTTCATAATAACAGACCCACCCCAAAGCCCCCTGACTGTGCATTTCTTAGCACACATGAATCAAAAATACACAAATTACTATTAATTACTCAAAAAAATGCGGTCCTAAGGTACCCCGTTCCAACAGTTCCCCAACACAATCTTGTGACTCATCCGAAGTGATAAAGGTGCTGGGGTCTTCATCTTTGTCTTTAGCTCCTTAATGGTGGTGGTGACGGGTGCAAGGATGCCCGCACTCTGATTAGAAGCACTCTGAGATTTTTCTACCAACTTCTGAGAGGTCAGCCCCTTTGCTGCAAGACTGATACTCTGGTATGTCTGGCTCAGGTTTTTGACAACAAAATCTAAGTCTCGGGATAAATTCATTGCTTCATCTCCCCACGGCTTCATGTGAGTGGTCACGATGTGCTTCTTTCACCATAGGTCTTCAACCTCGTCGCGCGTCACTTGGCTCATCTGCAATCGTGCCATTCCCCGAGTAGACACAAATGTGGGTAGATCCTCTTGAAGCTCATTGAACACTTGCTCTTTGGTGTGTAGTTCCTGCAAGATTTTCTTCACAAGTGGGTCGGTATGTACTTAATTTCACAAGCCTATTGTTGTGTCTAGGAGTTCAGTGCGCTTGGTGACTGTGGCTAAAATGCTTGATGAAGCTTCCTTGACTAAAGTAGCGCGCTGCGCTCGCACTTCTGGCAGAGTCTCTGGATGGATCTTTGCTTGTAACCTCACAATTTGCTGCTCAAAGTCTGCCTTAACTGCCTGTACTTCTGGTCGGGAGGCCTTCAAGGCTGTTACTAGACCTTCGACTTTGGCTTGAGTCACAGCAGAAGCAGGGATGGCAACCTTAGGAAGGACACCACAAATTCGATCGATCAAGCTTTCCAATTCTGGGTGTTGTGCCACTATTGCTTGCTAAGCTGACTTACCATACAGAGGCTCTTTTGTGTGCACAAAAACCTTATGCTCAACCTTTGAGAGATTTTGGTGCATGCGTGCCTCACGAAACTGCAGATCATCTGTGATGATTGTTTGTATAACATGCAGCTTCCCACTGGGAAGCATAGATAGGTTGATCCCAACCTCTGAACATCTTTGGACTTGTGCCCACAAGGCAGGTTGTTCCATTGTAACCACATCTCCATGGAATGGGTATATTTGGCTATCTGTTGTGTTGATAATCATACTGGTGTTGACGCTTGCTTGATCTAGCCTTGCCTGAGTTACGCTCTCTTGAATGTTGTCAGTTTTGAGCTCAAGGAACTACGGCCCGGTCTACAGTGACTCTACTGCAGCTCTGTACTACTCCTCGAGTGTAGTCCACCGATCCTCGAAGACAAATGCAACCACATCTGTGTTTTTGTCCAAGTTAACCTCTGTGAGGGTGACTTCTTCCATGCCTCCCATCTTGGACCCCTTTCTCTTCTTGCGTGTGCCCTTGGGGTTTCCGCGCTACGCTTGGCACCTCTAGGGGATTCTTCTTCGGTACCATATTGGCTGTCTGTGATATCGACATCAATGTCCTGCTTTGGATCGGCTTCCTTCTCCACTTCTTTCTCGATGTATTTCTCTTTTTCCTTCTTAGCAGCCTTTTATGCTTCTTTATCCTTGGTGGCACCTGTTGTATCTTTGCTGGAAGTTGAGGCTGTGACAAGCTAGGTGGAGCCTAACCCAGTCTTCCATGCATCGGGCCAAGTCGTAATGACCTGGTCGATTTCAACTTCTGTCACCATATAAGACAGGTTGTACCATACCTGGTCTTTGCACGACCAGATCTGCACGTTGTACATCAATAGAACACAACACAACAACACCAGTAGAACAAAACTTATCCTCTATTTTTCATAAGTAGAAAAAAACACAACAACATCAGTAGAATAGAACTTCTCCTCTATTTTTCCAAATACCAAGTCTCCCTTTGTTTTACAATTTATAAGCTTTCTAGCCAGTTAACCGGTAAAACTTTTACCAGATAACTGATACTATTTAGCCAGACTATTAAAGCTACTTTTGACTATATTTGGCCGGAATCTAGGACCTCAGCTCTTTTATGTAGACACCTCATCTATATAAGACATAAAGGCAAAACACAGTGGAGATTCTTAAAAGGATGAACCCCACGAAAGCCTATGGTAGACATAATTATTGCAAAACACAGTGGAGATTCTTAAAAGGACAAACCCCACAAAAGCCTATGGCAGACATAATTATCGTGAAACACAATGGAGATTCTTAAAAGGAAGAACCCCACGAAAGCCTATGGCAGACATAATTATCATGAATACACAGTGAATATTCTTAAAAGGACGAACCCCATGAAAGCCTATGGCAGACACAGTGAATATTCTTAAAAGGATGAACCCCACGAAAGCCTTTGGTAGACAAAATTGTTAAGAAAAGATATGGATATCTTTGAGGGATCCACCGAAAATGTACAAGGATACCTTAATCACTATTTTCCCATGGTTCTAGCTCTGACTCATACTGCACCATTTGATCCTCCCAAATCCTTCTTTCAAAATCATCATTATGATTATACAAACTATGCAATGAATTGTATAACCAGATTGGAGGTTTGTCTCTGATACAAGTGCTGAAAAGAAAAGTATATTTTGTTGCCCTTCCTGTTGTACTCTCAGTGATTATGGGATGGAGATATCACCACGAAATATTACTATTAGGTTGAATCTTGCAGAGCCATCACTATTTTCCACCAGATCTACAATGGAATCATCGTGCACCAAATTGAATTCTAAAATATTTCCTCTTCTGCTGGATAAATGTAACTCCCATTGCAATGTGGAAATAAATTATTTTGGGTTTAAATTGACCATGAAGTAAGCTTGTGGAAGATATTTATACATAAATATTTTAAACCATGGGCTCCATGTATGGAATGGAGCAACAACTTCTTCAGAAAAAACGAACACCTTCATTCTCCCATTTATTCTACACCTTTGGTGGAGCAAGAAATACTCAATCCATGTTAGATTGGGATTATTTATATAGGTATAGAATATGTTCCTCCCTGCTGGATAAACTTGGTTGAAGAAAACAACCCAGACCATATCTCTGTAAGGAAATTCATCTGTATAACCAATTTGACATTATGTTGAATCAAAATACCTTTGGAGAATTATTTGAAAAACTTATGGGGGTAAATTTTTGATTATTTGGATGAGGTAGTCCCAACAAAATTTATAGACACATTCAGAGCCTATCCTAGAGTACCAAGCTCTGGGAGCTTGCTTCATGCCATAAAGGGCCTTCTTCAGTCTGCACACATGGGACTCCTTTCCATGCACCTCAAAGCCCTGTGGCTACTCAATGTACACCTCCTCCTATATGAAACCATTGAGAAATGTAGTCTTCACATCCATATGGTGGATCTTCCAACCCATCTCTGCTGCTATCGATATGATGGAGCGAATCAAAGTATATCGAGCCATGGGAGTGAAGGTCCTCATAATCAACTCCCTATACCTGGGAGAACCCTATAGCTACAAACCTTGCTTTGAATTTCTCAATGCTGCCATCTGCAACATGCTTTACCTTGTAAAGCCATCTGGAAGTAACCACAGATTTTCCCTCAGGCCTCAGCACCACTTCCCAAACATCATTTTTCATGATAGAAGAACACTTCTCCTGGATGGCCTCTATCTAGACCTACTGGCTAGCTACCTCCTCATAGCTAGAAGGCTCAGATTCAATGATGTTGGCAACCATTTCCATGTAGCTACAGAACCTATCAGGTGGTCTGCTCTCTCTGACCGGCCTCTTAGGCCCAACAAAAAATGTGGCCTCTCTCAAGGTATCTTGAAGCCACTTGGGCTTCCTATTCCTTGAGTACACTTCTCCCACTAGAGAATTAAAATCCTCCTCCTCATCAGAAGCCTAAACTCTTGACTGTCTGTCTGTTGTCCTCCTTCCTGAACCTGAACGTGTAGACGCTAAAGTACCGTGTGAACTTTTCATCAGTGAACTCCCTAGTAAACTACTCTGCAGATTGCTCTGCATGTTGCTCGAAGCACCACCCCTCTGACTCTGTGAGCCACTGCTCACTGATGGACCTGATATCGTAATCGATGTACCTCCGGATCCTCCTGATCCCTGCCCACTAGATCCCTGTGACTGACTCAGCTGCTCCTGAGGGTTTGGCTAATCCAGATACTCTAACTCCCATGACGTCCTGAAAGCCCTGTCCTCCTCGAACTTCACATCCCGCCTGACAAAAACTCTCCTCTGTGCGGTAATAGAAATTCGAAAGGCCTTCGAGGTCTCACTGTAGCCCACAAAGACACCCTTCTTTACGGTGGGCTCTAACTTGGTCCTATTCTCCTTGGGTACGTAGGAGTATGAAATACACCCAAAGATACGAAGATGACCAACATCAGGCTTCTTCCTAGAAAAAGCCTCCTCCAGAGTCACATGCCCTAAGGCATGATGCAGACTCATGTTCTGCAAATATACAACAGTGTTGCAGGCCTCTGCCCACAAAAAAAATGGTAACCCTTGATCATGTAGCATGGCTTTGGCAACCCCTCCGATGGATCTGTTCTTCCTCTCTGCAACCTCATTCTGCTGGGGGTTGTAAGGAACTGTGAACTTTCTCCTAATGCCTGCCTCCACACAATAATCAACAGACTCACCAAGGGTGTACTCTCCTCCATTGCCTGACCTCAGGGAATTGATCTTCTGACCTGTCTGAGTCTCCACAAGAGCTCTAAACTCCTGAAATTGCTTGAAGACCTCACTCTTGGTCTTCAAGAAATAAATCCAGGTCCTCCTGGAGTGATCATTAATGAATAAAACATAATAATCATATCCACTCAAGGAAACATGAGACATCTGACCGCTCACATCGGAATGAATCAAATCAAGTATCCTAGTTGATCTGCTGTCACTGCTGGGAAAAGGGGATTTGGAAAAATTTCCCATTGCACATCCTCTGCATGTATCAAAGTGATCAGTAATGAAATCTGGCACACCTATAGTGATTTCTCAGAATGTCCCCAAGGCTCCATGATACATGTGCCCCATCCTGCGGTGCCAAATCTCACACAACTTTGAACTGCTAGCTTTGTTACCGGTACTACTACTTAATGCCAAAGGGGTTGAAATGCAAACATGTACACCTTTGCATGGCGTACACCTATCACTCTAGCTGAATCATCTGGAGCGTCCCTGGGATATATCAGCACCTGTCCTCTCCTGAACAATATCTCATACCCTTTGTCCTCCAATGTTGAGACGGATATGAGGTTCTTCCTCATCCCTGGCACATATAGAACATATGAAAATTTCAAGGGAGGTTTGTGTTCCCTATCAAATATCAATGTCCCTACACCGTCTGCTCTAACAATGCTTTCATCTCCAAGTACTACCTCTATATCAGTGCCACTCTCTGAAAGCTCTGATAAGTACTCACAAACTCCTGTCATATGACGTGAAGCCCCACTGTCAACATACCAGATACCTTAAGATGCTTCACTAGTGGAGGGAAATTCACACTCCCTCTCAACCTCTGTGGTAGGTGATCCTGCACTAGTGGACTCACAAGCAATGAACCCAAACTCCCGGTAAAAGTTATCTATAAAGTCCTCTATCTCTGCTGATGCTGCCATGCTCTGGTTCTTCCCCTTCTTCTTCTTCTTCAGACACACAACTGCATAGTTTCCCATCTTCTAACAATTCCAACACTTCACCTTGGAATATTCCTTCTGCGTGTTCCCTTGTTTACCTTTACCTTTGCCTTTGTCCCCACCAACACTTGTGGAAGCTTTATTCTTTCCCTTTCCTTTATTGCCTCCTACCAACACTGCTACATCCTCATCATGCTCAACCGGTTTGGTTGCCCCAAGCTAGCTCTTTCTGATTTATGTCTATATGCAATCATCCCAGAACCTCTCCCAAGTGGGAAGGGTCTCACGTGCACAAACCTCATCAGCAAAGTTCAGCCATGAACTGGGAAGGCCATTCACTGTAATCCGCACCAAATCAGTGGGTGGAATGACCTCTCCAATTGCTGCCAATGAATCTCTCACATTAGTAATATTTGTGAGATATCCAGCTACACTATCAGTCTTACCCATCTTAATGGTCTTCAACTTCTCCCTTGAGACCATTTTCTTGTTCTCATTGGTACTCTGGTAGAGATTGGTCAATGCTATCCACATCTCATGAGCATATCTCTTTCCTCTCACATGAGGAATGCAATGGTCTTTGATTCCATCTAGAATCAATCTCTTACCTTTGTTATTCTTTTTATTAAAGGCTGCCAACTAAACAACATCAGTAGGCACATTAACAGGGTTTTGTGCAGTATGCACCATGATATCCCAGACTTATCCCTCCTCAAAGATGCTTTGCATTCTCTCCTTCCAAACACTGTAGTTATTATGCCCATCCAACCTATCCTCCACCCTCAAGCCCAAAGACATGTTTGATGTCCTAATAAACTGAAAATAACACTGTAGTAAAGGTATTGTTTTCTGTGTGAAAAATCAGCTTACTATAGTTTCTGTGTGAAAAATCCAGCTTGCTGTAATTTTTCTTATTGCTGTCCCAAACTTCCTTTTTCAGAAAATAGCTCTGATACCATGTAGAATTTTGATAACCCAACCCTGGTTTTCAGTTTCTCCTTATTTCTCCCATATAGTTAAATGCCCATTCCCATGGCCATACATTAACAAGCTGGAAAAATAATTATTTTCTGAAAACACAAATTCTGGAAATTTCACAATGCTAAAATGCAGAAATAAAAACTCAGAAAAATAAATCAGCCAAACATAGAATTTTTGACACGCTAATTTTTGGTCAATTTGACCCTGGAAAACCCCCCTACAACTCTTGGGGAAAACCAGTTCTAAAGCTCCTTCTTATTTCTGATAAATGCTTTTACAGTGAGACATAAATACTGCGAAAAATTTCAGCAAGTAATAAATACAACTTATCTCATTTTTTGTGCTTAACCACTGCCTCGCAAAATGTGCAGATAGAAAAATAGAAACAACAATAAATGCTGTACGACCTCCTTCAATTTCATACCCAAAAATTACAACATTAAATGCTGCTGTACGACCTCCTTGAAAAGCGTGCAAATAACAATAAATTCTATTGTACACATTCCTCAAACTGTGTGCAGAGAACCAACAATAAATGTTGTACGATTTTTCTGCCTCGATTTTCGTGCATAGGGACAGCAACTTACTGTACGGACTATCTTGAAAATCGTGCCAAAAAACAACAAATTTCTCCTCGAAATCTGTGCCAAACTGTTGTATGGCCTCCTTAGAATACGTGCCCAAGCTACTGTACAGTTTGCCTTGAAAATCATGCCCAAAACTTCCTTGAACTATGTGCCTCTCCTTGCTATACAGATTTGTTGAAGTGCTGCCTTGGTATGCATGCCAAGGTCTTGTCCTCCTTCTCCTCACTGCTCAAAAATATCCTTTACTCTCTTCTTCTCCTTCTCTCAATCTGCTCATGAAAGAATGAATGACATTTTCCCTCCTTTTCCTCCTTTAACCTAACCCTAAGTGACTTTTGGGAAATCCCTAAATCTTATGGCTGAGATAGCTTTAGATCTAGGGTTGAGATTAAATGCTCATTTTAATCTCACTTTCTATTTTTTAATTCACCCCACTTTAATAAAGACCCACTTAGTCATTTATTTCCAAAGTCACTTTTCCTTTCTAATTTCACATTGACTTTATTAAAATCACTTTAATATTAGGCTTTAGTAACTTTATCACTTAAAGTCACTTTTAAATTAGATTTGACTTTATAACTTTATAAAGTCACTTTAGGAGAAAAATTAAATTCTTTTGGACACTTTTCCCTAGGCCAAAGATCAAAGCCTTAGGGAACCACCTCTCCTCCGGTAACCAAATTTCAACATTATTATGATTAATGACGAGTCTTGGTTTACTTCTAATCTGCATATGAAGGGTCAAACCCATGTTTAAGTTAAACTCTCCTTCTATCTGATTCAAGAACAATAGCTAGAATTCATCTTTCTTTTCCTTGTTGAGTTATTTACTTATGCTTATGAATCTTGGTTTAAATTCTAATCTTCATATGAAGGGACAAACCCATGTTTAAGTTAAACTTTCCTTCTATCTGATATAAGAATAATAACTAAAATTCATTTTCTTTTATTGTTTAAAGCTATTTCTTGAATTTCTAGTTTTAAATACAATGGTAATAATGATGAATGAAATTGTGAAGAAGGACAACATGGACCTCCTCAGTTAGGACCCTCTTTGATTAATATTTATGCATCATAATATATTGTCATTAGTTAATTTATTTCTCTTCAAGAAAGTAGTACTGTAGGGAAGGTCAAACAGGATCTCCTAAGTTAGGAACCTCTTCCCTCAAATATTACATGTTGAATCAGAAATTACTTACTTAAAAATTATATTTGTAATATGCATTTAAGCAATTTGTCTTCTACAAGATTGACTACATCTGATATCCATACATTTTGGACATGATTCCAAGTTTACAAACCCAGATTGATAATTAAATACTTGTGTTAGTTTACTCAGTAAATTGACCCAACATTTTGGGCGTCGTTGTCGGGGAATAATACATAACATAGTTAATTAGAGGATAAAAAAAAAAACACATCACAAAAAATAAAAACTTACTTTTTCTTTTAGTTATGTTTATTCATGCCTAGAGATAGAGATCAGAAAGGTAGATTCATTAAGAAAAACCCCCCAACAATACAACCATCCATAGGGGCAGGACCATCAAGACTAACAACACTAGTTGCTGGGAGACCAAATTTAGAGGAATTAGAAGAAAAGATTAGATCATGACAAATATTGAATCTAATTGAAAGACAAACCTTGTTAGCCTTGAAGGTAAAAAGAAAGCAAACACCAAAAGAAACCCCTTTCATAGAAAGACAAAAGGAAACAAGGAGACTAGTTTTTAAACAATTAGAGCAACCAGTTCTTGAAAAAATCAAGAAATTTGAGGAAACACCAAATAAACCTCATATTGAAACAATACAAACAACTGAAAAAAAATGACTGAAGGAGGAGAATGATCTAATATACCAGTCATGACTCCAGAACAAATACTTGAATATGAGAGACAACGGAAGGAATGACAGAGAAAAATAGAGGAAGGCAGGAGAATAGAAGCAGAGAGAAAAAGAGAGGAAGAAGCAAAAAGAGAATATGATAACAAAAGACAACAAGATATAGAACAAGACAATGATTAGGAAGCTACCTTTGGATTTTCAATATTATATATAAGAGAAATATTAGGAGAAGAAGTGAAAACGAAAAACATTCCACCATTTGTTTTGCCCAATTTTTATGGAATGTCAATAGAAGATCCCGTCTTGTTTATGTTTGAATTTGATATCTTATGTCGAACTTATGGATACACAGATGACACACATAAGCTTCATCTCTTTCCTGCTACTTTGAAAGCATCAACACTAAAATGGTTTGTGGGTTTAGGAGAAGATACCATTGCTTCTTGGGATGACATGAAGAGAATTTTTATTAAAAATTATTAGGCCTATTGCAAGGCTAGAGACTCAAAAGAAGATATTTTCAGAATGACACAACAAGAAAATGAAAGTTTGGAAGAATATTTAGAAATATTTCTCTACAATCTGCAAAAATCCAAACAACATTCTCTGAATCCTGATACCATCCGCACAATTTTTCTTAAAGGTATCAGAGATGAATACTTAGATATTATCAATGTGATTGGTAGAGGAGATATCTCAAACCTACCATTTGATGAGATTGTTAAACTACGTCAAAAATATTCTAGGGGAAGAGAAAAAAGTGGAAAAAGGGATGTTACATCAAGAGCTTCCAAATTTGCAATAGGAGGAGTAACAAGAGCAGAAATAGGAAGTTTTCTAGAAAATTTTAAAATTGATCTTTTAAGCACTTTAGGAACACAAGTTGATGTTTTAAAAGCAAAGAAGAAGAAATAAGAACAAGATCAAATCTTATCAATCTTTTATCCAAAGTGTAGGAAGAAACATACACTTAGAAAATGTCCTTTGGATAGTATACAAGTGTGTGGATTTTGTATAGAGAATCATGCAACTGAAAACTGTCCAAAACTTAAAGAATTGCAATGGAAGAAGTACAAGGGACAAATTCTCTTTACTCTATGGCACTAAGGAGACCTTGGCAACCAAGGATTCCTCAACAATTCTCTCGACAAAACCCCCAAAATTATCAGTATCCTCCTCAGAATTCATGGAATACTCCAATCCCATGGCAGGCTTGACCTCCACAACAATACCAAAACCAAATTGCACAAGGTTGGCGAGGACATAGTTATGGAAACCAACCACCTCAACAAATGTATCCTAAAAAATACCAATAGCTATATCAACATCCATACCAATAGCCATATCCTCAACAACCATTCGAATACCAACAATTCCAGCAACGTCCTCAATCAATTCCATTTCCACAAAAAAATCATGCACGATTACTAAATCAACCTCACAAGATTTAGCTACCGTCTAACCAACCCCCGCCTAGATCAACTCAATTACTAGCTCAACCAGTAGCAAATCCAAGTAACAAAGTGGATAAACTAGCATACAATGTGGATGAAGCAACATATTTTCCTACATACTCTATTCTTCCCATACAAAATGTCCACTTAAGGTCTGGGAAAGTGTTACACAAATATTCTCCACCAATCATATAAGAATAAACTAAACAAGGAGAAAAAATGGAAAAATATCATCCAGGAAATCAAATTCAGAAAGGAAAAGCTATTATGACTCAAACACCACCCTATCCAGAGATGTTAGTAGAGCAGAAAATTCCAATGTCTCTTCCTGAATTTGATATTTTGGATGAATTGAAGAATTCTTATGTCAAAATTACTTTGTTACAAGCTATAAAAGATATTCCAATTTATGCAAAAACAATAAATGAGTTATGCATCAAGAAAAATGGCAGAAAGAAAAGAGATCCACCCACAATCCAGGTCATTGGAAAATTAGCTAGTCTCATGTCTACAAAAACAACAATTGAAAATATATTGACCCTGGGATCCATATGGTTACCATTTCGATCAATAATTTTTCAGTTCCAAATACTTTAATAGATTTGGGAGAAGCTGTAAATGTTATAACTACAGAAACTATGAAATTCTTGAAATTGCACAATATTAGACCTACTACTACAATTTTAGAGTTGCAGATAGATCTAAAGTTGTACCGGAAGGAATCTTAGAAGATATCATTGTTTCTTTGGATTCATGGGAATATCCTGTAGAATTTCTAATATTGCAGCCAAAAAAAAAATTAGGAGGCCATCCTTTGATTCTAGGCAGACCATGGTTAGCCACAGTAGATGCCTTCATTGGATGCAGATCAGGAAGTATGATCATAGCACATGGGAATGAAAGGAAACATGTCACACTCTATCCTCCAGCACAATCTCCTTCTTTATTATCATGGCTTGATGAACAACAACAACAAGAAACACAATATGTTCTCAGTATTAATCAAGTCTTTAATTTTAGAGAAGAGGAAGAAAATGAGAATCTATTAGACCTTTTCATCTCAGAACCTGATATTTTAGAGAGGCTTAGAATAACACAATATGAAGCTACAAGTCATATTTTAAATCAATGTTTCCAGGAAAATTGTACTATTCAATCATTTCAAAATTCATTTGAAAGTATTTTTCTTGTTAACTCAATTACCAATTCACAGAGTAAAATAATTGAAATCAGTACTGGAAGGAATTTGAATATTGGTAATAATTTACAATCATCACAAGAAAAAGAGGTAATAGCATTGTTATAGAAATATTCAAAAGCTTTTGCCTAGGATTACACAGGCATGCAAGGAATTCATCTAAAGACATGTATTCAATACATCTACACTAATGATCATATCAAACCAGTGGCACAACCAAAAAGAAGAATGAATTCTATGATGAAAGAAATAGTGAAAGAGGAACTGCAGAAATTGTTACAAGTTGGATTCATCTATCCTATTTCTGATAGTCAATGGGTTTCTCCCTTATTTTTGGTGCCAAAGAAAAATGGAAAGTGGAGGATATGTGTAGACTATAAGGAGATGAATAAAGCCACATTAAAAGAACATTTTCCGTTACCATTTATTGACCAAGTACTAGATTCATTATCTGGGAAGAAATTCTTTTCTTTCCTTGGTGGATTTAGTGGATACAATCAGATTAAGATAGCATTGGAAGACCAGGATAAAACCACATTTACTTTTCCATGGGGAACATATGCATATAATGTTTTTCCCTTTGAGTTATGTAATGCACCTACTAATTTTCAAACAGCAGTCCTTGCAATCTTTGTTGATCTAATCCATGAATGTGTAGAGGTCTACATGGATGATTTCACTGTATATGGAGGAAAATTTGATGATTGTTTGAAAAATCTTGATTTTTAAAAAAAAATATACATAGAGACAAATATATCCCTAAGTAATGAAAAATGATTTATGATGTTAACTAAAGGGATAGTGTTGGGACACCATATTTCTTCTTCAGGAATCAAAGTGGACCCAACAAAAATACAAGTCATTGTGAACTTGATGCCACCAAAAACGCAAAAAGAAGTAAGAAGTTTCTTGGGATATGCAGGCTATTACAAGAGATTCATTGAGAATTTTAGTAAAATAGCTCTACCTCTATTCAAGTTGCTTGAAAAAGATGTTGATTTCTAAGGGACAATAAACTGTCAAAATCCATTTGAAATATTAAAAGGAAAATTGTTAGTTGCACCCATTCTCCGAGGACCAAACTGATCATTTCCATTTCATATATCCACTGATGCATTTGCTACAACTATAGGAGCATCACTTGGACAGAAAGTAAATCAGTTCAATTATGCCATATACTTCATAAGAAAATTTTTAACACCAGCATAATTGAACTTTTTAGTCACAGAAAAAGAAATGTTAGCTGTTATGCATGGAGTTAATAATTTTAGGCATTATATAATAGGTTATCAAGTGTTCATTCATACAGATCATTCATCCATAAGATACTTAATGAAAAAAGAAATAAAAAATGGAAAAATTACTATATGGTTGTTATTAATGCAAGAATTTAACATCACTGTTCTAGATCGACTAGGTAAAGACAATCAAGTAGCAGATTTTCTATCAAGGCTTCATTCACCTGGTGATCCAAATCCCGTTTCAGAAAATTTTCCAGATGAAAATTTATTTTCTATAACAGTTAAAACACTAATTTTTGTGGATGTAGCCAAATATTTATCAAGGATTCGGAAAAAATATTCAAGGATTTGAAAGCCTATGTTAAAATATGTCACAACTGCCAAAGAACTAGAAGACCTGTGGTATAAGATGAAATTCCATTAAAGCCACAAGTACTCATAGAACTATTTCAACAATGGGCTCTAGACTTTGTGGGACCAATTAACCCACCTTCAAATGGAAATAAGTACATTATAGTATGTATAGATTATGTTACAAAGTGGGTAGAAGCAAAGGCACTGGCAAGAGCAACATAAGACACAGTAGTCTCATTCCTCTTTGAGGAAATCTTTGTCAAATTTGGAGTTCCGAGACAGATTGTCACAGATCAAGAAGCAAAGTTCACTTCAAAACTTGTTCAAGATCTTACAGATAATTATAAGATCAAACACATAAAATCTAATCCATACCATCCACAATAAAATGGACAAGTAGAGTCAACAAATAAAGTGCTAGAAAATATCATGACGAAAACAGTGCAAATGAACAAAAAGGATTGGTCAAAAAAGTTAAGAGATGCACTGTGGGCATACTGAATTACATGGAAAAACACAAGTTGATTCAGTCCATACCATTTGGTATATGGTAAGGAAGTTCTGATACCCATTGAATTTAAAATTCATACATATAAACTTGCAACAAAATTGGGAATGGAATTATCTGAAGCACAACAACAGAGAGTCATGTAATTGAATGAATTAGATGGAATAAGACAACAAGAAATAGAGCATACAACATTGGTGCAACATCGAAGAATCAAGTGGCATGACAAATTCATTAAGAAAATTTTTTTCATAAAGGAGATTGGGCATTACTTTTTAACTCCAATTTTAAAGCTTTCAATGCAAAGTTTACAACTCATTGGCTTGGGCCATATGAGATAGAATAATTTTTTTACAATGGAACAGTAAAAATAAAAACAATCAATGAAGCAACAATTTCATTTTTAGTCAATGGACATAGGATTACGGTATATAATAAGCCTATAAATAAAGAGGAATTCTTGAAAATAATCTCAACAGAAAATAACATGGAAATAATGGAACAACATAATGATATGCCTCCCTTACTTCCAAAAAAAAAAAAATAATAATAATAATAATAAAGGAGTTTGGTTGTGAAAATCCGGGAAAGTGGAACAATACAAATTCAAATTCATATCGGAAAACCAACTTGTTTTGCCAATAAAACTCTATTTTGTTTTGCTTTTACTTCAGTTTGATTTTGCAAAAATAATCCTCCAAGAAATACAAGACTCGAGGACAAGTTTTAACATAAGCAAGAGGGGAGTTCGTAATAAAAATATGCGAATAGTTTGAGCAACTATATTGCAGAAGGAACCTAAATTACATGAGGGACCTAAAAAATCATTGAAAATATCATGCAGAAGGGACCTGAATTACATATAAGAAGCAACCTGAAACATCGTTGAAAATATCATGCAGAAGGGACCTGAAACATTATTTACAATATCACTGCAGAAGGGACCTGAAACATCATTTACGAATTGCAGAAGGGACCTGAACAACACCAACATTCAAGAAACCTCAATCAATAACAGATGCCAAGAAGAACATGAAATAACATAATATCAAAAGGTTCAAGTTAGCAATTGCAATTGTCTATATTCCATCTGAATGTATCTTTGAAAAATCATCATCATGAGTCGAATTTGAATGAACCAGAAAAAGTCATCATCAAATCAGTATGAACATCAATATATGTTGCGAAAGGGAAAGTACAGTAAGTAAATTTTTTTTCTTAGAACCTTAGATTTTGAAAAAAAATCTAGAGTTGATAAAACTAATTTAACTAGAGTATGCATTCTATTACATCCTACATTAATTTATCCTACCCTCATTTATACCCATTATCCTACAATACCTACACTCATTTTACTCATTACCCTACTCATTATCCTACCATATCCATTACCCTACCATATTCAATTTCATATATTCATTCCATATACCTCTACATTAAAAATTTTCATATACCCATCTCTTATAAGCATTTTTGATCCAAGATTGAAGACTCAATATTTTCCCGTTAAGGAATTTATTTGACCTACAAAAACTACAAAAAAGTTAGTGTCATAAGGAGAATAATTTAATTTTAAAATGACCTATCCTATGGTCATTTTAAAATAAATTAAGAAAAATGCATAAAAATGACAAAACCTAAGGTATGATATAAGAGCGCAATGTGTAAACATATGATTGCAAAGGATTAAAAACTCAAAAATAATAATCAAAATGCCACATGGAAACAAGTGGAAGAAAGGATATGTGAATTCTTATGCAACATAACTAAGGTGTGGACATGCAACGTAATGAGGGTGGCCATGAATGAAAAATGAAATTACAAAGAACGTGGGGATGTGGTGTTACGGTGACAAGATGTGTATGAACACCATGGAAGAAGGACAATGTCCAAGACAAAATAATCTAACCACGGGGGTATGTGAGTCAGATGGTGAGTCGGCATATGAAATGGTCAAAATCATTTCAAAACACTGTGTAATGCCCCATTCAAACCCTGTGAAAAACTTCTGTGTTAAAGCCTTCACCATTAAAATGAAAACAAAGCTCTGTGTTAGAATTTTTTCTTCCACCATCACAGCCATATTCAAGCTCAAGAAGAGGAGGAGGATGCTATGCAAACACATGCATGCGTTTAGCACATTGTGAAAGACGGAAATAAGGAGAAAACACAGAGAAGAGGTTGCGGAAAAAAACAAGAGAAGCTTGAACCAAGAGAGAGCAGCATAAGAAATAAGCAAAGAAGTGTGGAGAAATTAGAAGGATAGGCATCATCGATTTTAAAAAAGGAATTGAAGGCGAAGATCTCTGGTCGCCAATTTGACTGAAGCTCACCAACAAACTACAGGAATTCCGCACGAAGAGAAGGTAAGAGATCAACTGCTGAATTTTTATCGGTAGATTGAGCGGATTTCAGGGGTACTTTAGTTGGGAATAAATCTCAGATGTGTCATGTTATAAAGAGTGCAATTCCAGTTCTGAAATAAAATACTTGACACCATTAAAATCACTCTACCACCTGTGTGTAAGTGAATCTTTAGAAATCATGGAGAGGAGTTCTAATTGAAGTGACCTTGTTATACCTTCAGGGGCACGATTATTAACTCATAGAAATTTTCGAGATTGCTCTCAAATAAGGTAACCGAGTCTAATTATCCATGCATAGTCATGAATTTATCACATGTAACAAAACATAGTTCCATATTTTTTTTACATAATGTGATTTTCGTAAAATAGAGTGAGCTATTTTTGAGTGAATTTATTCATTTTTATACAAACAATGAGTGAATTTCTTCTTTTTCATAAACACAGTGAGCTATTTTCCTTCATTTCCATACATAGTCAGTGAATTTCTTCTTTTTCATAAACACAGTGAGCTATTTTCCTTCATTTCCATACATAGTGAGTGAATTTATTCACATGATGAGTGAATTTCTTTATCTTTATACACACAGTGAATGAATTTCTCCATTCTCATAAAAACATTGAGCCATTTTTCTTCATTTTTCATACACAATAAGCTCATTTCTTCATCCTTATACACACAATGAGTGAGTTTTTCCTCATACAGTGAGAAAGATTGTCCTAATATTCCTAAGCACAGTGAGGATTGTTAAAGCAGAGGAGTTCTTGAGGGAATTTTTGGAAAAATTAAGATTGAAAAATGAATTATGAAGCAATGAAGGCAGTGTTAAGGTGTTTTTGTGATCTTTTCACACAGAGAGAAAAGTTTTCATTAGTTTTGAAGAAGCAGTGGGATCATTTCTAAGGCAGAATAGAGGATTGGAAAAGACTCAAAGCAAGGAAACAATTTCATCCTTTAAAGGAGCTCCAAAATAATAGGTAAGCATGATGATTACCCATGAGTACAAATTACATGAATAAAGACAGAAGTATATAGATGCATGTAATTTTTGTTCATAATGAAGATGTTAACTGTTCAAGGATACATAAATTGGTACACAGAGAAAATGGCAAACAAAGTAGAGCCAAAAGAGTTCAAGATGGAGAGATGGGGCAAAGAAACAATAGAAAATTTATACCAAGATGGGTTGATAGGTTTCCTTCAAAAATTCAATGGGTATAATGAGAAAATAACACAAGAGTTCATAAGCCATTATGAACAAGGAAAAACTACAACAGGTGACCTTGCAATTCCATTAAACCCAAAATTCTTGTCACAGGCTCTAGATCTACCATTATCATGTGATGAATACCATAAGGGCATACATTTTAGAGAGAAGGGGTGGACATACTTTTAGAGAAACAGAGAAAAGGGAATTTTGATAGAGAAAAGGGAATCCCTAGAGATTGTTTGAGTGAGCCTTGGTCTGAACTAATACTCATCATTCAAATATACTTCACATGTGATCATAGGTTCAATATATTTTATATCTACCACATCAGAATTCTACAACACATGAAAGTGGAATCTAAGATAAACTTGCCTTATTTCTTCTCAAAAAGGTTGGTGAAAATGATAGAGGGGGTCAAGAATAAAACTGGAAAAAAAGAAGCATGTGTATATCATTAGGGACTCATAAAAATAATTGTAGAACACCAAGTGAGGAGTAAAGGGTTGATTTGGATAGAATTTTTGGCACAACATCATCTTGAGGGACATACTACAGGAGAGAAATTTGAACAACTGCATGTCACTAGAAGAATTATGAACTCTCTAGTATATCCTAGAACTAGATCTAGGAAGAAACAAGGCAGTATCATGATTGAAAAAGAGAGATAATTCTTGTCTATTCCTAGGAAGCGAAGGAGGAAATTACATGAAGAACCAAGTGAAAAAGATGCAGAAGTAGAAGTAGTTGAGCCTCTAGCATCCTCCAAACAAGTCATTGAAATATTGGAAATGATGGAAATAGATGTACATGAAGAGCCTTTGGAGAAGGATTCTTACTTCGAACATGCATGGATTGGTGCCACCTCATCACACTCATTTTCCAAAGTAACTATGGGAGAGGAAAAATAGTTGCAACATGAAGAACATCTCAAGAAAATTGAGGAGTTGACAAGGGAACTAGAAGTCAACAAAATATTAGAAAAATACTTGAAGAAGGAAAAAAAAAATGTTCAAAACAAATAATAAGAAGCTAATCAGAGAAAATGAAAGTTCAACAAAAGTATTGTAAGCTTGAGATAAAAAACACTCTGATTTCCAAATAGGCTTTTAGATGCTTAATGAAAAGAAAACATGGCAATATAAGTATGAAATACATAAGGTAAAGGCCACCATTTATAAAGAAGGAAGGTATGAGGGGATTGACTGTCTTCTTCAAGCTTCCCAAGAGGAAACTACATTATCAGGTACGGTGGGCACATCAACACTCAGAAGGTCAAAGAGGAGAAAGCAAGCATGAGGACATGCTAGCAGATCAGCAAGGGGGAGATGTTGGCCCTCATTTTTGGTCAATTTTGTTTATAAGAAATCCACCTAATTCCCATGATTTTTCATGTTATGTCATCCAAATACACCTTATTTTGACCACATTATGCATATTCAGGTAAATAAATTATGTTTTTTAATTTTTAGATATTTTTGTAAAACTTGGGTTTTAAGATTATTTTTGGACAGAACTAAGAATTCTCGTAATTGCTTCCTGAAAGTCATACATGCAGGAAAACTGGGAATGGTCTGAGCATGGATTTAGAGATATTGGGAATGAAGGATGAAAAATCATCTATTGGTTCGGTCAAACTGAGCTAAAACAAGCCTGGTCAACGCTGGTCAAACATGACCTGTTTTTTCAGGAATCCCCAGAAAATAGGGAAAAAATAGTAGATTTTGGGATTTTTCCATATTTGGTGTAACTAATTGGATGATTTTGACCTAGATGGATGGGATTAGGATAATATAAGGCTGTTAGAGACATTATAGCATAGTTTGTTTATTATTTCTCTATTTATACCAAGTTTATGAACAATTGAAATATGAAGAATTTGTATAATTTCATATTGAGACTTCTGAAATTTGTTAGTTAATTTGAGGAACCAGTTCCAACTTATTTTTGTTGTTCAATGCTAATTGGCTGAGTTTGAAGTAGCTGATAAGCTTTTCAAGTGTGCAAGGCAAGGATGGAGGGCCCCCACACCAAGCTAAGTACACTTCTTGGTTAATTTAGCTTGATTTTCATAAATATTTTTGCTTCATATTTGTTTAGTTAATTAGATGAATAATGATTTATTATGATTAATGATGAATCTTAGTTTAATTCTAATATGCATATGAAGGGACAAACCAATTTTTAAGTTAATCTCTCCTTCTATTCGATTCAAGAACAATAACTAGAATTCATCTTTCTTTTCCTTGTTGAGTTATTTACTTATGCTTATGAATCTTGGTTTGAATTATAATCTACGTATGAAGGGAAAAACCAATGTTTAAGTTAAACTCTCCTTCTATATGATATAAGAATACTAACTAAAATTCATTTTCTTTCCCTGTTTAAAGCTATTTCCTGAATTTGTAGTCTTGAATACAATGGTAACAATGATGAATGAAATTGTGAAGAAGGACAACATGGTCCTCCTCAGTTAGGACCCTCTTCTATTACTCTTTATGCATCATAAGCTATTTTCATCAGTTAATTTATTTCTCTTTAAGAATGCAGTACTGTAGGGAAGGTCAAATAGGATCTCCTAAGTTAGGAGCCTCTTCCCTCAAATATTACATATTGAATCAGAAATTACTTAGTTAAATTTTATACTTGTAATATGCATTTCCTTTAGTTTAAACAATTTGTCTTCTATAATATTGACTACATCTGATATCCATACATTTTGGACATGCTTCCAAGTTTGCAAACCCATATTGATAATTAAATACATGTGTTAGTTTACTCAGTAAATTGAACCAACAACTGTAATTAAAGTTTGCTGCTAAAAACAATTGTTAGTTATTGTTATGTTTATTTAAGTAAGAAATGTAGAAGGAAAAAGGGTTGGGGTTTATTTTAAATGTATAACATCCTTGTGTATTATTTGAGAAAATCTTAAATATATACAGTTTTCATTATCACTTGCAGAAATTATTGTGCCGTAGTTACCTGTATGTTTTCTCTGTTTTAAAACCTTCTTCATGTATAGAAAACTAAGTATGTGAGTTTTGGATTCATAGTTTATTCTCTTGTTTCTTTAATTCTCAGGCAGTAGTACTTGTTGTTCATTTAAATTTTATATTGATTTTCTTTCATTTTCCCTCCGAACTCCTTAAAATGTCAAAGGAATTATTGCTACCCTACTTTTGTGTTTTTCTCATCGAATATGTAAGTAAATATCAGTTGATAGGGTTAGGCTCCATGCCCAATGGTGTATTTTCCACATATCCCAACCAAAATTGCATCATTTCTTAAACAAATATGGCCATAGAACTGAATCTGTAAACCTTATACTATAGCGACCTTGAGTATTCGAGTTTAAGGAGAGATCCCTCTCCAGGTTGAAGGGCCAACTTTAAACCTCAAAGAGGTTAGAGGTTACCTTAGAGTTTTTCCTGCAGGTAGGATTTTCTCTAAGTGATAGCATTTTTGGTGCCATTGCCGAGGAACGAAAGACATATTTTTCCCCAAACGATTTTATTGTTCAAGATCATATATCTGAGGGAACACAAATATTTGGATATCAGTTTGTCTGCAAGGTGTTTTCTCTGGGGACTCCACTTAGTATTCCAAAGTATTCTTAATGACAAATTCCTGGCCCATAGAGGCATCTATACTCAGAGGAATCCTGATATGAATCCACCATAGATTTTGTCAAGCCTAGAAAAGTTGTTCAGGAAGAAAACTTGAAAGCTATCAGGTGCAATCTTAGAAAAGTATTAGTCATTACCTACAAACATTGAATCTCTTAAATATTTATGGTTTGATATAAAATTTGAGAATACCTTATTCAGATCTAAGTCCAAAATTCATGTTTCATACAATTTTATTGACTCAAAAATTTTAAAGCCCTTTGTTTATGGTTCTGCCATCCAATAAATAGAGCTACTACCACAAGAAAAAGATATTAAGTCTCATTTTCATAACCTATAACATAAATTCCATGAACTCCAGGTAGCTGCAGCTAAATCTGTAATTTTTCCTTTCTTAATTCCATCCTTTTCTACTACAAATACTCTTCCGTCTTCTGTCGAATCTCATAGTCCTAGTCCATCAACCTCTGCTACAACAATTTTATTTACCTTGACATCTGTTTTCCAAACTTCTACTTTTAGTGTAATTGCATCTCCTAACATTATGGCTGCTAGGTATGCACCTTTAAACCTTCAAGGCCCATTACATGACCTCCCTACAAACTATGGACAATGCTTGATCCAATTTGATGGCACTGGGTTTTTCACAACTCAGAAGCATGTGGACAAGCTCAATGATTTTATTGATTTAGAGGATATTGACCATGAAGATGTAAAATTGAGACTTGTAGCACAAAGTCTACTAGGATAGGTAAATAGATGGTTCATATATTTACCAACAATGAGTATAAATGATTTCCAGTAGTTTGAACAACTATTTATTTTCAGGTGGGAGGCGAAAAAAAATCCCCTGTAGATTTTGGCTGAGTATGAAGGTTTGAAAAGGATTCCTAGGGAGTCAGTTTAGGAATTCACAGCTAGATTTAACAAAATTTAAAAGTAAATTCCAGTTGAGATAAAAAATCCCCTTGGATTGGCCTTGTTGCACTATCCTAATGGATTTGATGCTGAATTGGTTTATCATCTCCGCGAGAGAAAACTTGCTACTTCAGAAGCAATGTAGAGCAATGCAAGTGGAGTGGAGGCCAATTTGTTGGCTAAGAAGTAAAAAATGAAAATTGAGAGGAGAGTGGGTTTCAAAGAAGAATCATCTGTGTCACCTAATGTGAATATTGATGTGATGTTGAAAACAATGGATAAATTTTTGGATAAGCTAGCTCATTCTAGGGTTTAAAATGAACCTTAGGTGAGGAATCTAAATTTCAGGAGATATCAAGGTGCTCAGCTCATCGAAGAGAGTAGAAAGGTCATGAATATCAGCAAGTTGTTATTCGACCTCTTTTCTAGAGGTTTTTGTTGATGAGGGTGCCACATAGGAAGAAGATCATCAGATTGGATGCTTTGAAGATAAAGAAACACAAGTATTTTCCACCAAAGAGGAACATGATATTTCTGTTGGATTCTCAAGAGAAAAGGATAAAATTCATCTTTGCGATTCATTTTTTTATCAACATGGTTACAAAAATGAACTAGCAGATTTTCAAAGGCAGTAAAACCTTAGAAACTGAGCTGTTCCTATCAAGACTCTGCCATAAAAGAAAAAAACTGAGCAACAAGTTGAATCGAGGAAGGAAATATTGAAGAGACCAGAGGAGCCTAAGAAAGACAATTCAAGAAAAGCAGAAGAAACAAAAAAGGAGATCAAGGATCTGGAAAACACATTGTTAGCCTTTAATCTGGAAAGTTAAATTAGTAAGTTTAAAATATATATTCCTTTTACTAAACTTTTTAAGAAATGAAAAATATAGAAAAATAATTTTTACTGTGGTTAAAATTTCAGAAAGTGATCAAGTCAACATAAATTCACAAGATTCATTAAACCTAGATGATGATGCTCCTGATTTTGTCTTTGTTCCACATGTCACTAGTATAAATGATGATGTTCCCCCATTTTATGTAAGTCTGAACATACACGATATGATCCTTCATAATGCTATGTTAGAATCTGGAGCTTTGCATAACCTCATGCCTAAGTCAATCATGGACTATCTAGGACTTCAAATTACTAGACCCTACAAGGATTTATTCTCATTTGATTCAAGGAAAGTGAAATGTTTAGGGTTGATAAAGGACCTAGTTGTCACCTTGGAACAAATTCCTAGTAAAATTGTAGTGATGGACATAGTGGTAGCAGAAATTATAGCCAGATTTGGCATTTTGTTATCTCAGTCTTGGGAAGCAAGGTTGGGAGGAACAATGCAGATGGACATGTCTTATGCTTCAATCTCATTGTTTTGTGAGTTGAAAATATTATACAGAGAGGTCCAAATGACTTATATGGTAAGCAATAGAACACAAGCATATAATCATCCCATTTATGCAGTAGACACTAAGTTGGGATCCCAAAATTTCTTTAATGATTTCTGTATTGATGGAGAAAAATAAAAAAAGGATGAGATTAGTGTTCAACAAAAACATGTTCAGAAATTTTCAGATGAAATCTGGAATTTTTATTTCGATGGCTCCACTTGAGAGAAGGGTTATTGGGCATGAATTTGGATTGTTCTGCCATATTGTACTATTCAATTACATTCATACGAATTGTATTTTCACTGTACAGATAATGTGGTAGAATATGAGGCTCTGATTATTGGGATAAATCTACTAAGAGAGAAAAAAATGAAGAAAATTTACATTTTTTGGATATTTAGAACTGATTGTGAACCAAGTCAAAGGTACCTATCAAACTAGACATCCAAGAATGAGAGCCTACGAGAATGAGGTATGAGATTTTTTTTCCTAACTTTTTATTTAAACATGAAATCTCTTTGGTCACTAAAGAAGAAAATGGAATTGCACACTATTTGGCAACGATTGCTAGTGAATTCAAAATTCCTAATTATCCTAAGGATACATATGAGATTAATGTCAGACATAGGCCTTCTCTTCCATAAAATACTAAGCACTGGTGGGTGTTTGAAGACAATAAACAATTTAAAATATTTCTTGATAGAACAGATGAATTTCTTAGCACTCCAATTGACAAAGATGAAGATGAAAGCATAGAGAAAGATTCCGAAACATCAGTCTTTTTGAATATTGTTGCTAGATAGGATATTATTCAATTAAGTAATAACATAATCCCTAGAGGCTTGGTTCCTTTAGAGATATTATTCAATTCAAATGATGTGGCATTTAATCCAATAATCCTGCCAAGTGATGGGGAGATTAAAGACTACAATTTGGGAATCAAAACTAATCCAAAGATAGTCAAAGTTTCTAACACTTTGAAAGAAGAGAAAATCCAACGTATGTAGAATTGTTGAAGGAGCTTGCAGATGCATTTTCTTGGATATACGAATATTTAAAAGTATATGACAAGACTGTCATCCAACACACTATACCACACAAGGAAAATGAGAAATCCTTCCAAAAAAAGTTAAGAAGGATCAATACAAAGTTGTTGTCAATGATTGAGAAGAAGTCAAAGAGACTGTTGGATGCAAAACAAATCATTTCACTCAGATTTTTGAATTGGATAGCAAACTTGGTTCCAGTGAGTAAAAGGAGCAGGGAGATTCACCTATGTGTAGATTTCAGAAATTAAATAAAGTCTCATTGAAGGATAATTATCCTTTACAAAAAAAGGACCACATTCTTCAAAAGGTGGTTGATGCAGAGAGGATTTCCATGTTGGATGGGTTTTTAGGATATAATCAGATTTTGGTTAATCCAAAATATCAATACAAGACTGCGTTCTCCATGCTATGGAGTACATTTATGTATTCTAAGATGCCATTCAGACTCATGAATGTTGGAGCTACATTCCAGCGCACAATGGATATGACTTTTGCTGATGAAAGAGATAGGTTTGTTGTAATGTGTCTAGATGACATTACTGTTTTCTCAAAATTAGAATCTGCCCATTTGAAACATTTGAGGACATTATTTACCAAGTGTAGGAAATTCATATTTTCTTTAAATCTGAAAAAATCACATTTCGCTATGAAGTAAGTAAATATGTTGGGACACATAGTATCAAAGGAGGGCATTCATATAGATCCCAATAGAGTGAAAAAAATACAAAATATTGAAAAACCAAGAAACAGGAAAGAGGTGCAGTCTTTCCTAGGTAAATTAAATTTTCTACGACGTTTTATACCAAATTTTGCAAAAAATTTAAAAGTAATGTCAAACATGCTTAAGAAAGGAAGTGAGATTAAGAGGACTTAATAATAAAAGGGATACTGTAATGATATAAAAAAGGCTTTATTTTAATCACCTTTACTCATTAGTCCATATTTCCCTAATGATTTTATAATTTTTCATTTGCTTCCGAGCACACCATCTTTGGTGTTTTACTTCAGAAGAATGAGGCAATTCAGTCTAACAACCCATTTCCCTTTTCAGTAGGGAATTGAGAGATTCTGAACTAAAATATAATATATTGGACAAACAAGCATATGCGTTGATTAAATCACTCAAATATTTTAGTATCTTTATCCTGCATTCTCACGTGTGTACCAGATGTTGCAATAAAAAGTATTTTAGTCCAGTCGGATAGTAATGGTAGAAGGGGGACATGGATTCCTAAGATGTTAGAATCATATTTGGAAATCAAGCCTACAAAATTAATCAAAGGACACGGTTTGGATAAACTAATGGAAGAAACAAATCTTGGCACTTTTGGTGTAAATTAAATTTTGGAATCATCATATTTTCCAGATGAAGAATGAGTGGTTAAAGCAGATGATTGTTTGAAGGAATTTCCGTGGTATGCTAATATTTTTTACATCCTGTAGAATCTACAAGTACCACCAGGGATAGATAAGACTCAGGCCAAATTTTTGAGGCTTAAATATTCTAAATACTATCTTTTGGATGGCTATTTATATTGGAAATACCCTCAAGGTAGCTTATTGAACTTCCTATTAGAAGATGAAGCCAAATCAATAAATAAATATTTTCATGAAGGGGTTTGTGGAGGACACCATTATTGGAAGGAAACTGCAAACAAAATCTTGAGAGCAGGATTCTACTGGCCTACCATAGGATTTTATGTTGGAAAAGAAGTTGGAGCCTTCCATAAATTTCATATGTTTGAAGGTAAGTCAAAATTAATGTCTCTTCCTTTGAAACCTATTTCTGTGGAGGCACCTTTTCAACAATGGGGCCTTGACTTCATAGGAAAAATTCATCCGACATATTTAGCACAACACAAATGGATTTTAATAGGAACAAATTAATTTACCAAATGGATTGAAGCACTCCTAAGTGGGAAATATACTGATCTCGTGGTTATTCAATTCTTAGAAAACATTCTTTCTAGGTTTGGTTTTCCAAAAATAATTATTGTTGATAATTCACAATGTTTCAAATATAAGAGGCTAACAAAATTATGTGATGACTACCATATAAAACTTAGCCATTCCATAGCCTATTACCTCAAGGTAATGGACTGGATAAGTCCTCAAATAAAATCATGATAAGAATTATTAAAAAAAATTTAGAATATAACAAGAAGGCTTGGCATACAAAACTCAAGTTTTCCTTATGGGTAGACAAGATTAGTACTAAAAGGTAAATTGATACTACGCCTTTCCAATTAGTATATGGTGTTGATACAACATTTCCTGTTTCAATTGGAATCCCTGTTATGATATATTTACAAGAATTAAGAGAAGAACCAAATCATCTACATAGGAGGATAAATAAGTTATTATAGGTACAAGAGAACAAAGAGAAAGTGTATGAAAAGTCTCAAGAAGTTCAGAATCAGATCAAGAAATATTTTGACAAAAAGACAAAGGAATATGACTTTAAATGTCAAGAATTAGTTTTGAAATGGGATGCTCGTATTGAGGACAAGGGTAAGCATCATAAGTTTGACAAAATTTAAAGGACCATAAATAATTTCATCTTTCTGTGGTAAGAACAATTTCATCCTAGAAGATCTGCAAGGAGTATTGTTGCCTGGAGGTCTAGTCAATGGACATTTGTTGAAACATTACATCTCCTAAAACAAAAAATGTTTCAAATTTCATTGTACATATCCATATTTGTTTTTGAAAAAATTGCAGCCCTGGATGAGCATTCTGAGGAATTTGAAGCCCGAAGAGAATGACTTGAGGTTCTAATGACGTTTATAAAACAATAAATTGATTTTACAATAATTTATATTTTTGAAAGTTCAGAGTCTGTAAAAAGAAAATCTTTTAAAAGATGAGTTTATTTATTTTTTAGTCAGTGAAAGTTTTGTTTTGAACAATATTTTTGTAATAAATAGGCTACTAGTCCATGGAGTTCTTACTACCAACAGTGATCAACAACATTCCTGGGGATCCAGCTATTATCACATTTTACTTTTTTCTAATTTTTTAAAGAAATTGCAGACAATTTTAGTGTCATCAAATTATTTGTAATATATAGGGAAAACATTGATATTGGGATTATCGACGATTTTATGGTTTAGATAAAATTTTCAGAACAATATGATGACAATGGGTTTTTTCATCATTTTTGGTATAGTTGACAAATATAATATCAACACCAAAATAAATTTCAAATTTTGATTTTTTTAAATGTGCTAACCACACCAGTAGAAACTATGGTGGGTATTGATCGTGCCATCTTCAATTCAATGGTAACAAGTGGATGTTGAATGAGTATTTTCCACCACCACCAAGTATGCAGTTATCAAGTAATCATTCAAAGGTTAAGATGCGGGTTACTTTTAAATGGTTTTCCCAGATGTTTATCATTTTTCCCGTATGGTTAATTATTTATTATCACTCATAAGTCTAGAAACTCATGGAAAAGTCATTTTCATCTGAGTCTGTTGACAGGAATACAAGATAAAATATCGGTAAACCCTTTTGTTTTTCTGTTAGGTTATACAACTAATGGGGAAGAGCGGGAAATCTAACAAAGCTGAGCCAAAAGCGCCAGACCTCTTAGAGATTTACCCAACATTCAACAACAATTCCAGTGAGTTGGGTAGCAAACAAATTTCTAGCGATGCATTGATTACCATGATGTTGTGGCTCGCGCATTTGCTCAGGGATTCGATGTTCAGTGGGTGGAGGTAGGAGGACTTTCCTTTCCAGTCACAAAGGAGTTGATTGCAGAGGCTAAAATTCTACCTTCATACAGAGAAAGGGTTTCCATAATCCTTGTCCTAGCTCAGATTAATGTTCCATTTTTCCTAAAAGCAGAGTTTAAAGGTAGAAATTGGAAAATAGGGGTTCAAAGATCTTGGTTGGAGGATACGTGGAACTAGTTTCTAAGGATAACACAATCCTATTTTACATTTGAAGGCTATTTCAACCGAGTAAACCTTTACCATTTTATTTTCTTAGCCCATTTAGCTAGTTAAATCAAAATGAATTTTTTTATTATTATTATTGGAAATATTGAAACACATGGCTGCTCGTTTTCAAGCTAGGGAAAACCCATATCCTCATTTTTTTATTATCATAAAGCCCTAATCAAATTGTTAATTGAGAATCAATTGAACAAGGCAGGAAGGGCCTAGAGCCATTTCTTGTTTTGGGGAGGTTTTCAACCCCAAAATCCTAAGGCTAGATGAGGGAGGAAGAAAGGAACTAAACAGGGTAAGAAAACTCATCTATGAGCTTCCAATAAGCAAACCCCTAGCCAAAAAGAAACAAACATTCCCTTGTATTATGGTCCCAAAATTCCTAAGGTTTATGCTAGGAGAAGTGGCAGGCTAAAAAAGGCAAACCTTTCCTCTACTGAAAACCTATCCCGTCCTATCACTTCCCCTCATGTTGAAAAATCATCCATTGATAAATCCCCTACAGAAACTCAAATTTTACCATAAATATTTAAAGGAAAATAAATTGAAGTCGAAACCTATGATGAAGAACCCCTAGTTGAAGAAGAACCTACATTATCTGAGATATTTAAGGGAGGTAAAATACCTCATACCAAGCCTACAAAAAAACTGAGGTTTAAGATAAAAATGAAAAAAAATCTAGACCTTGCCAAGGAGGTGATTGATATGGGAAACATGCCATTGAAATAACTCATAATAATTAGAGGCAAAATTGTAGGTTCTAAGAATTCAAGCTAAAGTAACCAAGGAAAAAGGCCCTATGGAAACTAGGTAGAGTAAGAGGAGAATAATGGAAAAGGTAGATGTTCTTCTGAAGGTGACCAACACCCTAAGCTAAGAAGCTAAGGGCCATTTTGGGTTTTTGATTATTCACTGTTTAAAGTGAATTTTGACATATCCTTGATCATGCTTCTCTCAGCGTTTATATACAAAGAAGAATAGAGGAGATCTGACATTCTGGTTGTCAGCGAATTTTTGCAGAAAGACACTGACATTTCCATTGTAAGCACTTTTTGAAAAGAAGAAAATTAATAAAAGAGTTGAGAGTCAGTCTGTCAACAAAACTATCGACTCAGGAAACTAAGGACTGGCAGCACAGTATCAGTGATTACAACAGGAAAGCCCGAGAAAGGAGGAAGTTAAACAAAAGATAATTTTTAAAGGATGAATAGGCTTGATTAGCAGTGTGTGCCATGTTTTACAATGAGGGACCTAATCTACCAGCGAGGGAAACATTATGATCATACATTTTCCTCAGCCCCATTTTTTGCATAATTTTTAGCAGGTAGTTTTTATTTTAGAAAAACTTGATGTATTTAGAAGATATTTTTCATATGCATGTGTTACACAATAATTTGTCACCTTGCTCACTTACTGTCCCTAATTCTGAAGTTCCCTGTGACAGGTCTTGTGCAGTATATTTTCCTGGGAAAAATACACAAAGATATCCTCTGAAGAATCAAATGAAGTTGCCTTGAAAGATCACTGGAGACACTTATTAAAAAACCTAAATTTCAGGATCAACGCAGTTCTCTAGTGGCCTACCCATGTTGATGATAGGTTAACAGTTATGGCCTAGTGCTGTCATAACCCTTTTTTCTGGGAAAACTGCACTTATTCCTTTCTAGCAGTGTTTCCTCAAAATGGATGAGAAGCTTCGACCTCTAGAAACTCCAGGGTGACGAGTTGGTTGTTATTCGATGGTGATAGGGTCGAGCTCTCTGATTTTCAATTTTTTATCTAACAATGGGGGTTTATCCCTTAGAAAGTGAACCTTCCTCCTCCTTTCATGGGCTCCCAACCTCTTCTCCCTTCCTATAAATTGATACTGATCCCTCCACTATTGGTTGGTCTTTGTTGGGATGGTAGGATCATTCATTCCCTTTATACTCATGTATTTTGATAACACCTAAGCTATTCAGAGAAGGAATGTTTTAGAGCTTCATTGAAGGACTTAGACATCACCAAAGGAAGGCCTCCAACATCAAGGCTTGGGTTGTAAGTCTCTCTTCTATATCCATTAATCAAACATCTAGTGTTTGATTTTTATATTTTTCTAATCATTTACGTAAATAATCTAATATTCCTTGATCTGTTAGATAGCTTATTTTCATGAATATTATGTATGGGATTATGTTTTTTGTTGCCTCTTGGTCTCCTACTGGTAATCGTATGCCACTAGTAGTGAGGAACGCGCTTAAGGGATCATGGATCAAGGGCACCATCAAAGTGTTCAAGCATAGCATTAGGAAAAGGTATCCCTATCACTTTTCTTGTCTCATTTTGAATATTAGCTAAGGAAGCTTGCATTAGAAAGTCTCACAAGTTTCTAGACCCACTCTAGGGCTAGAGAAATCACCTTTGTCCTCAGAGAGGATTTATCTTCACAACAGAAATGGTGACTCCACTGGTGAGATTTAGCTTCTTATCCTTCCTTTCCCGGGTTGATCTCTGATTAGTTTGACCGATCATTGAGATCTAAGTTTCCTTAGGTATTTATAGATTTCCATAAGGTTTGATAGTTAAGCCACTATGCCAGGTCTGGTTTTGGTGTGAAATTATTTTTATTTTTCCTTGTTTTTAGCGCTCAACACATTTTCTGTTCTCACAGTAGCATTGACAACGTTTTTTTATACAAAACATCTGCGTTGATCTTCCTTTCAACACCCTTCTGCTCACCACAGAAGTGTTGATCACAGAGCTAGGAAATGTTAGGGTTTCCCCTTACTTTTCCAGTGTGTCTTGACCCCTTAAGAACATCTGTCAAGTCTGAATGATCTCATGCCTTCGTGATTAGCTTGTTTGTGTGGTTGGTTTTGTTTCTTTGACTTGCTTGTGAATTAAAGTGAAGTTTAGTTGCTTTCTAGGTCTTCTAGGTTAGTTACACTTCGTTGGTCAGTTGTGTTTGTTGTGAAATAATTGATAAGATCTTCTTGAGGATTCTATTCCAATTAGTTCAAACTCCTTTGTGCATTACTTCTGGCTTGCTTTTGAAGTTGCTTTCCATTGCACTGGTTATCTCTGCACTTAGAAATCACCTTCGATTTAATGTCAAACATAATATCACCATTTTTTTGATTTGCAAGTTTAGGAGAATGTGACTTCTTTAGTTCCCAAATTCAAAAGAGTAAATTGAAAGTAATTTTCACATTGAAGTTTGGATTTGGTTTTTTCTCTTTGAAAAAGAATGAAAGTGATTTTCATTCATGCATTTTTGAAGCGATCTTGTTTTCCATTCGATAGAAATAAAGTGAAAAGAATTATTTCGAATTTATTTGTTCGTTTGGTTGATTTTAATTTATTTTACTAATTTCATTTGCATTTTGAGATTTTAAAGTAAAAAAAAAAAAAAAAATGTTATGCATCTTAGTGGAAAGAGAAGCAATTTCATTTTTCAAAAAGCTTGCATTTTGGGGAATGGTGAAAGTGAATTCGATGTTTAAAAGAAATATTTCAGTAGTTTTGAACAAGTTGTGGGGCATCATTGTTTGTTGCATTAATTTCACTCTTGTTTGTGTTTCTTCCCTCATTAGTTTAGAATTCATTGAAATGGAAAGAATTTATTTTAGCATTTAGCTGCATTATAGGGTTCAGGTGACAATGATATTGAGCCTTAATCTGAGACTTAACTGAAGATCAACTTTAAAAGTTATCCAATTAACCTTAAGGAGCATTTTAAATTAATGAAATAATTTATAGGTCTAAGCTATAGACGTGTTCCAGCGTCATTAAACATAGGAGATTTTGCTAATAGTCTATGTTACATTCCGGAGGTGAAACCTCGTCCCAGGTATGGAAGTATATAGGACTATGCTCCACGTATGAAAAGTATAAGGGGATGATCTCATCATAAGGTTGCACATTATACAACACTACTACGGACTGGACTCCCACGTAATGTCGAGTATATATGGGGAGACACCACTAGGTTGCAACCTGCCATAGGGAACTGAGTCAACCGCCTTGTAGACATGATACACTGAACATAGCATTCAGGGAGATAGGCTATAGTACGCTAAGTATTTATTAATTTTTTCTATCATTTATCACCAAGGTGTATATTATATTTCATGGATACCTAGTAATCCTTTATGCCTAGTTCACCCTTTTTGATTTATTTTTTGTGTAATTTCAAAAATAAACTACCCGCGATAAAATCTTACCTGTGCAGGTCTCCGACAACATCTTTTCCTGGTTAATTGTAAATTTTAAATTACTCATAATTGATTCACCTTTTCTCTCTTTTATCTTGCCTTCAAGGTCATCGTGACTGAATCATTGGGTTCATCTCCTTCCTCTTCTGAAGGATCTCAAGAGCCTCCTCCTGAGGTCCCCCAATTTCAAGTTGGACCCCTTAAAGCTCAAGGCACTAAACTTGGGATTGTCATAAGTGTAACACCTATTTCCTCACGTCCACCACTTGACGATTTTATTTCATTGTCATTAGAGGATCCTGAGCCAGAAAGTCCTAAATTGTCTGCACAAGTTTGTGGTCTTTCCTCCAAATCCACTCTTTGATCTGATAGTGGTCTTGCCTCAACAAGATTATAGTGCTTTTGATGCACCTGATTTTCACCTTGCTTCTTCTCCAGTAGCATCTCTAACTACTACTCATCAGTTGTTTCCTCTTGAAATAGAATCTAACGGTGATGATATTCCATTCGCGGGTGCCCCTCAGAGCACTTTACAGGAAACCACTGCAACTCATATTACAGAAGACATTTCATCCATGTTTTCTCCTGAATGCTATCCTTACGTCACCACTCCTCAAGATACAGGAAGTGAGACGGGAATGCCCTATAGTCAAGTCGTATCTTCACTTCCACATGGGTATAGCTCTCTTGAAAGCCTTGTTTTAGGAGCTTCTAGAGCTACATATTTATTTCCAGATCCTGTTTGGTCAACAATATTCCCCCATATTCCAGCCCATTCATTTCGAATATGGCTGGCATATCTCAACTTGTTGTTTGACTTACTGTGACTATAGGTCAAATGACCGTTTCAATAATATCTTATACCTCCCTGTTGCTATCTAGAATTACTGTGGTTCCACCATTTAGCAGAAAATATATGGTTTCATCCATGCTTGGGGGGAATTAAAATCATATTTACACACCTCCCCTTTCAAGTGGGGGGGATCTAAACTCTGGACCCATTTTGGGGGCGGGACAAACTAATGCTAGTCTAGGTGGAACATTGCTTCCTTTGGGTTCATACAATATGAATTTTGGTATGGATTGTTTGTACCTTCACAAGACTAAGGTAGATTTTTAAGATATGGATATTGAGTGCTTGGATGATGATGGAGTGAAGAGAATATTGGAGGGTAAGAAGAATCCTACATCGGTGAGAATGGTTACAACTATGTAGGCTAAGCATAGTTACAGGAAAGGGTGTGTATTGTTTGCAGTGCATGTTTCTAGTGAGAAAGGGAAGTATGTTAAGAATGTTGAGGTCTTGAAGAGGTATCTAGTTTTGTATTAGTTTTAGGATGTATTTCTAGAATATATTTCAGAGTTACTACCTCACAGGGAAGTATAATTTTCTATTTAGTTGGTACCAAGAGCAACACCAACATCAAAGGCACCTTACAAGATGAGCACTCCGGATTTAGTGGAATTGAACTTGCAGCTTAAGGAAATGCTCGATAAGGGATACATTAGGCCAAGTGTGTCACCTTGGGGTACACCAGAGCAGCTTTTGAAGAAGAAGGATGGTATTCTCAGGTTATGTATTGATTACCTACAGACGAACAAGGTGGCGATCAAGAACAAGTATTCTTTGCTACAGATTAATGAATTGTTTGATTAATTTAAGGGAGAAACAATGTTCTCGAAGATTGACTTAAGATCAAGATATCATCAAGTATGCATCAAGGAAGATAACATCTACAAAACCACATTCTTTACCAGGTATGGACATTATGAGTTTTTGGTAGTTCTGTTTGGTCTTACTAATGTTATAGCTACTTTCATGTGTTTGATGAATAATGTGTTGAATCCTTATCTATACAGGTTTGTGATAGTATTCATTGATGACATATTAACATATTCTAACAATGAGGAAGAGCAGTAGAGAACCTAGCAATAGTGTTTCAATTTTTGAGAGAATGTTAGGTGTATGCCAAGCTTAGTAAGTGCAGTTTGTTTTAGATAGAAGTTAATTACTTGGGGATCATTGTTTCCAAGAAAGGTATAACGGTGGACTCAGAAAAAATAAGAGCTATCATGGAGTGGGAAGCTACTAGGAATGTGGATGATGTTAGACCATTCATGGGACTAGCAGGTTATTACAGACTATTCATCAGGAAATTCTCACAGATTTCCTATCCTATTACATCTTTGCAACTAAAAGGGAAGAATTTTGAATGGAATGAAGAGTGTGTAGCTAGTTTCAAACAATTGAAGTATTTTCTTACAAATGCTCCAGTCTTGAAGATTTCAGATCCAGATAAATATTTTGTGGTTTCTATAGATGCTTGCAAGAGAAAACATGGTATAGTCTTGATGCAGGAAGGACATGTGGTTTTTTTTTAGTCAAGGAATTTGAATGAGCGTGAACAAAAATATGTGACACGTGATCTTGAATTGGCAGTTATTATTCATGCCTTGAATATGTGGAGACATTATCTTCCTGGCATGAGTTTTATTATTATGAGTGATCATAGTGTATTGAGTTACTTATTCGATCAACCTAATCTAAATGCTAAGCAAGCTAGTTGGTTAGCTACCCTTAGTGAGTTTGATTCGAGATCAAGTACATCAAGAGAAAGGAGAATAGGGATGAAGATGCTCTCAGTAGGAGAGTGTACGTGCATCACATTGTAGCAATGAGTTATTATGGGACAAAATTGTAGGAGTGGATCTTGCAGGAAGGACAACATGATGACATATATTAGCTTTTGAGGCAGAAGTTACAACAATAGGTTGTAGGTAATAGGGATAAGGAGTATCATCTCACGGAAAATGGATTGGTCAAATTCATGAACATGATTTATGTACCAATTGACAGTGAGCTCAAGAAGGTTATCTTGAGGGAGTTTCATGTTAAGTCATATTTAGGTCACTCAAGATATCAGAAGACATTGTTAGTAGTTAAGAAATTCTATCATTGGCCAAATTTGAAGAAAATGGTGATTGAGTTTGTTGTGAGATGTTTGGACTATCAACAGGTAAAATAAGAGTGTAAGCATCCAGGTGGTTTATTGTTGTCGATTCCTATTCTAGAGTGGAAATGGGAGGTAATTTCCATGGACTTCGTTATAGGTTTTCCAAGGACATTGAAGCAACATGATTCCATCATGGTTGTGGTTGATAGGTTAATTAAGGTAGCTCATTCCATTACAATTAAGTCTACGAATTCAGCTAGTGAGGTAACTCATATTTTCATTAGGGATATAGTGAGATTGCATGGTGTTCCTAAGAAGATTGCATCTGACATAGATTCAAAGTTCACTTCTAGGTTTTGGAAAGAGTTGTTTGCAGGTTTGTGGACATAGTTGGATTTCATTAAAACTTATCATCCACTGAAAGATGGACAAACAAAGAGGGTTAACATGATTTTTGAGGACATGTTGAGGATGTAAATCATGAATCAACAACAGAAGTGGGAAGAGTATCTTCCACTGCTACAATTTTTATATAATAATAGGTATTAGAATTCCTTGAAGATGACTCTATTTGAGGCACTTCATGGGAAAAGCTGTAATACTCCTACTGGTTGGATTGATCCAATGAACATGGTATAGCGTAGACCGAAAATTTTGGCATATATGTAATAGGAAATGAAAGTTACTAAAATGAATTTCAAGGCAGCAAAGGACAGGTAGAAGGGTTATGCAGATCAACATAGGGTATTTAAGGAGTTTCAAGTTGGGGAGCCTGCGTACTTTTGCATCAAGCCCAATAAGATCTACTTGAGGATTAGGTCATGTGCCAAAATGGAACCTCGGTATTTCAGGCCTTTCAAGATCCTTTAGAGGATTGGACTAGTGGCCTACAGAATTACACTGCCTCCGACAGTAAAAATCCATGATGTTTTCCATGTTTCATTGCTTAAGAGATATGTAAAATATGTTGATCACGTGATTGAATGGTTTTTATTACAGGTGGAACCATAAAGATAATTCCATCCATAACCAAAATGCATATTGCAGTGGAAATAACTCATGCTCCAGAATTGATCAAATGAGAAATTTAAAGTGTAGGGTAAGCACTTTGGGCCCAATGAAGCTACATGGGAGATGTCGGATCAGATGTGGGATATATATCCTGTTATCACTCCCTCTGTTTTCCAAGGCTGAGAAAGGATACTGAAGGAGGCAACCTCAAACCAATCTTTAGATTTGGTAGCTAGCCCTACCAAACCAGAGAGGGATCTCTTGATTTCAATTTCACTTTCAGTGAGGTGATTGGAAAGGAAAATATCTTAGGCTAGATATGAGCTCAGTGATTTTGATTAGAGTTTTCTTTTGAATTTTTTTGGATAGGAAGTGTTAGTATAGGAGCTAGGTCTAGGTTTCAAGGTTATACTTCAAATGAATAGTTGTAGAGATGAAAATGAGGCCAGGTAGGTATAATTAGAAACACATTTAGATTGTCATTATGGTATAGGGCTTTGAAAAAGGGAGAATTAGAATGAGCATATAACTTATAAGTTCATTCGTCAGAGGAAGTAGAAAATATTTATGAAAATCTCATTAAACAGAGCACAAAAGTAAGAATTCTACTTAAAGACTCATGATATCATCATATGAAAGCATACATGTGATTGCAAGAAAGCATAAAAATCCAATTTGATGGCAACACTGAGAAAATACAATGTTAATAAGCATACCACTGGGGTCCCAAAATTATAGCTGCAACATGTCTTTGATTTCACTGTAAAAAGATGCACATAAGCTCCACACTACAATATCAACTATCCAACCTCTACAATGACTTAAGTTGGAGTACATATAGAAAAATAGACAACATGCCACCTCAATGGGTTGAAACCTGATCCAAAACAACTAATTAATGCACCTAATGAGTCATTGCCTAGTTTTTAGGGAAGTTAGAAACAATATCCCCTATTTTAGCTAACAAGTAGGAGCCTTTGTCTCCTTGATTAATTACAAGATCCCTCGAAAATAAGGAGAATAAATAGACTTCATTAACCATGAAACAACTCATGAGACAATTTTTACCTCGAATATTTGACCATTTTGACTAAAACCTATCCAGAAATCCCTCTACACAGAAACGTAGCGTGCTTGGCAGAAACGTGGCATTCTTTGACAGAAGCATAGCATGCACTTGGAAGAGGTTTTGAGGTGGACTTTATGCATGTTTTTGCTGATCTAAAGGTTGGATAAGGTAGCCTTGGATGTCCTCTAGCCAACTGAACCATTAAACTTGCAAAATACCACCTGTAAGACACTCAAAACTTCATTTCCCCAAGGTTACTCCAGAAGCGTAGCATGGGTTGAAAAATAGTGGTAGAAACATGAAATTTGGGGTCTTTTCTTATTTTTCTTCCAAAATTAGGAACTGTCATGCAAAACCAAAGGCATATTTGGGATGTACTTTGTTATGAAACCATCTCCAAAAATAGAAGAAAAGAGAGATCAACGCCTAGAAATAATCCACTTCAATGGGGAAACCTCCTTTACATTACATAAATGAAAAATTATTGGATGATACAAATGAAAAAACCTCCTTCTATATATAGGAGTCCATGGGGTCACAATATAATCCTAGATGACCTAAAAATAATAATGTAAGGGCACAATAATAACAAAATTGGGGTTACAAGGGTACAACAATAACAATAAGGGGGCTACACTAACAACAATAAGGGACTACACTAGTAATATAGGGAGCTAACATACACATCAAAAGTCATCCATCCATGCAAGGTTGACCTCCATTGGAGCCCCTGAGAAAAAGCGTAGTGTGGCCACACTATGCTTCTGTACAACTGAAATTGCCAAAATTTCCCAAAAATCCAAAAAATATAAAAAATGCTCAAAACTCCCTGAAATTTGATCCTTAGCATCCTTGAATGATGATATAGATAGCTAGAGATGTCTCAGCCAACAAATCCAAGTTTTCCTTCTTCTTTAGCTTGATAGGAAGGAAGGAAAAGATGAAACTTAGGAAAACAGGGGAAAATGGGGCAACAATTTTAGGGAGGGAAATGAAGGGGATAGGAGTTAGCGAAAAATCCTAAAAAATTAAGGGAGATATGGTAGTTTGTTAGGAACACAGTACAAGTGGAATTCCTTGAAAATAGTGAGGGGAAGGTGTGAAAATGTGGAAAACATAGTCCTAGCCTAGGAAATTGTCAATGGAGCAGAATAGGCTACGGTTTGTAGGAAAAATGAAAGAAATGAAGGGAATAGGTGAGGTGAATTCTTTAGGGTAGTATGTGAGGTGTAGGTGAGTGTAGGAGAGTAGGAAAATGAGGGTTTTACCACTGAAATGAAACAAATTCACACTGAAATGAAAAGCGTAGTGAAACCCTAAGAGAGGGAATTTCACTAAATTTTTTGAGAAGATAGATGCATAAGAGGAGTGCCAAATGCTACTTACTTGTCAAGGAGATGCTGGAAAATCTGAAATCCTGAAATGAACCCCCGTGATGCTTGATTGGCCTCCAATTTCAAAAGCGTGGCAAGTGAGCTAAAATCACAACGTAGGAGGTAAACTTGTGCTTTGAGGATGAATTTTGATACTCTGATGGTCGCGATGATGCTCAATGATGGAGAGGTGCTCGATGAAAGTGAAATGAACAATTTGAATGCTTTAAATGGTCTTTTATAGGCTAGAGGTCAATTTTTTCTTAAGTCATGGAGGTGGCATCATTCATCTTTTTGACAAACTGAATGATGGGACTACAACATAGTCAGCATAGTATTTTTGAAATGAAAATATTTCCTTTACCTTTATTTCTTTTTTTTCCCTAAGTTGCTAACTCCCTTTAATGGTGACTCAAATGATGGACATGACTCTTTTTTCTTTTTATGACAATATAATGACAAGTCAAGAGAAACCCTAGACCATGACCTAAATGATGACATATTAACTGCTCAATGAACCAAAACACTTGAATGATGACATGACCATGATGAGTGTTGATAACCATGAGCAAGTGGAGGGAGTAGCTTGAACTAGACAACAACCATTGATCAAATTTGATTTGAAAACTTATTTGAAACTATAAATTTGACCAAGGACCCTATCAACCAACCTTGAAAGAGTACATTTGATCACTGGTGACTAACAGACACTAACATTGGCTCCATCTAGGGATGGAAGCTCCTTTTAGGAGGTTCCAATAACATTGTAGACTAGGTAGCCACATCTATTAGGCAATGGAGTCAAAATAAAATAGTAGACACTCAAATGACTAACTGAAACAAAAACTGACTTTGACTCAAAAACTTGGCTACTGACAGAACTTACATATGGCAGCATACCATCGGGATCTTAGGGCCTTCTCCTCGGGCTTCAAATATTGATGATAACCACCCACCTACTAAAGATATATAGACAATCATGTGATATGATCCCTCAAGTGTAGATGATTCATCAAATGGCTACTTACTTGAATCTCACTCACTTTCCTTAAGAAGGCAAAAGAAGCAAAAGATAGGCTACTTAAAGTGTCCATTGAACATGTGTTCATGATTCATAAATACAAGAAGATTCAAATTCCCAGATGGCTGCAAAAAATTGACAATAGGGTCCTCAATAATATCAAGAGAAAGGGAAGTTTGTTATTGAAAATCTGCTTTTGAGGCACCAAAAATGTGCACATCCATAGGCTCCAGGACAAACTCCTCTTCTTCAGTAGACTCTTCATTTTATGAACCCGGAGGAATATTATCATCTGCAAAAGCGTCTAAAACAACCTCTTCTTTTTCACTACTTTCCTACAACTTATGATGGTCAATTTGAAGGCTAACATCTTCAAAATCTGAAACTACATGTATCTCGCTTTCAGAAAATGGATTCATGAGTAATCCATCATGTGAATCTAAATTAAGAGATATTTGAAAAATATTAAATTTAATGGACTCTTCAATAACTAGCACAACAAGATGCAATTCTATGTTACATACCCCTTTAATCCCATTGTCTCAGGTTTCATTCTCATGCTGCTGAAAATAAGAATTTTGAAAATGATTTGTAATATGCTTTTCCTCAATCATTGACCCAGAAGATGAATAAACCAATGGAATGTCTATTTCTTTTTCTTGTTTGAAAGAGTTATCATACTGTTGATCATGAAAATATGGACAAGGTTGCAAAAATTTCTTAATTTCATGGGATATAAATTGACTGTTAGGATGCATATCTCTCTCATGTTCAAGCAAAGAAGGAGTTGATGTTTGTTGTGAATGATACTTTGTATTAAGGCAGTTGATGACCTCCATCATTAGGTAAATTTGGAGGGGTTAATTGTCACCTTTTTGCCTTAGTAAGTCTCTTTTTCTCACATTTTAATTATATTATGATCTTTTGTTGCTAGTGTAGATGGTGATTAAGGCTTGGCATACTTCAAATGCCTAACATGAGTTAAATGCATGAAAATCATGAAGAGATTGCATTTTTTATGAATTTTTTTCCATTAAAGCTCGGAGTAGACAACAAGGAGATATTCTAGGGGGATTTTCCACCTCCTTAACTCCTAAAGGCATCCACGGGATACTCGAGATTCCCTCCAACATCTCGAAAGAAAAGGTAGCCAAACAAACTCAAGATCAAGTGCACCAAAGCTACACTTCACTTGCAGTCAAAATGGACACATCACCTAATTTTTAGGGATTATTGGTAGATACCCTCTAGGTTAAATAGGGTTGAGCAAGAGCTCATTAGGATTCAAAATTTTAAGGAAGCTAATAGACTCTTAGCTCTTGTAATAGTTTTTTAATACTTTCATGCTGATTTAATGAGACTATTTTCTATAATAAAATGAGTATTTAGATTGTGCTTCATTGATATAATTTCGGAGGGCTAGGCTTGTGGGTTAGGGCCCAATCCATTGGCCTTAGTCTCTCTTGTGTATTCATTATTTATTTTTATATCATTATAGCTAGTTTTTCTTATAATTATTTAGCTAGTTTGCTTACATTTCAATTCACTATTTTTAGTTTTATTTCATTTGTCTTTTGCTGTAGATTAAGCTTGCTTACATGTTGGTAGAATAGGTTATAAACTCAGAAAGTTGTGTGTCAAGCCTCCCTCACTCATCTCTTTCATTGGAGCTTGAGGAGGGTAGATCTTCTCCATAGGCCAAAATTGGTTTTTAGTTTATGATTTCTTGGAATGAATAGCTAGGTTGTTGTAATTCCATGAACATGTTTAGAATGTTGTGTTATATTTTTGTTTGTAGGCTAAAGTATGTTTTCTTTCAAAATTCAACTCATCTTTTCCATTTCCTTCATCATGAATTTGTCAATATTTGTTTCATGAACATGTATTTTTCTTCCAGCTTCAAGTAGCATAGCCAAGGAGGACTTCACCAGCACCTTCAGCTTCATTTCTCACCCTTCATCAACCTTCTTTTCATCAAAATCGCCATTAGCCTTGTTTTCAGATTTTTCATCTTCACACTATGAGAAAACCCTAGAGGTGAAAGATAGTCTTCTCAAGAGGTTATAAGCTTGGCCAAGGGGTTGGCCACCTCTTACTCATCCAAACACACCTTCTCTCCACCTTCCCTACACTTTTCTCACCCATTTTTTGCCTTGGATTCCCCTTGGACTTTTTCATGTAGCAATTCAGGACTTTCATGTAACACTACAAGAAACTTGTAGCAGCACTTGCAGCATCACTAGAGGGCCCCTCCTTAAGCCCAAAAACCCCCATCCACCTCATCCAGACCTACCAAAACCACCCAAACACCTTCGTCCTTGCACCTGTGAGTTCAAGCCCTTCATAAGCCATCTTAGTGCTTTCTCCTCCTAGCTGCGAAACAATGCATTTTCAAGCATATCTAGGTCATGATTAGTTGCATGATTAAAATAATTATGGATAGAACATAGAGTAGAAAAAGTGTGTTTAGACATTTGTCCCAACAAACTGTGATTAGGTTAGTTTCCTTTATGAAATTTCAATTCAGAAATTTACTTCATGCAAGATGCCTAGTTTGCTTCCATTTCTTATCATAGCTTATTGTGTATATTTCTTTCATTGCAGAGTAGTTAGATTTAATTTATTGTTGTAGAATATTTATTTGCTTGATGATAGAGTAATGCATTTGAATCATTTGTATCCCTAGGTCTAAATTTAGAAGCGTGACAGACTTCATCTAAAAACCCTAGAAATAAGACCCTTTTGTAGAGCTCAGAGGAGGATGACATGAGCATAATGCATTTGATCTGTATACATCATTGTCACCTCCAATTTTGTAAAAACCCTGGGTTGATAAATTAAAGTAGTGAAGCCTCTGGGAGTTGCAACATTCTTGGTGTAATATTCCCAAATGGGGAAACTCAGCAATACATGCATAGAAAACACATTTTTCAGAAATCTAAGCATTAACAGAAAAATGCAGCCCACAGATCCATTAGATCTGACATTATAGCAACCAAATCTGAAATGAAATCATAAACAAATCATCATAGCCTAGTTAAATAGGCCTCCCATGCCCAAAACAGCCCAAAAACACTGAAAATCCCAATGCAGAATTATTGCATAACGTGACAACGCAGTTTTATTGAGGGTTTATACTTAGAAATATGAGAGACAAATAAATATTGTTTATATTAATCAGTGAGGCCCAAAAATTAGAGATCTAACCTCTTTTACAGAAATCCAAGATGACTCGACAAGGGTTTCTTGATAAACATGAAGTACAAGAAGCATATGTTGTAGATCTATGGCTGAATCACGTTGTATAGCTGAAGATCTGCATAAAAATGGCTGAAAAAATAAATAAATGGTTGTAGACTCTCCTACTAGCTTTCCGGGAAAAAGGTTGATCCTCCTCTTGGGAAATTAGCTCATAAATCAAGGGATTAAACCCCTCCACTGCAATACCTTAAGAAATAACGCAGTTTCTCCAAGGGAATGTGCTGTTGTTGAAGGTGATTTCTTGGTCTAACACCCGATAGTGGAAAATGTAGCACAGGATTCTTTCCTCATATTTCTTAAACAAGATCTCCAAGCAAGAGTGGGGAATTCCCGCATGAGAAAACCCTTGCACTAAACAGTGCAACAAACTTAGCTAAATAACCAAAGGATGAAAAAAGTCTAAAAACACCACATACAAAATATAATCTTCAATCATGCCTGATATGGTTGCCATTCCCTTCATTATATAGTTGATGAGCTTCCTCATCAAGGGTCCCACCCAATTATGAGGTTGCTTCCATGCTAAGTCTCGTCCATCAAAATTACGATGTCTCCATTATTCTTACTCATATTTTTACAGTGCTTGTTGTGGAGGTAAATCCCCTCTGCGGACAGAGGTGATCCCTACTAGCCCAGACTGGGTCTAGCAACAATCGTTCATGCTATAGTGCAGGTTCCTAATTGCAAATAAACCAACTAGCAATGAAGGCTTACCTGGAATCCAACGCTATCGCTTGTAGAGAAATTAGCGCTCCCGTTCCTTAGCTCTGGCAGATCACAATCCTCACGATCTCTGTGATCAGACACCTGCACAAGCAAGAAACAAAACAAACGCAAGCGTAAGATCCATTATATGCAACTATATGTCAGTCAGAGAAGACATAACTCAACATCATAATCACCAACAAGAGTGGAACCATAACTAATAGTCGCTTATCATTAATCATTCAAAGAATAATACAACCATAGCCCTGACGCTGAATTCTCCTTTGGAGGGTCGCCAGGGGAACACGTCTCAAAAAAGCCTGTCAGGGATGAGACAAACCTCTCTCTTCAGATGTCTCGACAATGATCTCCTTGCTTGGATTTGGCCTTAAGGGAATGAATCAAGGCTCTTGCAGCATAAGGCTCTGATGGCTCTTGGGGACTTGGAGACTAGCTTGCGAATGAGATGAGCAAGCTTTTATAAATGGCGGAAGTTTCATCCTAACTGATCCAGAAACTGGTATCTAATTTGAGTTGGGAGGTTTGGCTTCGGATCTCCATGTAGAGGAAGTGGTTTGCCACCTCTCATGGAAGCTTCCTTGAGGATAGGGCCAATCCCATGATTATAGGGATCCCAACTCCCCTTCCTCCATCTATAAAAGCTTGCTCATCTCATTTGCAAGCTAGTCTCCAAGTCCCCAAGAGCCATCAGAGCCTTATGCTGCAAGAGCCTTGATTCATTCCCTTAAGGCCAAATCCAAGCAAGGAGATCATTGTCGATACATCTGAAGAGAGAGGTTTGTCTCATCCCCAACAGGCTTTTTCGAGACGTGTTCCGCTGGTGACCCTTCGAAGGAGAATTCAGCGTCAGGGCTATGGTTGTATTCTTCTTTGAATGATTAATGATAAGCGACTATTGGTTATGGTTCCACTCTTGTTGGTGATTATGATGTTGAGTTATGTCTTCTCTGACTGACATATAGTTTCATATACTGGATTTTATGCTTGCGTTTGTTTTGTTTCTTGTGTGTGCAGGTGTCCGATCACGGAGATCGTGAGGATTGTGATCTGCCAAAGCTAAGGAACGGGAGTGCTACTTTCTCTACAAGCGACAACGTTGGATTCCAGGTAAGCCTTCATCGCTAGTTGGTTTATTTGCAATTAGGAACTTGCACTATAGTGTGAATGATTGTTGCTAGACCCGGTCTGGGCTAGTAGGGATCGTCTCTGTCCGCAGAGGGGATTTACCTCCACTACAATTTGGCGACTCCACTGGGGATCGTCTAGCTTGTTGTTGTTTGTTTTATAAGCTACAGACAGAGCCTGAAGTTAGCCAGATAGCCTTCGAAACACTCTTGCTCTACAATTTCGTAGTAGATCAAGGCTGCTTCAGTCAATCTCCAATTTAGTTTATAAACTGAACACTTGGAGTATTGTCTTGTATTTTCGGTTATTTCGCGATTATGCTTGCTTCATCGGCTCTTTTGTGATTTTGGCTTTTGGTTAGCTTGATCATCACTGGTCTGCTTTTTGGATTGTATATTTTTATTTTTCCTTAGCAAACTCGACTGGCGCGCTTTACAGCTTGACAGTTGCGCCCATTGGCACATGTTGCTTGTGTATTACCCGTGCCAATTCATTTCTGGCGCTAGTTTCAGCCTCATAGTCACGCCAATCCTGTGAGGTACTAGGGTTTTTCCTGTTTTGACCTTCCTGAGCTTGATCAGTGTGTTTGGTTTTGTTTTTTCAACTGCTTGAGTGTTCTGGAGCCTTGTTTGACTGGATGTGACCTTCGTCCTTTGGTTGTTTTCCCATTTCCATCGATTTCACATTCTAGCCCTAGGGCATCTAGGTGCTCTTGTGTGTCGAGCCTCCCTCGGGAGTTTTTGGTTTCTATCTGTTCAGTCAATCTTTTGATTGCTCCTCTGCATTCGTTTGGCGGTTGTTTATCATTCTATTGTGTTATTTGAGTGTTTTTTCTCTGCTTCATTCGAATTTCGCTTTGTCTTGTTTTGGGCCTAGATTACATGGTCCATTTGAGTCTTTGGGATTCTCTTGACTTTGAGGGACTGTTTTGTCAATTTGGAGATCTGACTGTGTGTTTGCGTTGAGTGAAATTCGTGTGTTTTGCTCTTTCCTCATCACTTCTCAAATTGCTCTTTTCATTAGTTTTCATTTTTGTTTAGTGCACTTTGCTATTAAACATTGAAAATATAAAAAATCTCTTTTGCTTTTGATTAGTTAGTGAAAATTAAAATATTTTCGGTGTTATTAGTGATTAGTGACTTTGAGAGAAAAGTTTTTGGTTTACATTAGCTGCATTAGAGACTTTGTTAGTTGTTTTCTGATCATTTTGTTTGTGTGAAAAGCTCTCAACTCTCTCATAATTAGCTTTCATCGAATGAAATGATATACTGTGGCATATAGTGTGCATTTAGGATATTTTGAGACATCACACTTGCTAGGGCCTGAAAACTGAAACTTAATTGAAGATAAACATTAAAATTTATTCAATTTACACTAAGGCAGCATTGAAACATTAACGCAACATTTGGAGGTCTAGGCTAGAGACGTGTTCCGGTGTCGTTAAACCTAGTAGCTGTCATTCGCCTCTTGGCTTTAGACAGCACTAGTACAGACTTGTGCTCCCTATACCATCGCGTATATAAGGGGAGACCCCACTAGGTTTCTATCCTTTATCCATAGGAAGTTGAGTCTGCCGCCCTATACCCGTGATACACTGGACACAGCATTCGGGGAGATTGCCTGCACGTACGTTAAGTACTTGGTTGATTTCTCTTTCATTTTGAAATCAAGGTGTATATTGTAGTTCACGGTTATTTGGTACACCTTTTGCCTAGTATTCCTGAGTAGTCATTTTGATCTTATCTGACTCTTTAAATTTGAAAAGATCATCAAGCGCTTGTCCTTTCACGCTTGCTTCAAAACTAAAAGAGATAGAGTCACCTTTCATCCATTTCTCTACTCTTAAAATATGAAATGGTGAAGTTTCTAAGTTTCAATGTGGTAAAATAAATCACCAGTGATCACATGCCCTTTTAGAGTTTGCTTGTTGGCCGTTTGATTGTGTGCCTTGGTTTTTAGCTCGTGTGCGGTTTTGAGTTGTTGATGGAAACTGTTCCAGAGTTCACCAACCAAGGAATCCCCTTCGAAGGGACTCCTGGTCCTTTTCCTCCTTTGGGAAATGTTGGTGCTCCTTATATGGCAACGTTGTCGCTTCCTGGGTTAACTATTGGGTTGCCTGTTTGGTTGTTTTCAACCTCTGTGGTCCTGAATGTCCCGGCTACTGTTCAATTAGTTCCTCCACCTGAAAAACATCATGTTGATTCCAAGGTGGACCTCTCCCCTTCTTCGCCTGTTTCTGCGTCCTCCTCTTCTACTTCGCCTGATGAAAGTCTAGATTTGAGTAACCAGGTGGCTAAGAAGAAGAAGAAGAAGACCAAGAAGAAGAGGTCCGATAAGAGAGAGCCTAAATCTGCAACTACTACTTCTAACGCGCTTTCCGTCGATAAACCTCCCAACCCTCCGCGGAAAGTCAAGTTCCCTTGCATGTTGTGCACGGGAGACCATCATCTTCGAGACTACCCTGGCATTCCCAAGGTGCTCAAAGTATGGTCCAATGGTCAACCACCGTTGCCTTTGGCTTCTGCGAGTCAGGTTGGGGGCACGTCTTTAGCTTGTACTGATAAGACTCATAAGAAACAGGGTAAGATTACCAATCCCTATAAGTTGTGTGAAGGGCACCATGCCATTCACCTTTGTCCTTTTATGGATGAAGCCAAGCGAGTGTTGGAAAACTCGACTGTTTCTACACCATGCCTTCCAGCTGGTTATAAACAACTTTCTTTGAGTCTTCCACCAGCTAATGCCACGATTGGTCAAGAGTCATCCTTGGTCGATCCCTCTCCCTCGGAAATTCAAATTCAGGAATCCGTTCCCGACCAACCATTAGTCGTGGGATCGGTTGAACTGGCCCCGTCTGTGATGTACCAGGTCTTTTCCGTTGAGAGTGGACCTCATACCCCTTAGGTTCTTCTTGTTTCTTCAGATTCTTTGGAATTGGAGAAAGATTCTCATGTCCCTATACCTCAAGAAGTTTCTCCTCCACCTCCCGTGATGGAGGTCCTGGAGGATACTCCTCCCGCCTTCAAGATGGAGGTCATGGAGGATGCTCCTTCTTCTTTCGTAACACCAGGGGAAAACCTTCTCGGTTCGATGGTAGCCCCTCCGAGTAGTTTAGTTGCTTCCTTTGATTGGAATCGATTTGCAGGATACCGCCTCCCGTCTTATGTGCCTTTCGATATCACAGTACATGCTTTTGGTCTGGTTGTACCCAACACCATTATAGACGAAGGCACGTCTATTAGTGTTATATCCTCAACTACCTGGCAAGATTTTGGTTCGCCACCGCTTGCGCCTGTTACGCAGAATCTGTTGGCATTTAACAGAAGAACTAGTCAACCGTTAGGGATCCTTCCAAGGCTACCTATTACTTTGGGAGGTAAAACCGTCCATATGGACGTGATGGTTGTTCCAGGCCCCTTGGATTTCAGTCTGATCTTGGGGCGTGATTACACCTATGCCATGGGAGCGCTTGTCTCCTCCCTTTTTCGTGTGGTCTGTTTTCCGCATGAAGGACGGATCGTGACCATTGATCAGCTTTCGTTCTTTGGTCCTGATATGGCAGCTGGCCCGCCATCATCCCTTCCTGGTTTTTATCCACCCATTGTATCTGCCCCACCATAGGTCAACTATGTGGCTACCTACCCCGTGTCTGTACTCACTGATAGTGCCGTTGTGCATCAGGTGCTGGGGGCATTGGGTCCTGACTTCCAAGATGTTTTCCTTCCATCGAAAGGGCAACTCTTGGAAGCGCTGACTTCATATTCATTATGATGAGGTCGCCAGAGTAGAGTTCTTTGTCTTGTGTCAAGCTCCTTAAAAAATGAAACAAGGTTGTCGGAGCATGGTTCTTTTCCTGTGTCAAGCTCCTTAAAAAATGAAACTGGGTCCGGTTGGAGCATGGTTCCTTTCCTGTGTCAAGCTCCTTAAAAAATGAAACAAGGTTGTCAGAGCAGAGTTCCTTGTCTTTTTCCAAGCTCCTTAAACCATGAAACAAGGTGTCGAGGACAGTTATTTTAATGTGTTAACCTCGTTAAAATAATGAAACACGTTCCTATTCAATTCGAGTCTTTGATCAGATCTCATAAAATCCAGTCGAGTCTTTCTCCTGATCTCGTAACTTGAACCTTCACTCCATCCGCCTTTCATATGGACTGAAGCTTGGGGGGCATGTACCTCGAATTGAGTCACCATGCTGGGGGCATGCTTACTATTTCAAGCATAGTTTGTTTCTGTTTCAGGCTTGTGTAAAAATGAAACTAGTTTCAAGCATAGTTTATCTTTGTTTCAAGCTTGTGTAAAAATGAAACTAACTTCAAGCAGTTTTTTCTGATTTCAAGCTTGTGTAAAAATGAAACCATTCCCATTTTACCTCTTGTGATTTCCATTTTATCAGCCTGTTTTTTCCAGATGAGCCTTGGTTTTTTCACTCCATCGTCACTATCTGCTTGGCCAATCATATGCCTTCACTTGGTTGTTTCACCCGTTCCTGAGGAACCGCTGCGATGAGTGGTCTTGTTAGCCAGTCTCTCGACCTTTGTTTGAGTAGTTCCACCATTACCGGAACCAGTTGCTACCCTTTATACCACGCGTTCCTCCAGGAGGAGTCAACTTTTAGCTCTTTTCTGACTCTCTAAACATGAAAAGATTGCCGAGTCCCTTGTCGTTTTCAATCTTGTTAAAGTGGACATGAAACGACATCTACCCAGTATACATTTACCCCTTTTTCGGGCTGGGATAGATTATTTACAAAAAAGGAATGCCCTAGCCTATCGCGACTAGGAGGCTTTCTGAAACATGGTTTTCTACCTTTTCGGGTCTGAGGAACTATTTACGAAAAGGGACCATTGGAGTTTACTTTTCTGCTATCTTTTCAGACTCTCTAAACATGAAAAGACGTTGAGTTCTTCCTTTGTCAGACTCATTAAACCCTGATGACATCGGATTCAGTCGCAATGATGTTATTCGAGTCGCTCCTTCCTAGGGCTCGTTAAATGTACTAGGATGGATTCGTTCGAAGGACGAACTTATATTGCAAGCATATGCTATCCCCTTCAAGCTTGTTATCAAAATAATTGGGGTACTCGCCAGAAATGGTGGGGGAAAATGGAACCAGAATCATTGTCGTGTCGGCAGTATGTTGCTCTTGAACATGGCACTTGTCTGCATTTGTGTCGGGTTGGGGACATCTCATCTCGTTTTCCACTTGCCTCCGTGGGTTTGGGTAATCCCTTTTGACCTCTCATCTGCTCTTTGCCTCGTCACCATGACCTCTGATCCATTGATGTAAAATACTTCCAAGCTCATTGTCATGCTGTTTATATGTTCAAGAGAAGTTGACCTCTGCAAGTATCAACCTTCCTCTGATTCTCACCTGATCCTGATTCACAAAAACATTATGTTCCTCTGTCTCGAGTCAATGATGTGGGAAACACTATGGCCCACCTTCGATCAAGGTCACTTCCTGTCGACTTCAGCTCATTATCCAGGAAGATGATCTAGAGACTCCCTTCTGGTACCTTAAAGCCTGCATACCTCAATGGCAGGTTCTTCGCATTCGACGTGAGGTTTTCATCATTGGCCTCCGATCGAGTGATTTTGTGGGTGTTCGACGTCAGCTCATTGTTCACATGCCGTAGATTGTACCTGTAGTACTTTGAGAACCATTGGCATTAATGGTGGTACCTCTCACGCCTGTTAACAGCTTTCATCATTGGCTGGTAATCAGACGATGTTCTTGCATGTTCGACTTCAGCTCACATATTCGCATGCTTGAACTTGTACTTTGTTCGGGTTGAGATGGAGCGCAAGACCCTGGATTCTGCTTGTTATAATCCAGGCTACGATTTTGTGGATTATTAGTTACATGACTCACTGATTGGATGGCTGCGACCATACCTGAGTCTATTTACCGATCCTCACTGGATGGCTGCGTCCATGCCTCAGATCCAGATTATTACATACTCTGTAATGGATGGCTGCGCCCATACCACGTATATATCATGTATTTGATATATCATTTGTACTTCTCTACGCAGGCTTTCCGATGGCGTTGTTTTCAGTTGGACACGTTCTCGTAAAGCATTTCACCCCTCTCTCTCTCTCGGGCCTCATGCTTTAGGGGGCATCTGTTACACATCAATTTGTCACCGTCCCTGCAATTCCCCATCCCGCACAATTGGAGGGCTCATTCCGTGACCTGTGAGCAGTGACATAACTTGAAAACACTTTCTTGGAATTCCCCTAAACCTGTACTTTCATTGTCCTGAAGACAACTCCTTGTGGAAAACCCTAAAAACACCCCTTTTTGCATTGGCGCGGGCAGCCAATTCAGTACCCACGCCAATGGGGGAAATCCTTCAAATAGGGCGCGCCAATTGGCGCTCTGTCCCAGAGTCGCACTCGCACTAGCCATTTTAAGGAGTGTTTTTTAAAAATAAATGGCGGAAGTTTCGTCCTAACTGATCCAGAAACTGGTATCTAATTTGAGTTGGGAGGTTTGGCTCCGGATCTCCATGTAGAGGAAGTGGTTTTCCGCCTCTCATGGAAGCTTCCTTGAGGAAAGGGTCAATCCCATGATTATAGGGATCCCAACTTCCCTTCCTCCATCTATAAAAGCTTGCTCATCTCATTTGCAAGCTAGTATCCAAGTCCCCAAGAGCCATCAGAGCCTTATGCTACAAGAGCCTTGATTCATTCCCTTAAGGCCAAATCCAAGCAAGGAGATCATTGTCGAGACATCCGAAGAGAGAGGTTTGTCTCATCCTCGACAGGCTTTTTCGAGACGTGTTCCGTTGGCGACCCTCCGAAGGATAATTCAGCGTCAGGGCTATGGTTGTATTCTTCTTTGAATGATTAATGATAAGCGACTATTGGTTATGGTTCCACTCTTGTTGGTTATTATGATGTTGAGTTATGTCTTTTCTGACTGACATATAGTTGCATATACTGGATTTTACGCTTGCATTTGTTTTGTTTCTTGCGTGTGCAGGTGTCTGATCACAGAGATCGTGAGGATTGTGATATGCCAGAGCTAAGGAACGGGAGCACTACTTTCTCTACAAGCGACAGCGTTAGATTCCACGTAAGCCTTCATCGCTAGTTGGTTTATTTGCAATTAGGAACCTGCACTATAGCGTGAATGATTGTTTCTAGACCCGGTCTGGGCTAGTAGGGATCGCCTCTGTCTGCAAAGGGGATTTACCTCCACAACAATTTGGCGACTCCGTTGGGGATCGTCTAGCTTGTTGTTGTTTGTTTTATAAGCTACAGATGGAGCTTGAAGTTAGCCAGATAGCCTTCGAAACACTCTTGCTTTGCAATTGCGTAGTAGATCAAAGCTGATTCAGTCAATCTCCGGTTTAGTTTATAAACTGAACACTTGGAGTATTGTCTTGTCTTTTCAGTTGTTTCTCGATTCTGCTTGCTTGATCGGCTCTTTTGGATGGCTCTTTTTTTATTTTGGCTTTTGGTTAGCTTGATCATCACTGGTCTGCTTGTTGGATTGTCTATTTTTATTTTTCCTTATCAAACTCGACTGGCGTGCCCTACAGCTTGATAGTCACGCCCATTGGCGCATGTTGCTTGTGTATTACCTGCGCTAATTCATTTCTGGTGCTAGTTTCAGCCTCACAGTCATGCCAATCTTGTGAGGTACTAGGGTTTGCTCTGTTTTGACCTTCCTGAGCTTGATCAGTGTGTTTGGTTTTGTTTTTTCAACTGCTTGAGTGTTCTGGAGCCTTTTTTGACTAGCTGTGACCTTCGTCCTTTGGTTGTTTGCCCATTTCCATCGATTTCACATTCCAGCCCTAGGGCATCTAGGTGCTCTTGTGTGTCGAGCCTCCCTCAGGAGTTTTTGGTTTCTATTTGTTCAGTCAATCTTTTGATTTCTCCTCTACATTCGTTTGGCAGTTTTTATCATTCTATTGTGTTATTTGAGTGTTTGTTCTCTGCTTCATTCGAATTTCACTTTGTCTTGTTTTGGGCCTAGATTACATGGTCCATTTGAGTCTTTGGGATTCTCTTGACTTTGAGGGACTGTTTTGTCAATTTGGAGATCTAACTGTGTGTTTGTGTTGAGTGAAATTCATGTGTTTTGCTCTTTCCTCATCACTTCTCAAATTTCTCTTTTCATTAGTTCTCAAATTTGTAGTGGAGGTAAATCCCCTCTGCGGATAGAGGCGATCCTACTAGCCCAGATCGGGTCTAGCAACAATCGTCACACACTATAGTGCAGGTTCCTAATTGCAAACAAACCAAATAGCGATAAAGGCTTACCTGGAATCCAACGTTGTCGCTCGTAGAGAAAGTAGCGCTCCCGTTCCTTAGCTCTGGCAGATCACAATCCTCACAATCTCTATGATCAGACACCTGCACACGCAAGAAACAAAACAAACGCAAGCGTAAAATCCAGTACATACAACTATATGTCAATCAGAGAAGACATAACTCATGATCATCATCAAGAACAAGAGTGGAACCATAACCAATAGTCGCTTATCATTAATTCATCAAAGGAATAATACAACCGTAGCTCTGACGCTGAATTCTCCTTCAGAGTGTCGTCAGCAGAACGTGTCTCGATAAATCCTGTCAGGGATGGGACAAGCCTCTCTCTCTGGATGTCTCGACAATAATCTCCTTGCTTGGATTTGGCCTTAAGGGAATGAATCAAGGCTCTTGCAGCATAAGGTTCTGATGGCTCTTGGGAACTTGGAGATTCAACCATTCAGCCATTCAACCCCTTCATCAATGGATGAAGGCTATATTTATAGAGGATAGGAGGAGGTTGGGATCCCTACAATAGTGGAAGGGAGGCCTTATCCCTTGGGAGGTTCCCCATAAGGTGGAAACAAGAGGCAAAAGGAGGAAGGCCGTGGTTATTCAGTTGAAACCACTCCTGATGACTCATCCACGAAGTTGTTGTAATCGAAACTTCACCTTTTTTTTTTTAAAACTTTCCAAAAGCAGATTGGCACGGGTGCTTAACTAGGACAGAGCGCCAATTGGCTTGGGCTCAGTGTTAATTTTCCTCATTGGCACGAGTACATAACGGGCTACCAGCGCCAAGGCAAAAACAGGTGTTTTTAGGGGTCTGCTCAGGAAATGATCAGCAGAAGAAATGTTGTCCTCATGGAAAGAGATGCAATGATGGTATTTGCAAGGCATGACATTTCTTATTGGTCACGGAATGAGCCCTCCAATTGTGCGGGATGGGGAATTGCATGGCTAGTGACAAATTGTTCTGTAACAGTGATGTTTGATTTATTCAAACTTGACTGGATCAACCTTGACTGGATCTTCATGCATTGTCTCTTTTCACACTCAAGGTGTCTTCATTTTGACTAGCTAGATTGATCTTCATTCACATTGAACTGTCTTTATTTAGGATCCATTCCTCATATAATAATGTTGTTGAATTGGTAAAACTTGACTTTGTCCACACATTTTAGACCCTGTTCACACATGTGGATGCTTGATCTAGTTATTAACATGATCCCTTTTCACATTATGAGGGATTTTATTCCTACTTAAGCAACTTATAAGCCTCCTTGCCCATTTATTCATCTAACTAGGTTTTAAATGCAAAATTAATATTCCTATTAGCTGCATGCTAATTTAGGAATATTACAGTCTTCCCCTCCCAAAGGTTGATTGTCCTCAAGCAACTACAAGGGTGCTACAAAATCTCCCCTCCTCTTGTGGCCTCTTACTTCAATAGTCTCCACCATTGCTTCAGATTTTCTGCAATAATTCTATTTCCCAATGGTTCCTCCCAAATGTGCAAGTTGTCCTTTGGTGGATAAACCAAATGGCTCTCATCATAAAAGAAAGGAAGGTCTATATGGAAACATTGTTACTGATCAATGGCCTCCTCAAGATATAAGTGATGATAATCATGGGGAATTTCATGATCAATGAAGGACTCCCATCTCCATGCTATCATCCAAATGAAATGAATCACCTCCCAGCTTGGTAATTCATAGAAAATATCCCCCCAAACACTCATGAGAGGTATTTCCCAAGTGCTCCAAATAATCATATGGCCTACCTCATAAAGAAACAAGTGATCTACTATGGTAGCCATATCTTTTCCCATGCTCCCCTTGAAACATGTAGTGCAAAAAGTGTGGGAAATTTCTTCCCCCAAGGACACATCCAAACAATGTGTCTTCCTTCCGACCATGTTCCCAACAAATATAAGAACATCTTCAGCATATGGAATCATAATTAGAGCCATGCTAGATAACATATGCAATAAGGGAGAAGGACAATGGTCCCTCAAGTGCAACCAGTGCAGTTTTACTCCCAACTGCCACATAATATGATATGACAAGCGTTTTTCCCAACACTTGTTTGCTGCCCCATCCTTCTTGCATGCTTGGATAAGGTGTATGATGTTTGGTGTTAATGAATCACACCATGAGGAATTCACCAACTCTCCAAAATATTCTAAGGAATGGTCAACATCACCATTGTTCATGGCCCCAAGTGGCCTATGAAGTCCATAAGAAAAAGTGACCCCTCTAGGAGAAATGCCATGTACATGAGTGTTAAGGAAATGCAAGCATATAGTAAATACATCATGATGTTCATAAATACAATCCTTACCATACACTTGATTTCAATCAGTGAGGTGGCTCATGGTTGAGCTCCTTCTTACACCCAATGCATAAGGAGGTGGCAATGATAACTCTTCCCAAGAGCTATTTTCCTCCTCAACTAGCAAATAATATATGCACTTCTTCATGTGAGAGTGCATCTCCTTTTGAAGTTTACCCACATGAATCCATCTAAGATAGTATGGTATGTTTTAATGAAGCTGGTGGGTTTAGAAAGCAAGATCTCATAGGCAGCATTAAGTAGTTTATACTTAAGCTTGGAATCTTTAGTTAGGTAGATCTGATCATGAAAATAAATGACTCCATCAACTACTTTATACCTCCCATTTATCACTTTCCCATCAATAAACTTACATGTGAAGAGGTCCTTGGAATATTCCATCAAAATTTGGGACTCCCAATAAGGATCTAGGCTCCCCAACAATGACAGTGCTGTAGAAATCTAAAATGTAGCCCCTGTCATGACATGGCTCTCCTCTTTGTGATACTTGATTTCAAAGTCACATGTTGGAGTACTATTAACTTTATTTTGCTGCCCCTCTTGCAGTTGATCTTTCTCAAGACAAGATTGAATTTTATGGAAGTTAACCTCCTTTTGAAAGGGTCCTTTCTTCCAAAAATTCCATATTTTTTCCCATGCATACAAGAGTGGTAATACCCTCTTGTCATATTCATAAATCTTCATTATGTATAAAAGTATCTTTTGATGCTCCCAGGCTATGGAGTGGCCTTTTGATATCATGCTCATGTAAACACAGATTTATGAATTCTTCTTTTTCAGCGTAAATAGATGAGTGGAAGATAGCAAAGTCAATTTCAGAAAATTGCTCTGCTCTGCTTGGTATGCATCAATAGTTATTAGCGTTGTGGTAGCTCCCCTCAAGGCTCCTTCCTTAGCCAAATATTTCACTATTGCACATAGTTGAGAGAACACTTTACTATTCTTCCAATCAAGGGGTCTCCCTGGTGGAATGCCTCCATGCAAAGAGACATCAAGATATAGAGCAGGATGTATATGTGTGTGGACTAATTTGTCCTTTCCTTAATTGCATAGATCCTCCTGCCTTCCTTGTGTATCAACCTTTTGAAATAAAGAGGGGTGTGTACTCCTCATCATATGATGCTTTTCCTCCTCTTTATCTCCTTATATCTTCAAGATCTCACCATTTGACAATGATGGCACATGCTGCACATGGATTGTGCCATGATTTCCATATGTGAGATTATTTGGAACTCCTTGGAAGAGTGCAAGGGTTTCCCTCCTTGGAGCAAGTGCTCCATCTTCCTCTTCATGAGGTCTTAGATGTGCCCTTGTCATGACTACGCTGTTATCTCCAACCTTCTCTTCCTTCTCTTCAATAGTTGAAAATGCCTCATCATCAATAAGAGACCTTAGATGTTGGTCTTCTTTTGAAGGAGGAATCTCCATGTCTTCCTCTTGAGAAGAAATCTCTTCTTGCAATGGGGACTTTGCATTTGGCAAGGAATCATACAAGTTTCCATCCCCTTCAATGGTTTTCTGAAATGGAGCTGAGTTTATGGATCCTTCCAACCCATGCAAAATTTTTGTTTGATTTGATAAATTCCATAGAAGGTGTTTCATGAGATTTTTCTTCAAACCTTTCCACTATTCTTCTAATGAAATTTTCATAAGTAGATGTATTTGCATTCTTTAAGGAAAAATATTCAAACAACCACCAAGCATAAGCCTTACCCTCAAGATGCAGCACTGCTACTTTGATGGCTTCCTTTTCTGAAACTTGATGTTGTTGCACATAGGTGTCTAGCTCCTTCACCCAAGCCCTAGTTGGACATTAAGGTGATCCATCAAAAGTAGATAGAAAGAATCTACGCACACCATGCTACTTGCTCCTTGTGCTTATTTCCTCCTTTATCTTGCAAAACCCTTGGAAGTTCAAGTGATCTTTTAACCCCTTAGATTGAGCTTCATACTCTTGAAAATAATCACCAAGAGTCTCCTTCTTTGGCACATCTCCTTTCTTCTTCTTCTTTGTCATGAACAAGTGGTTGATAGAGCATTGTAAATCTGCTGGTGTGGCTGAATACTCACACCCATAATATGAGGAATTAGAGTTTTCCTCATGTATATATCTTGTAGACCTTATTGAAGGATCTCCATGTTTTTCCCTCCTCATTTCCTTGATGTCTTTGCTTATACCTTGCAGAGTTTGAAAGAGAAGTTTTGAGAACCTCTTTCCTCTAGACAATAAGGGTTTGCTTTGATATCTCTTGCAGATCTTCTCCTTCCCATGAGAAGACTCCATATTGGTTGAAGAACATAGGTTGAGCCAAGGTTAGGGCTCTGATACCACTGTAATATTCCCAAATGGGGAAACTCAACAATACATGCATAGAAAATGAATTTTTCAGAAATCTAAGCATTAAAATAAAAATTCAACCATGGATCCATTAGATCTGACATTATAGCAACCAAATATGAAAGGAAATCAGATACAAATCATCATAGCCTAGTTAAACATGCTTCCCATGCCCAAAAAATCCTAAAAACACTGAAAACCCCAACACAGAATTACTACATAAAGTGACAATGCAATTTTACTGAGGTTTTATACTCATAAATATGAGAGACAAATAGATATACTTTTATATTAATCAATGAGGCCCAAAAAACAAAGATATAACCTCTTTTACAGAAATCCAAGATGACCCGGCAAGGGTTTCTTAATAAACATGAAGTACAAGAAGCATCTGCTACAGATATATGGCTGAATCATGCTATATAGCTAAAGATATACATAAAAATGGCTGAAAAAACAAAGAAATCGCTATAGACTCTCCTACTAGCTTTCCAGGAAAAAGGTTGATCCTCCTCCTAGGAAACTAGCTCATAAATCAAGGGATTAAACCCCTCCACTGCAATACCTTAAGAAATAACGCAGTTTCTCCAAGGGACTGCACTGTTGCTGAAGGTGATTTCTTGGAATAACACCAGATAGTGGAAAATGTAGCACATGATGCTCTCCTCAGATTTCTTAAACAAGATCTCCAAGAAAGAGTGGGGAATTCTCGCATGAGAAAACCCTTGCACTAAATAGTGCAGCAAACCTAGCTAAACAGCCAAAGGATGAAAAAAATATAAACAGACCACATGCAAAATATAATCTTCAATCATGCCCCATATGGTTTCCATTCCCTTCATTATATAGTTGATGAGCTTCCTCATCAAGGGTCCCACCCAATTATGAGGTTATTTCCATGCTAAGGCTCCTCCACCAAAATTACGTTGTCTCCATTAGTCTTACTCATATTTTTACAGCGTTGTTTGATTTAGTCAATCTTGACTGGATCAACCTTGACCGGATCTTCATGCATTGTCTCTTTTCACACTCAAGGTGTCTTCATTTTGACTAGCTAGATTGATCTTCATTCACATTGAGTTGTCTTTATTTAGGATCCATTCCTCATAGAATAGTGTTGTTGACTTGGTCAAACTTGACTTTGTCCACACATTTTAGATCTTGTTCACACATGTGGATGCTTGATCTAGTTATTAACATGATCCCTTTTCACATTATGAGGGATTTTATTCCTACTTAAGCAGCTTATGAGCCTCCTTGCCCATTTATTCATCTAACTATATTTTAAAAGAAAAATTAATATTCCTATCAGCTGCATGCTAATTTAGGAATATTACACTTGGTGCAATAGCAGGGCTCACCACTTTTTGGCGTCATTGCCAGGGAGGTGTCTAGTAGATGCTTTAATTTTGTTCTAGCATTCTTTTATGCTTTACCTTTACATGTTGTTTCAAAAATATTGAAAAAAACACAAAAAAAAATCTGATTTTCATGCCTCGTGGGAGTAGGGATATTCAAGGATTTTTTTTACCTAAAAACCCCACATCACCACATAGTCACCTTCACTCTTCTTCAGTGGCTATGAGGTTGAACACACCATAGGTGGGCCTTTTGAAAATTTTGGAGAGCCTTTTGGAGAAGAAGAAGATATTTTTTCACTAGAGGAACCTGCTTCACCTATTCAAACCATGGCTAAAAATGAAGCCCAGGGAGTCTTTCGCATTAGAGAGTTAGATGGGGAAACTAAAATGAAGAAAATTAGCCCCTAAACCCTTCCCCACTTCCATGGACTTACCTCTGAAGACCTTGACACATTCATGTTTGAATTTTTTGTTGTCTATAGGACGTATGACTATGCCTCAGATGATTAAAAGCCAAAGTTATTCCCATCTACCCTTAAGGATGCAGCCTTGCGCTTGTTTATGGGTCTACCTGGGAACAACATCACTACCTAGGAACAGATGCAAGAGGCCTTCAACAAAAAGTGCATGGACTACTGTAGGTCCAAGTAAAAATAAATATGAGATATTCAGGATGACTCTAGGGCCTGATGAATCCCTAGAGGAATGTGAGGAAAGGTTCCAGTTAAACTATAAGAGAGCCAACTATACCCTTGATCCTGGATCACTTAAACTAGTACTTCTCTAAGGGATTAGGGAGGAGGTGATAGAAATCCTCAATATGTTATCAGGAGGAGATATCTACCAACTTCCTTATGAGACAATCAAAATTGTCTTCAGGAACCATTCTAGGGCAGCTAGTAAGAAAGGCAGAGCTAGCCAAAGTATAACTAATACCCCTTCCTCTTCCACCTTCATCAAGCATGAGATTGGAAATATGTTGGAGGAATTCAAGAGTGACATGTTGCATGCATTTTCCTTGCAAATGGACACAATGTAGGTCAAAAGGAAGCAAGATGAAGCAGAAAGAGCCTTGGCTATATTTTTCCCTAGATGTACTAGAAAACACCCTACAAATGAATTTCCATTAAATTTCCTATAGGTTTGCTTATTCTATGATGAGAATCATGCCACAAACAAGTGTCCCTCCTTACTTGGACCCAAATTTGTATATCAAGGTGGGGAAGTAGGACCAGAGCAACTTTGTTTCCCAAGGTCATATCAACAGGGTATACAAGGTGCACCTTATTCCTATTATCACCATAATCAGAATGCACCTATGCAACCTTGGTACACCCCCACTCCTCCATCCTGGCCTACACCTCCTACTTGGCCTTACAACCCTCCATATCATCCTCAGCCTGTGAACCAACCATTTCAGCAATATGTTCCTCAACAACCTCAGTGGAACAACCCATCTCAAGGGCGGAGGCCTCAACATAATCAAACACCTGCTCTAATGCCTCCACCCCAACCCCAACCTCAGCTTACTCATGTTGTTCCACCCAAGCTGCCTCAAATTCTTGCACAACCCAATCTGAACCCAAACAAGAGGCATGCACATCAGGTTTATAGTGGAGAGACATCCTATCTAGCTTATGATGTGGAGATACAGGAGATTAATCTCATGTCAGGAAGAGTACTCCTAGAAAAACACCCTCCATCTCCACCTGTAGAGGTTGAGGAGGAAAAGGAAGAAAGTAACACTCAGATCCAACAACCTCCTTTTCCTAAGTGCTTGATCCATTCCAGTCAGCACACCCCATAGGAGATCGAACTTCTGGGAGAATTGAAAATTTTGTGTGGAAAAATACCCCTTCTCCAGGCCATCAAGGATGTCCCTATTTACAATAGGCTCATCAAGGAAAAGTGCTTCAAGAAACCTAGGATAAAGAAGAAAGATACCCCCACCAATAATGTAGTAGGACAACTATCCAACTTAATGTTGGGAAGGGTGATCTTTCCAAAGTACATCATTAGAGGAATTTTGCGGTCTAAAATCGACCTCCTAAGAAAAATGTACAACAAAAATAAACTTTTTAAGAACCAATAGGATTCAAGATGATGATGTCAACCATGGGGGTTGATTCACCATTTTTTAAGTAAAAGGGTAAAAAGATTAAAAAATAATAAAATAACAAAACTAAATTTTCAACTCGTATTTTCAACTTATCTCCCAAAATTTATACTCAAATTTCGAGCGGGAGTACTCGTTGGATGCAAAATTTAATTCCTTATCTAAGGAGTACCCATGTTGCATGCTTTCGATGGACCTTGCTACATGAAAAATAAGAAATACATTAAAAGAAAATGTGATTGCAATCACGTTTTTCATGTATTTCTAATTTTTCATGTAGCAGGACCCATCAAAAGTATGAAACATGTTTACTCATTGGTTGAGGAATTAAATTGTGCATCCAACGAGTACTCCTGCTTGAAATTTGAGTAAAAAATTTGGGAGATAAGTTGAAAATATGAGTTGAAAATATGAGTTTTTTCTTTTTTCCCTCTAAAATTTGATGATGTAATCAAATCTTATTTTATTATTTCCACTATTATTTTATAATTTCCTTAGGAGGCCCATTTTAGACCTCAAAATTCCCCTAATGGGACCTTGGCAGTCTAGTTGTAGATGTGCACATAAATGGTGTCACAGTCCCCAATACTCTGATTGATCGCGGGGCTACCATAAATGTTATGACCAAGGAAACTATGTTGAAACTCAATCTCCAAGGGACTTTGAGAAAAACCACAGCAGTTTTGAAACTTGCAGATCAGTCCACAGTAACTCTGGAAGGAATTTTTGAGGATGTTATGGTTTCAATTTACTCTTGGGAGTATCCTACGGATTTCTTGGTTCTGCAGCCAAAAACCAAGTTCAATGGATATCCTGTCATCTTAGGTAGACCTTGGTTAGCCACTGTCGATGCTTATATTAGTTTTTGGCAAGGAAGATTTTAGGGGCTAATACTGGTAGGTGGGCTAATTTTCTATGTTTTTTCCAAAAAAAAGTTTCGCCAATTTCCAATTTTCCTAAAAATTATTCGCCCAAATTTTACATCATAAATTTATTTTACCTTAAAAATTGCCAAATTTTTATAGAGACTATATAAAATCATTGGAATATTGAGTATTTTTACAAACATATTGCTAAAATTTTTATAGTTTGCATGTTAGGGACTAGTAAGATTCACCAACGTTTCTAAACTTTAAGATAAATTTCCATCCTTAAATTTTCCCTGGCTGTCGGGTCAGAAACATGACTATTAATAATGGGCCCTTGTCTAAATAGTTGGTATTATATCCTCCAGCCCAACCTTCCATTGATCATGATCTACCTATATGGTTGGAGTATGAATAAGATGAAGTACACAACACTACCCCCATTTGTACCATAGATGTTGTTTTTAGAGGGGGGCAGCTTGATGAAGATGAACTCATCGACCATGTCATTCAAAACCAGCCCCCCAGTAACAGCTTGCTTGAAAACCTAGTCAAATAATCTGAAATCCACTCTTGGATGGAACAACACTTAGTTGATTCAACCTCTGAAACCACCAAGGCTGTGGAGTTTCGCCCATCCAAATCTCTGAATATTAACTCCAACCTCTCAGATAGAGATGAAGAGAAAGTATGCCATATTTTTAATGAAAACCTAGATGAATTTTCTTAGGATTACAAGGATAGGAAAGGGGTACATCCCTCAATATGTAGACATCATAATTACATTAAGGAAGGATGCAAGCGTGTGCGCCAACCCCAAAGGTGGATGAACCCAACTCTAAAATACATAGTCAAGGAAGAACTGCAGAAATTTTTGGATGTAGGTTTCATTTATCCTATATTAGATAGTGAGTGGGTATCTCCTCTTGTCATAGTCCCGAAGAAGAATGGAAAAATGGCGAATCTTTTTTTATTATCGAGAACTCAACAAAGCCACTAAGAAGGACCATTTCCCCTTTCCCTTTATATAAAAAGTCCTGGATGGCCTTGCAGGAAAGAATTTCATTTCCTTCTTAGATGGGTTTAGTGGGTATAACCAGATTCAAATCAGCCCTAAAGACCAGGACAAGACTACATTCACATGCCCGAGGGGTGCCTTCGCTTACAAATTCCTACCCTTTGAGTTGTGCAATTCCCCAACTACCTTCCAAAGAGTTGTCTTGAGAATTTTCTTAGAGCTATTCCATGACTCAGTTGAGATCTATGTGGATGATTTCACACCCTATGGGTATCACTTGTAAGAAGCTCTCTATAATTGGGAAAAGTGTTGAGAAGATTCATTGAGATGCATCTCTCCCTGAGCCCAGAAAAGTGTGAAATATTGAAGAGAGTAGGATTTATATTGGGGCACTTAGTCTCCCAAGCAAGAATACAAGTGTACCCAAAAAAAATCACCATCATCAAAAGGGTACCTGCTCCTCAAAAGCAGAGAGATGTCAAGAGATTCTTGGGTTTAGTTGGCTACTATAGAAGGTTCATCAAAGATTTTAGCAAGTTGGCTTTGCCACTATTTGGTTTCTTGGCCAAAGATTATGAGTTTACTTGGTCCAGTATTTTTCAAGAAGATTTTGAGCTCATTAAGGGAAATTTAACTATTGCCCCATTCTCCGAGGTCCAAATTGGACTCTGCCTTTCCACATCCACACAGATGCATCATACAAAGCTGTGGGGGCAGAATTGGGGCAGTGAGAAGAAAAATTACCTTATGAAATATATTTCATCTGTAAGAAATTTTCCAAGGCTGAACTCAATTATACTGTCACAAAGAAGGATATGTTAGCCATTTTCCATGCTTTAAACAAATTTAGACATTATGTAACTGGTTATCAGACCTTTGTACACAGTAACCATGCAACCATCAAATATTTAATGAAAAAACCAGATGTTAATGCTATAATAATTAGATGGTTTTTACTATTACAAAAGTTTTACCTAACCATTGTTGATAAACCTAGAAAGGAGAATGTTGTTGCAGATTTTTTATCCAGGTTAGCTCTATCTGAAGATGAAGAAGTAATGGTGGATGACCAACTTCCAAATTAACATCTCTTCGCTCTCTCATCACTCTCACCATGTTTTTCTCACATAGCTAACTACTTTGTTGCTAAAAAGTTCCCTCCTAACCTCTCATTCAAGGAGAAAATCAAGATAATCAGAAAAAGCACCCCTTTCACATGGATTGGGGGAAATATCTTCAAGCTAGGCCCTGAACAAATTTTCAAAAGATGTGTGAGGGAGGAAGAAGTTGTTGATATCCTATATGCATCTCATTATAGCCCTTTTGGAGGCCACTTTGTTGCAAAAATGACTGCCTTCAAATTTTTGTAGGCAAGTTACTATTGGCCTACCCTTCACCAAGATGCCAAAAGATACACTAGCAGGTGTGACCAGTGCCAAAGGATGGGGAAACATACACAGAGGGATGCGATGCCTTTTCACCCTCAGGTGGATCTTGAGCCATTTGACAAGTGGGGCATGGAATTCATTAGACCTATTGATCCACCATCTGGCTAGAAAAAGTATATCATAGTCTGCACCGACTACCTGACAAAGTGGGCTGAAACAAAAGCTGTGAAGCTAGCAACCAAGGAGAAGGTAGTAGAATTTCTGAGAGAGAATGTGTTTCGTAAATTTGGATACCCCATAGAGGTATTCAATGGTTAGGGGGCACAATTCACATCTCATCTCATTGAGAATCTTCTAAGGAGGCACAAGATAAAGCATAAAGGCTTCCCGTGACTGCTTACCACCCTCAAGCAAATGGTGAAGTGGAAGTGACCAATAGAGCCTTGGAGAATATCCTCACCAAGGTTGTGAGAAAAAACAGAAAGGATTGGGTGGACAGATTCGTAGAAGTTACTTGGGCCTACAACACTACTTCGAAGACAACAACAGGGTTCACTCTTTATGACCTCGTCTATGGAAAGAAAGTTTTTCTTTCAATTGAATTTGAGTTCAACACCTTAAGGATGGCAACTGAGTTAGACCTAGATATATCAAATTCCCAACAAGAGAGGTTGCTACAATTAAATGGATTGGATGAGTTAAATATGAAAGCACTCCTTCAAATAGAATTGATTCAAATGCAAAGGAAGGTCTAGCATGACAAGTACATTAAGGAAAATACATTTCAAGAAGGAGATTGGGCGATGTTTTATGACTCAAGGTTTAAGGATTTCAAAGGAAAACTAATGACAATATGGTTGGGACCCTACAAAGTGGAAAAATGTTATGATAATGGTGCAGTTCAGATCATAACCATAGATGAGGAAGGAATTCCCCTACTTTTCAATGGTTACGGGCATAACGTTTACAAAAATCCCTTGTCTAGGGCAGAATTTATAAATTCAATAAATAGGGAGGTTTATGTCATGGGAGACTCCATAGTTTCCAGTGCTTCCCCCTCCTAGAAAAAAAAAAGAGAAGAGAAAAAAAAATAAAGAGGCATGGGTGAAAACCTCTCTGAGGAATCCAAGGCCAACTCCAAGGTTGAAAACCTCCATGAGGCAATCCTGGAGCAAGAAAGAAAGAGAGAAAAGGAAAAAACAGAAGATAAAATATCTTTGGGTTAAAACCTCTCTGAAGCGCCCAAGGCAGGCCTATGGGTTGAAAACCTCTATGGAGGCAACCCACTTGCCTTCAAAAAAAAAAGGAAAAAAAAAGGAAAAAGAAAGAAAAATACCTATGCAATTATTTGTTTTTATGTTTTGCAGGTTATTGATCAAAGATGGTTTTTGGGATCCAAATGAGAATTTTTTCTTCATTTCTCCTTCTCCTCTGTTTTCACACACCATGAATCACTCCAACATACACCCATTCATCCATTTCACCCCTCATATAGGCACAAATTTCATTTTTTTCTCCTAAATGTAATTGCTACAGGCAAATCCAACAGCTATAGGATTCATGTAGCACTACAAGAAACTCATTCATGAAAGAAAAATCTCTCTCAAGGATTTTTGAACTACAAAGAGAGCATGATAATTTATGTTTTTCCTGTACCTACCATTGCCAAGCCCTTATTTGATTCCATGCACAAGGATTCACTCTCTAAACCCTATGTTGCACCATTAGTAGCTAGATCATCTAAAACTTGGCACGAGACCTCTTCACTCACCTATCCTCCACTCCATTCATTCCATAACTCCATTAATAGCCTCCATAAACCATTTCACTCCATTTATGAGTGAAATAAAGTGAGAAGAAGAAAGAATAATGCTGCTACATGAATTGGAAAGTTTCTTGTAGAAAACATCTGTGTGGCACAACAAGGCCAAAAGATGAAGAAAAGTTGATGATGATGACTCCAAAAGACCACCAACAAACTCCAGGAGAGCAATCACATTATCCATGGCACTTGAAGACCTCCATGCAACACCTTAAAGAAGAGAAAAACAAAGAAATATTAAGCAGCTCACTCAGAAAAGACAAGAAACTCACTCATAAAAATCTGCTCACTCAGAAAATAAATAAGAAAGTAAAAACACAACAAAGAAATGATCATGGCTGCAACCACCAACTCTAGCTCCTTGCACTAGCTCATTCAGCACCACACCAGCACCAACACTAGATAGGCTCAGGTATGGCTCTTCACCTCTCGCTATGCATTCATAATGGAAAAAATATTCTAATGTCGATATTTAGAGGTTTAAAAGTCAAAAAGGTGGCTAGTTAACTTGGCCACCTTCATAAATTTAAACTAGAGGAAAAGTAAAAGTGCATGCCACTTGCGCAAGTCAAATCAAGTCAAGAGGGAGTGAATGGTTATGAAGAAGATGATTATGAGGCTAAGCAATCATTAACTATAGTGGGACCAACAGTCTTAAAGAGGAAACTCGTGTTAAGTACGAGTCAGCACAACACTCCAAATTTAGTTTAAAATGCCATAAAGGTGAGTTTTGTCTCATTTTCACCATTTCACTGAGCATTTTGAAGACCAGGAAGAGTAGGAGAGAAGTGGGAGCCATCAGGAAGACCAACATTGAGATCAGAGCTTGCATGCACCATCGTGCTACAGGAAACATAGATTTTCTACAAGCAACTTCAGAGGCAGATCAACAAGGGTACAAAGGGCAACACAGAGTCACCTATGGATGAAATTGCTTCCCAAAGCCACCATATCTTAAGAAAAAACACCAGAGGACAAAGGTAAGTGGTTTCCATCTTCCAGCACTGAGATTTATCCATGAAATTTAAACATAGCAAGTTAAATTTGGAAATTAAAGGGTGAAACAATTTGCATTTGTTTAAGACCTCCATCTCCAAGACATCTTCACACAACTCTCAAACATATCACCACCTTTTTATTTTATAAAGAATAAAATAAAATTTTATTTTAAATAAATTAACAAAATCTGTTGTCGGCTCCTCTCATCATCATAATCCTTCACTATACCTTGAACTTTTGTGACCTTCTTTCATTCTTCATTCATTTCTCGTCCTGAAGATGGATCCCCATTGGGATTCAAAACATCGACTAGTGTTTTATGATACTGTGGATAATCCGGATTCTACAATTAACGACAACCACAGAAGTTTGAGAACCATAAATATCACCACCTTCATATCACAACCATTAAAATGGGAGGGGGATTCAATAGAAGGGAGCCCATTGACATTAAGAGAATTAGGAAGCATCCTCAAGTCATGGAAATTTCCATAAATCACCAATGGCTAGGGTTCTTCGATCTTTTGAAAGGTTTTGATGAAGAGATAGCTCAAGAATTTGCAATGGCTCTGCAATCAAACTTAGAAGAGAGAGTCGCCACTATGGTTAGAGGCCTAGCCATCACCCTATCACCTGAACTTATAAGCAGAGTCACAACTTTTCCCTTAGGGGTTAAATGAGTTAAAGAGAGTATGCCAAGAATTGCAGCCAAGAAAAGCTTCTTTCTACCAGGAGAAGAATATATTAAAGACAAAAATGGAGTGAGGAGAGAAAGCCTTCCATACCCCTGGGATGAAGTATCCTTCCATATCGTGAAGCTTATTTCTTGTGAAGGCAGACTTAGTGTGGTCTATGGGTATCATTTCAGATTGTTGAATGATCTTCGGTTTCATGGAGAAATCCATCTAGATTAGAGAATTAGCATCCCGCATTTCCTCCCAAATTCCTTAACTGACATGAGCAATAAGGTGAGGCAAAGAAAATAACATCACTTGGCTCATCATGACCTAAAAATGATAGTGAATGATGCTTTGAGAAGATTAAACCTACTTGTATCTTAGTATTATTTCATAGACATGGATTGGGAAGTATTCATAGCTACCCAAATAGGAAAACCTCTCCCTCTATCCTTAGAAAGAGGGAGGTAGAAGAAGAAGAAGAGGAGGTTGAAGAGGAGGTAGAAGAAGAAGAGGAGGAGGCAAAAGATGAGGAAGAAAAAGAAGGGATGGATATTGAATCAAAAAACATAGAGACAGTAGAGATAGACAAAGAAAAATTTGCGGGGAAGAAGGAAGACAAGACAAAGAAAAATAAAGAATCAGACCCTATCCTAGGCAGTGAAACCTCCCCTCAAGACACCAGCATGTCACTAGACATTACATATTAGAAATTGGTTGCTATCCTAGCCACTTTGAGCACACCTATAAAAAAAAAAATAAAGAGGAAAACACCTATGTATTTCAAGGCTAGGAAGAGTCAAAGGGTGAGGCAAGGGAAACCACAGACTCCCACCAAGAGCCCTTTTCCATTGAGGAATCATTAAAAAAAAATGATGAAATAAGATTAGAAGAAGGAAGGGTGAAAGAGGTCACCTCACTTGTGAGGACCCCCGTAACCTACATTAGAAGACACTCAACAATTTTGGCATCCCATACACCTCATGCAACCCCCACAAGCCCTCCAAAGACTGAAAATTGAGAAAAAACAAGAAAAAGAGGGTCTTCAGCAAGAAAAACAAATTTTGCTACATGAAACTCTATTTTTGCTACTAGAAACTCCAGTAGGCCTAGAATTAGATAAAAAGGCCTTGGTTGAGGAAGAAAATACAACCATATATGGGCAAGAGGTCAAAGAAGTTGAGGGCAAGGCACAAGATGAAGGACAAGATGAAAAAGAGGGAGAAAAACATGAAAAGGAGGAGCCCACCTCACAAAAAACGGTCCTCAAAGATGTATCAGTTGTGCCAAACCCTACCCCTCAACCAAATCTTAGCTCCTGCTACACATACATTGAAGGGGGCAGATTGATTCCTTAGAAGTTCAGAGTGTCTTTATTTAATCAGTTGGAAGAGGAGAGGGAATGCACTCATCATTGGATGAATCTTGCCATATCTAAAGGTGTGGATGACATAGGGGTCATGGAGGGAAAAGTGGCTAAGTTGGGGAAGGATTTGTCTGATGTTAGGCTCATAGAATCCATGTTTAAAGAGTAGTTTCAAAAGGCCCAAGTAGAGAATGTAGTATTGCAAGAGCAGCTTCAGCAGAAGGACAAAAAAATGGTCACCATGGAAGATTTGTGCATGGATTCCATCCAACACAGATATCCATTAGATTCCTACGCAGTTTACCTCAAGGAGCAGTGGCTCCTATTTTAAATCAAAACATTAGCCTCCCATGGATCCTTACCTTCTCAGAACTGCAGACAGTTCACTAAATTTTGCAACCAATCAAGTATGTCAGCAAAGGAAAAAATGGCAGAGTTCTACATGCACAACCTTGTGTTGACAGACTTGAACATTTCGGACCCAAATCCTAGGAAGGGAGACATGCAGTTAATGGCATTAGCGTCATGATGGTTAATGAAGAGACCAAAGCACAAGAAGTAAGAAGGGTTATGAGGAGAGAAAACAAAGAACCCTTACACATTAGGGAAGAACTATTCAGCCCTAGGGGAGTCATCAACAACCATCTTAAGATAGAAAAGTGTTGGAACACCTAATCCTACATGGGTAGGTGTGGAATGTGAAAAGTCACAATGGAGTCCAAGTGACTTTGGAATGTGAAACCAAGAGTCACACCATTGTACTATAAATGTACATCATGTATAATGGAAAAATAAGAAAGCCTCACGCTTATCTTTCATTGTGTGTTGAGTCTCTTGTGTGTGTGTGTTTATTCTTTCTCAAACACAATGTGTGTGTTTAACATGGTATTAGAGCTGATACGTCCATAACCAGCTCAACCTTGAGTGAGCCATTTGTGCTTATGGCCTGTGCATATCCTCAAAAATTCTTGGCATTTTTGCAGCACTCAGAGTTTTTTTGCAGTAGTCTTTTTGCCGCATTCATCAGTCAAAGATTTTCTGCAGCATTTAGAAATCTACTTTGAAAAGAAGAAGCATTCAGAAATTGGTAGCAGTGGTTTTGAAGAAGAGCAGCACTATGCATCTGAAGGTTTTCATTCTGATTTCTACCTATTAAATTCTGCATTTTGAAGCACTGCTGGAATAGTGTTTCAAAGTGGGTTTCTGAAAGAAAAATTTCTGAGTTTTTCATTGAAAAATCTCTGCAAATTTTTGGGTTTTTACTGCTGAAATTTTCTGAAAAATCCTCTGAGAAATTTCTGAGTTTTTACAGGCAAATTTCTGCCACATTCCTTGAGAAAAATTTATGCATTTTGTCCAATTCTTTGCTGCTGGGCTACTGAAAAAATTTCTGAGTTTTATTGACAATCTCTACATTTTCCGCTGATGGATTTGTTTCTGCTATACAATTGAAAAAAATTCTACTGTTTTTTAAAGTCAATTTCCTACTCTACTTTGTTGTTTTAAATTAAAAATTAAAAAAATAAAAATAAATAAATTATATACAAAAAACATTTTCAAGCTCTACACTTGCCCCAACTCAAACCCCACGTAGCTCACAGCTCTTTCCTACCCACTACAATCTACCACTCTCAACTCACCATGCCACAACTCCCCCTTACTCCGTCCATCTCAACACTCCCCGCTCGCTCTACTCGGTACCCTCTCGGCCCCCCTCTCGGTCGACCCCCCCTCTGCGACACACTCTACACACTCTACCCTTACCCTACCCCCTCTCCCACTCCACCCTACCGCTCCTACCTCCACCCTTCTCCCTACAACCGGCCCCTCTCCTCCCATAACCCCTCCTCCCCACACCATATCTGCACCCCTGTCATTACCCCATACGCACCCCCCTCTTCCCCTGATCACTCCATTCCACCACTCCCATTTTAATTAGTTCCCCTCCCTTTTTAAAGTTAATCCCCTCCTTTTTAAATTCATTCCCACCTCTCCATTTAATTCGTTCCCCTCCCTTTTAAAGTTAATCCCCTCCCTTTTAAATTCATTCCCACTTTTTCATTTTAATTTTTTCTTAATAAAAAAGAAAAAGAAAAAAGAAAAAGCCCCTTTCCCTTTTAATTAATTCCCATTATTACAATTCCTCCCCATTATTACAATCAACTCCCTATCTCCCCAATTTTTTAATTAATCCCCAATAATTATTATTTTTTAATTAATTTTTAATTTAAAAAAAAAAAAAACAGCAGAGAGAGAGGAAGAGAGGATATGAACAGCAGAAAAGGAGAAAATGACATATCAGTAAATGGACAGTACACATAGAGAAAATTGCAGTTTTCATTTTATGATTTGTGGCATATATAAGAGGGTGATTTTTTGAAGAATTTTACATGTGAAGACGAGTTGTTATTAGTGCAAAACAGCTCTTTGAAGAAAAATTCAACTGCTTTAAAGGCTTCTTGCATGTTGTTTTTGCTACACATTCATACAAATATTTTGCAGTGATATTGTATTGAGCTAACATTGTATTATGAGTGGATATTGCTTCTTCATAGTTGCAATCATCAGATTTTGTACTTTGAGAATTCCTTGGAGTCATTTGTAATTTTTGAAAGGAAGTTGAATCAGATTGTAAATGGGTGCATTTTCGGTTGAAGCCGACACCCTTTCATTTTTTGAGCCTAAGTTGTTGAAATGGCTAAAATCAATGAGGCATTAGAGTTGTTAAAAAACCTCATTCATTCCAATGTTGATGATATGGTAAAAATGAGCAAGGATGCTCTTTGTAACATTCAAAGTTGTTTGCAAGATGCACAAGAAAAGATTGAGTTTTTGCAGTTGGAATCTCAGCTTCAACAAGATGAACTTCAGCAAAAGAATCACCATTCTGAACCTGTTCCTGCTCATAAGATTGAGAAGGACTCTCATCAGAAGAAAGAAGATAAAGTTGCAGTTGATTCCCATTCAGTTCCTTGTACTAGAGCAGATTTACATGCAGATGCAGCAGTTCAACCTGCACTTCTCAAGCCCATCATCAGACCTTGGGAAGAGATTGTCCACAACAAGCACCGAACTGGTCTTGGATATGACAAGGATCTGTCCTTTCATATTCCAGACTACACCAAGCCCATCATATTTCAAAGTGCCGAATTCCTATATGATAGTTCACGTGCAGCTGTTTCAGATCCTGCTCCACAACAACAATCATAGATCGTAAAATGCCAACACTGTGATCGAGTTGGCCATATGAAAGATCACTGTTTTGATCTTCATCCATGCAAGCACTGTGGATGGCACACCCATTCTTCACACAGATGCTTTAGAAACAAGCCTCCTGCAAGAACCAAGATTCATCTTGGATGGATCGCTTCTGATCAATATAGGCATCGTGACCATATTTATGTTTAAGACACTGTGTCGAGAACTTGTTATCGAATATTGAGTGTAAACTTGCAGTTGAGTTTTGCCATCATCTCACCTTGTCCTTGACGGGGGGGCTTGTACTTGACGGGGGAAAATGGTGGTCATGTGTCGCTTCTGACGGCAGATCGAAAAGGCCTAAGCCACAATCTCTCATTCCATGTTCAAATTTGTAGCCGGAGAGACACAATAGTTCAAGCGAGCACCGAGCCACAATTCGTCGTGGGATGAGAGATGTCGCTTGAGAACACGGATGCCTGGAAACATGCCTTCGATTGGTGGACAACCTTAGAAAACCATCATCTTTGGATTCTGGTGGATAACCTAAAACCATCACGGGTAGTGACCTCCCCTTCTTTTAGGTCAAAGGTATCCTTTCATATATGAGGAACACTTCCTCTGTGAGAAGCCTTAGAGCTTCTTGCCGGCTTTGGATGATTCTGAGAAATGCTTCAAAGCATTCCCGAGTTGTTGGTAATCCTAAAACCATCACAGGTAGTAGACCTCCCTTCTTTTAGGTTGAAGGTCTCCCTTTTTTATGAGGGACAATTCCTCTAGCAGAAGCCTTCAGCTTCTTGCCAGTTTTGGAAGAGTTCTGGGAATTGCAACAAGTTTTGTGTTCCAGTGTTGGTGGTCATCCTTAAACCACCTCTTTTTTTCCAACATTTTAGAGAGTTGATTCAGCCCAAGTGCTGCCATGTATACTTTGCAGATTTATATTACAACTTTCTTCTTGGACTCACACATACCCCTTCGGATTAAGGGGGGATGTTGGAACACCTAATCATACATGGGTAGGTGTGGAATGAGAAAAGTCACAATGGAGTCCAAGTGACCTTGGAATGTGAAACCAAGAGTCACACCATTGTGCTATAAATGTGCATCATGTATAATGGAAAAATAAGAAAGCCTCATGCTTATCTTTCATTGTGTGTTGAGTCTCTTGTGTGTGTGTATTTATTATTTCTCATACACCATGTGTGTGTTTAACATGGTGTTTAACAAAAAGGATCCCGCACTTACAAAAAAATACCTCCACACACAAGCTCAAGCCACGGCTCACTTTGATGGATGTTTCTAGGTTGTTAGGATATGAGTGCATAATGGCTAGCCAAAGGAGATGGAACAACCTCCCTCGCAGCCTTATAGACATAGAGTACCACACACCGGAAATATTCAGAGGTGCCTTGGAAAGAGTACCACTATAAAAGATGGCCACGTAGGCCAGAAAGATTTAGTGGCTTGGTTTGAAGCTCAATCTACCCTTGCAATTGGGGATGAGAGAAGGAAAGGACCAAGATGAGAATAATATAGAATGGGAGGAGACATTGAAGGGACTCCCACACTTCTTCCATGGGAAGTCAGAGGGTACATCAAATCCTTGAAAGAAATGCATAAGGACTAAGTTGCTCAAAGGATGAACAACCATTTGGTAGGGAGGTGATGATGAGCTCCGTCATTAGGTACATTTGGAGGGGTTCATTTTCACCTTTTTTCCTTATTAAGTCTCTTTCTCTCACATTTTAATTATATTTTGGTATTATGTTGCTAGTGCAGATGGTGATTAAGGCTTGTCATACTTCGAATGCCTAACATGAGTTAAATGCAGGAAAATCATGAAGAGATTGCATTTTTTATGAATATTTTTCCATTAAATATCGGAGTAGACAACAAGGAGATATTCTAGGGGGATTTTCCACCTCCTTAACTCCCAAATGCAACCAAGGGATCCTCGAGATTCCCTCCAATAGCTCGAAATCAAAGGCAACCAAGCAAACTCAAGATCAAGTGCACCAAAGCTACACTTCACTTGCAGTCAAAGTGGACACATCACCTACTTTTTAGGGAGCTATTGGTAGCTACCCTCTAGGTTAAATAGGGTTGAGAAGGATCTCATTAGGATTCGAACTTTGAAGGAAGCTAATAGACTCTTAGATCTTGTAATAGGTCTTTGAGACTTTCATGTTGATGTAATGAGACTATTTTCTGCAATAAAATGAGTATTCAGATTGTGCTTCAATGATCTAGTTTAAGAGGGCTATACTTGTGGGTTAGGGCCCAATCCATTGGCCTTAGTCTCCCTTTTGTACTCATTCTTTACTTTTATTTCATTATAGCTAGTTTTGCTTATAAGTATTTATCTTGTTTGCTTACATTTCAATTCATTGTTTTTAGTTTGCTTCCATTTTTCTTTTGTTGTAGATTAAACTTGATTACATGTTGGTAGAATAGGTTATAAACTCATAAATATATGTGTCAAGCCTCCCTCTCTCATATCTTTCATTGGAGCTTGAGGAGGGTCGACCTTCTCCATAGGAAAAAATTTCTTTTTAGTTTATGATTTCTTGGAATGAATAGTTAGGTTGTTTCAGTTCCATGAACATGTTTATAATGTTGTGTTAGATTTATATTTGTAGGCTAAAGTAGGTTTTCTTTCCAAATTCAACTCATCTTTTCCATTTCCTTCATCATGAATTTGTCAATATTTGTTGCATGAATAAGTAGTTTTCTTGCAGGTTCAAGTAGCACAGGTTCATCATCCTTCTTTTCATCAAAATCTCCATTAACGCTTTTTTCAGATTTTTCATCTTCACACCGTGAGCAAACCATAGAGGTGCAAGATAGGATTCTCAAGAGGTTATGAGCTTGGCCAAGGGGGGTTATGAGCTTGGCCAAGGGGTTTCCCACCTTCCACTCATCCAAACACACCTTCACTCCACCTTCCCTACACTTTTATCACCCATTTTTGGCCTTGAATTTCCCTTAGACAGTTTCATGCAACAATTCAGGACTTTCGTGTAGCACTACATGAAACCTATAGCAGCACTTGCAGTAGCACCATTGGACCCCTACTTAAGCCCAAAAACCACCATCTGCCTCATATAGACCTTCCAAAACCACCGAGACACCTTCATCCTTGCACCCATGAGTTTAAGCCCTTCATAAGCCACCTTAGCGCTTTCTCCTCCTAGCTACAAAAAAATGCATTTAAAAGCATAGTTAGGTCATGATTAGCTGCATGATTAAAAGAATGATAGATATAACATAGAGTAGACAAAGTGTGTTTAGCAATTTGGCCCAGAAAAGTGTGATTTGGTTAGTTTCCTTCATGCAATTTCAATTCATAAATTTACTTAATGCAAGATGCCTAGTTTGCTTCCATTTCTTATCATAGCTTAATGTGTAGATTTGTTTCATTGTAGAGTAGTTAGATGTAATTTCTTGTTGTAGAATATTTCTTTTCTCGATGATAGAGTAATGGCTTTGAATCATTTATAGCCCTAGGTCTAAATTCATAAGTGTGGCAGACTTCATCCAGAAACCCTAGAAATATAACCCTTTCGTAGAGCTTGGAAGAGGATGACATGAGTAGAATGCATCTGTTGTGTATATAGCACTGTCACCTCCAAGTTTGTACGAAACTCGGGTTGATAAAGTAAAGTAGGCAAGCCTCTGGGAGTTGCAACATTCTTGGTGCAATATAAGGGCTCACCAGCAGTTAACCTATGTTATTTTTGGTTGAGAAGAGAATTCATGAAGGGCCTCTATGATCTCATAATCCAAACACTCTTCATCAACAAAATCCTCTTCAAGGCATTGAAATAAATCTTCACAGGATTCACAAAATATTTGAACAACACAAATTAATGGTGAGACTTTCCATAAAACTCAAAGAATGTTGTGTGGAAATCTTTAAGAGAGAACAAGCTACCTGGCTTCAACCCTTCATACCATGATCTTGCTTTCCCTTCCAGGGTAGCCATAAAAATTTTCATCAAACAATATTCATGAAACCTAGTCCCAAGCCTATGTATATGGCAATGAAATTTTATTATATGCATAATAGCCTCATCCTCATTTCCATCTAGGAATATGGGCATATAATTTTTCCATTTTATGCAAGGAATTCGATTTGGAAAACCAGGAATGTCAGCACGATTCATAGGGTCATAACTTCTAGTAGTTGAATCCATCTTGAAAATAATGATGTTACCAAAAATTTCTTCAAGCTACCGGTTTTTTAATAGTGGATTCACCATGAAAACTTTGAAATTTCGATTCTTCGACACTGGAGTCGCTAGGTGAAAGATGCACAACCTTCTTGTTCTTGACCATTGTTCACCATCAGAAATTAGAGCTAATATTTGTCATTATTTCCTAGCAAAAATTTGACACTCGTTCCCTGGAAACAACGCTAGAAAGGTTATCACTTCCTTTATTTCCCAAGGCTGAGAAAGGAGACTGAGGGAGGTAACCTTAAACCAATCTTTAGATTTGGTAGCTAGCCCTTCCAAACCAAAGAGGGCTCTCTCAATGTCAATTTCACAGTTACTGAGGTGACTGGAAAGGAAAATATCTTAGGCTAGATATAAGCTCAATGATTTTGATTAGAGTTTTGTTTTGAATTTTTCTGGATAGAAAGTGTCAGTCTAGGAACTAGGTCTAGGTTTCAAGGTCAGATTTCAAATGAACAACTACAAAGATGAAAATGGGACTAGGTAGGTATGCTTAGAAACACATTTAGATTTTCATTGTGGTATTGGGCTTGAAAAAGGGAGAATCAGAATGAGCATATAACATATGAGTTCATTCATCAGAGGAAGTAGAACAAATTTATGAAAATCTCATTAAACAGAGCACACAAGTAAGAATTCTGCTTAAAGACTCATAAGATCATCATATGAAAGCATACATGTGATTGAAAAAAATCATAAACATTCAATTGGATGGTAACATTGAGAAAAAACAATGCCAATAAGCATACCACTGGAGTCCCAAAATGATAGTTGCACGATGTCTTTGATTTCACTGTAAAAGGATGTACATAAGCCCCACACTGCAATATCAGCTATCCAACCTCTACAATGAATTCAGTTGGAGCACATATAGAAAACTAGACAAGATGGCACCTCAATGGGTCGAAACCTGATAAAAAAAAACTAATTAATGCACCTAATGAGTCATTGCCTAGTTTTTAGGGAAGTTAGAAACAATCTTCCCTATTTTAGCTAACAAGTAGGAGTCTTTGTCTCCTTGATTAATTACAAGATCCCTCAACAATGAAGACAATAAATATACTTCATTAACCATGAAACAACTCATGAGATATTTGTTACCTCAAATCTTTGACCTTTTTTGACTGACACCTGTCCATAAAGCCTTCTACAAAGAAATATAGTGTGCCTGGAAGAAACATAGCTTGCTTTGACAGAAGTGTGATGTGCACTTGGAGGGGATTTTGAGGTGGATTTTATGCATCGTTTTGTTGATCTGAAGGTTGGATAAGGTAGCCTTGGATGTCGTCTAGCCAACTGAACTTTTAAAATTAAAAAATACCACATGTAAGACACTCAAAACTTCATTTCCCCATTGTTACTCTAGAAGCATAGCATGGGTTGAAAAACAGTGGCAGAAACATGAAATTTGGGGTGTTTTCTGAGTTTTCCTCCAAAATTAGGAACTTTCATGCAAAACCAAAGGCATATCTGGGATGTACACATAAAAAATCATCCTTATATGCAAGGCTTACCTCCATTGGATCCCCTAAGAAAAAGTGTAGTGTGGCCACGCTTCACTTATGTACAATTGAAATTGCCAAAATTTTTCAAAAATTCCAAAAATTATAAAAAATGATCAAAATTTGCTGAAATTGGATCCTTGGCATCCTTGAATGATGATCTAGACAAATAGAGATGCCTCAACCAACAAATCCAAGCTATCCTTCTTCTTTAGCTTGATAGGAAGGAAGGATAGGGTGAAACTTAGGAAAACAGGGGAAAATGGGGCACAATTTTAGGGAGGGAAATGAAGGGGATATACAAGAGTTACAAAAGATATTATAATAATAGGTTCCTTTGGTCAATATGAAATGTGGGATGATCATGAAATTGATGGCATTGAGTTTCACTTCTAGATTTTTTTCAGATTGCATGAAGGCATTTTGAACATGTTTTTATATTATGATATTGATCTGTATGTATTTGAAGTTTTTCTAGATCTCTTTTTGAGCTAAACTTGAATCAATCTGCATGTCAGACAATAGTATATATATTTTTTTCTCAGAGATATAAAGTTTTTCTTTTATTTTCTTTTCGAAAAAAATATATATTTGTAAATTAATATTTTATAGTTAAATGTATATGATAGAACTTCATAATCATATAACATGAATTTTATATTTTCTCCAATTAATATGCATTATATTTAAACAAAAATATATATACATATATAATCTATTAGTTAAAAAAATAAAAATAAAAATTTAATTAGAAATAAGTAAATTTTTATTTAAAATTCAAAAAATCATGGAAGAAAAATGTTGGTAAAGTTTCAAAAAGTGTAGGCGGACATGGGGAACCTACTTATGTCAATAAAAGGGCCTACTTTGCATTGGCTCTTACCACTTCATTTGAATCTCATCTAGGACCTCTCACCAACAACATCTCCACAATTGGTATCTCTCCCCATATTTCTTTTGGTTTTCCTATTTTCTCAAATACTCAAAATATGTTTTTTTCCTCATTCCCCAACTCCTCTTCTCCCCTCACTAATTTGGAGGTTCCCCTTACTAAGGTGGCCTCAAATTCTCCTCATCAATCCCTTGTCCTTCTCCCTCATGAGTCCTTATAAAATTCCCTTTCCTCCCACCCATTTCTACCTAGTTGGATCCTCACTCACACCAATTACACTTCCTTCTAATATGGGCTCTCAAGGTCAAGAGCTTTCTCAGACTCCCACATTATAATTGGGGGAGACATAAAATTAATCTTTTCTCAGAGAGGATTGGAAATTCAATTCATAACTTCATCCTATTAGCAAATACTTCACTTATTTTTTTTAGCATCATCAACCAATGGACATTGAACCTATCAAAATATCTCCCACTTAGAGGAATTTTCAAATAAATTATGGCGTGGTGTCTAAAATACTTGATATATTCATGATCTCCATGGATATAATAAACTCCCTAGTCATTTCCTAGCCATGGATATCCTCTAGAGGCTTATCATATCACCCCCCCACCCTCCTCCGTTATGTACATGATTGAGAGAAGTCCCCCTTTCCACGTTGCTTCAATAACTCCTATTTTTCTAAAGAAGATTTCAAAAAATTGGTGGAGTATTCTTAGATTCACCTCCCTATTATCACTCTATCCTACATGGCCCAATTTGTAGAAAATATCTCGAAGCTTAAGTTTTCCACAAAAGGTTGGTCCATTCATTTCAAAAAGAGACAATGAGCATGTTTAAGGATGTTAAACAAGATATAAAATCCCTATATAATGACTCAAGTGGATTTTTCACGGAATTGAATCTAACCACCCTACTATTTCTGGAACGAGAAATACAAGACCTATTAAAAAAGGAAGATATCAAATGGAGACTAAAAAGCATAGCCATATATATCAAAGAGGGGGATAGCAAAAATAAGTTTTTTCATCATTCGTCCTCCTTTTGAAGGGACAAGAAAAACATATAGTAAATCAGGAAGAAATATGGCACTATGGTCCACTCCTTCCATGATAAAGCTCTAGAAGGAATCAAACACTTTGAGAATAATGTAAGCTCTCCTATCTAGGAGGTCGTGGAAGTGAAATCCAAATTTGACTTAGTCATAAATGAAGAGATGAATTAGGCACTGGAAGATGAAGTTAATGAAAGTGAGGTTAAGGGGTTCTTTTTTCTATGCTAATAGTGAAAATTCCAGGTCCATATGGTCTCCTAATTGAATTTTACTTATAATTATTCAATTTCCTTAAGGAATACATCTTGAAATTTTTCCTCGAACCCTGATGCTTAAGTAAGTTTCTAGAAGCACTGAAATCAACCTTCCTCATGCTTATCTCAAAGAAGCACGACAAGGTGAAATTTGAGGATTTCATATTGATTTCCTATTGTAATTTTATTTACAAGATTATATCTGTTAGCCATCAGTAAATTTTTGTCATGGAAAATGATGGCTAAAACAGGTCTTGAGCCTTCAAGAGATCATTTTCACAGAAAATTTCTCATTCTTGAAGCCTTTTGATGCTTTCTAAACTCAAAAACTTTACTGCTTTTCTATTCAAAAAAATCCACCAAAAAACCATGCTGATATCCAAAGGGACTGTTTTTTTTAGGCCTTTTTCCATCATTTTCTAAGCCTATTTCACTCATTTTTCCTTTTGATTATCTTTCATTTTCCTCTGAACAATACCTCCTTTCCTCTCATTTGTCCTCCATTCCCTTTGAAAAAATCCATCTTTTTACCGCTCATTTCATCTTAAAATCCCTTTTAAATCATAAAAAATCCTTTTTTATGGTTTGAATTACCATATTTTCCCTATCAAAACCTCAAAAAACACCAAAAAACCCCTTTTTCAGCCTTAAAATGCATCCTTTTGTATACAGGCTCTTAAGCCCCCTTTTGGTTTAGCCTTCAGCTCATTCCCGGTCATACGACCTGCCCTCGCAACTAGGCGCTTAAATCCTTCACTCCAGCCCCTTTTTCTCTGCCTCAGGTCACCTTATCCCTCCATCGGACCCTCCCCTTCCTTATTATTTAAGCCCCCGTCCCTTTATATATTTTCCCTGCCTTATTACTCCACAAAATAATCCCCACCATTGATCTTTAAAGATCAACGACCATCATCCTTCGCTCTAGCCCCTCTTCCCTTAGCCCTAGTTCTTCTTTCTCCCACGAAACCTTCCCCCCTGCCTTGTTTAAACACCCTCCCTTTGTAATTCTATTTTCCCACACTAAAATTCTCCTAACTAATCTCAACCATTGATCTCATTATATCGGAAAGTAGCCGCCACCTCCCCATTTCCCGAACCCTTCTATCTGTTCACCCCTACAATCAATCCCCACCGTCGATTCATTTGATCCGATGGTTCTTCTTTAAATCCGACAACCAACCCCTCCAGACCCACCTCCCACTACCTAGCCGCCTCTTCCAATCATTGCTTGCCACCTGGCTCCCACTAAAACCCTCGCTCGAGCAACTTTCCATTTGTCCCGCTCCCCCGTAGTCGTTGGTTAGTTAGGATCCAACGGCCTATGTTTATTTTCATGCAACTTTTGTTGTCAGGGCTTAATGACCAAAAGTCACGTGAGATCGCTGGTTTTGCAGAAGCCACGCGTTGTCTTTTAATTGAATCGCGTTCGATACGCATAAAACCACTTACCACTCACTTGTCGCACAAAAACCGCCGATGGTTTTCACAAAACCATTTTTCCATTTCGCGCCATAATTCGATTTTTAACCCATTTTTTTTGTATTTCTGCCTCCCTCCATGCATTTTTCCCTCTGCCTCACTACTCCTCCGCGTCTGCCAGCCTCCTAAGCAGTCAAAACCCTCCCTCATAGGTTTTTATAACATTTTTTGTGATTTATTGCAGGTTTTAAAAGGTGGGTTATTAAAGAAAAACAGTCTTATAGCCAAGAAACAGTGGCATAGGGCCAAATATTACCATCTCTAAAGCCTAATCAACGCAAAAAAGAAGTTGTTGGAGTTATAAAATCTGGGTCTTAATCAATGTTTTATGAACATTGGTTATATCATTAAACCCTCCGCATGCCAAAGACACTTGTACACCAGGGAACACAGTGTTAAAGAATTAAAAGGTCAGCGAATATTTAAAGATAAAGGGTTAATACATAGAGATTGAAGATCAAAGAGCTTAGCTCAACAGTTAAGGATAAAGAACAGTCAAAACAAAAGGATTAAAGGTGAATACAGTTAGCAGAAAGGGTTTAAATGCCCGAAGATGATTATAAGGCACAAAAGCAATACCAAAGGCCTAATCAGGGTTTAAAAGAGATAAATTATGACAGATCAAAGCAATTACTCCTCCAAAGATCAGAAATGCCACCTATAGTTTTATTTTCCAAAGACAAATATATTTGCCAAAGATAGCTCAAAATTAATTTCCAGCCTACCAAAGGCCTCCAAAGTCAACAAAATTGACTGAATTAGATAAAATTTAATGTAAAATTGATTAAAACAGAGTTAAAACATCTGAAAACTTCTCCATTTGGCCTCCCAAAGGCCGAGAAGCATTTACTCTGTGATTAATTAAACAAATAGACGTCCTTTCACTCCACCTCCTCAAATTTACCTATAAACATCATGTGAGGGGTTCATTATTATTGGTGGTTGAATACTTATCAAGTGTAAATAGCTATTGAGGCTACTGAAGCTCTGTTTTGAAATTGAAGAATGATAGGTTGAAATGAGAAGTTTGAAGCTATAAAAGACCCACTGGACTTGAAGATTGTAACTGGTTTGAACATCAAATACACAAGTTGATTTATGGGATCCTGGTTTATGTCAATGGTGATGTTTTTCTTACTATAATTGCCATTTTTCTCATGTTTTCCATATTGTCCACTTTATCTGATAAAGAATAGCAAATATAGATTAGGATTTACTGTCAAGTACCCTAAATCTCACTGATAAATCTTTATCTTTATGTTTTCTGATAATTTTGTATCTGGGGATAATTTAATAGAGTGTAATCAGTCCAGGAATGTTGGTGAGTCCATTTCTGGCTGAGTAAAACTTGAAATTTTGTCCTTGAATGTTCTTGAAAAGTTTGCTAAGTAAAGTTGAACTAGGGAAGTCTATGGTTAGCCTTGTCCTCTATTTTATCTTCAACAGTTGCTTTGAAAAGTTCCCTTAAGAGTATGTCAAAAGCAGGCTAGTTTAAAAGTACTTACCTGATCTTAGGCTACTTTTTATGTTTATCATGAATGTTGTTCTTTGAGAATATGATGAAAGCAGACTAGGTTAAAAGTCCTTATTTGATCTTAAGCTATTCTTTGCTTTAAACTTTTTTCCTTTGAGAATATGATGAAAGCGGACTAGGTTAAAAGTCCTTATTTGATCTTAAGCTATTATTTGTTTTTAATTTTTTCCCTTAAAAGTATATCAAAAGCAGGCTAGTTTAAAAGTACTTACCTGATCTTAGGTTACTTTGTGTCTTTCCATTAAGTGCATGTCAAAAGCAGGCTAGTTTAAAAGTACTTACCTGATCTTAGGTCGTCCTTTGTTTTTCTTGTGTGTTTGTTTCTTTCACAACACTTTTTATGTTTCCATATCACAAATCAATCTAATGAATCCTTTGACATAGATGACTTGCCCCATGGACCAATCTTGAAACTTGTTGTGCAATTAAATCCTTTTGTGACTCAACTTGCTCACACCTTTACTCTTCAAAAATACTTCCTTCATTTTGATGATATTCATTCCAACCAAAACCAAACAAAACCATTGTACTTCATAACTAGCCTAATATCATAAACCAAGCCTTGAAGAAATATCTTTCAAAACATTCATATAGAGAGATAACTCTCTGAATCCAGGAGGGCTAGATCCTAGGATTCCAAAGTGGTTTTGATGTAGGCTCTACAGCATTTGTTCTTTCCAATCTTGCAAATTACAGAGACCCCAACAATATCCAAGGTCCCAGCTCATCATCTAAAACCTATTTTCGGTGACATTAACTTAGAGGAATATTTTGGTTTCCTTCATGGTACAGATACATGACCTACTGTCACTTTTCCAAGAAGCCATAAATTTTTTCAAGTCCCAAAAAATTATCACTCTATCTCTCAAACTAGATCTATTAAAATATTTTTATAGGGTCAATTGGATATTCCTTAGGTTGGTACTACTAAAACTGGGCACACATCTTAAATCAATCCATTGTATTATGGGGTTTCTACAATCTGTTTCCATTGTAGTTTTCACTAACAATTCCCCCTCTCCTTTCTTCCAGGCGTAAAGAAGGCTGAGAGAAGGTTATATCCTCTTCCTCTTGTTTTTCTTTGGTAGGTAAAGCAATAAGAAAACTTATTCGTGAGGCTAAATCTAGTGTTGTTTTCAGAGACATTGAAGTGTATCCTAATCATTTCCTATGCCACCTTTGTTTTGTTGACGACATCCTTGTCTTATTAGAAGGCATGATGGAGGAATTAATAATACTAAAGTCTATCATTTCTCTCTTATGTGCTACTTTGGGAATGATGATAAACACGAACAAATACTTATTTATTCCCCACCTCATGCTCGAAGTAAATCTTTCTCAAGAGGGCCTTTATTTTCCCTACCTCCATAAATCCTTTAACATTCGTTTCAAGTGCCTAGGATTCTTCCTTAAGTCATATGGATATAGGTTCATTGACTGGTTATGGTTGTTTCAAAAAATTTTATCTTAGATGTTTTTCAGGAAAATAAACTTCTTTCTAGAGGAGGCACTCTTATACTAATCAAGGCAATCCTTGAAAGCATCCTAGTGTATTGGTGTTCCTTAATGTATGTTCCCAAAGGAATTCTAATTAAAATTAGAAATGTATGTTTCTAATTCTTCCTTTAGTCTGGCACAAAACATTTTGGTGGCATTCCTCTAGTAGAATGGGAAAAAATAGCCATTCCAAAGTCTTTGGGATAGTGAGGTTTCAAAATATCTTCAATTTTAGCAAATCCCCCATTGTTCACAACTTATGGCATCCAGTGCACAACACCTCACTTTTGAGAAGGAAACTCAAAGAAAAATACCTTCCTTTTATTGCCTTCTCAAATTGGTTTCATCATGCTAGAAAATAGACAAGGGAATCTAATGTCTAGAATGCACTAGTAGCTACCTTTGTTGTCATTAGGAATTGGACAGATTGACACATTGGAAATGGAAATAAAGTGCAAGTGTTTATACCCAAGTCTAGTTCAAGAGATGAATACAACTTCTCAATCAATCTTATTGATTGTCGTCATCAAGCAAGTTGATATACGCTATTAGACACAAAGGACCTGACCCCATACGAATGGGGAAAAGAGGGATGGAAAACAACCATCAAACTAGGGTTGGTTGGCCAAGAAGTTGGTGAATGGGAATCGTATATCAAAACATTTATTTCCAACTTTATCAAATTAAAATATGACATAAAGGATGACCTAGGGTGGTGTAAAAAACCCAACAATGTGGATTTCAAAGCAAAACTAGGTTATGAATCCTTCACTAAATCTCAAATTTCATAGGCAAAAAGATGGTGGTGGAGTACATTGTAGAAAATCCATGATCCTCTTTAATCCAAGCTTAATTTCTGGTTAGTTGTTAATGATAACTTATTAACATGGGACAATCTTATCAAAAGGGGCGAGGAGGGCAAGTTGTTGTCCTTTATGCAAGTTCTCAAATGAAAATGCCTTACATCTTTTCATTTTCTATCCACGCACAATGCTGCTAACCTCTAAAGTGTTAGCTGAATTGAATATCAAAGGTTATTGGTCATGTACAAGACTGTAGGAATGTTACAAAGCATGGAAAAAGGAAAAAATACAATTGTGATCCATTTAATTAGTTTCCATGCATTCTTATTTATAGCCATTGGTGTGCCAAGAAATCTAACATCTTTTACTCAGGTTTTTTCAATTGAGGTCACTAAGAGACTTTTGTTAAATTATGTATAGAATATAAAGTCAATCTAAATGCTTTGAAGCGACAAGTGCATGTCATGCCCCTTCTTATTTAGGGATGCCCTGGGAATTTCTTGATGGTGCAACAAAGGGTTGTTTTCCTAGGTGTGGGGTTGGAGTGGTACTTTTTCCATCTCAATCACTCTATGTACATCTCACATACATTCCTAAGAATGGAACAAATAATTGAGTGGAATTTTTAGCACTTCACACTCTTATGGCAATTGCTTCACTAAAAAATGTAAAAGACCTCCAAGTAATGGGGGATACAAAATTGGTTATAGATTGGGAAAAAAACAAGGTCTTTGTTGAAAAGATTTATCCACATCCAATCCTACAAGATATCAAAGAAGCACTCACATCTTTCAACTGACCTTCCTTTATACACATTCTTAGAAAACTTAACACCACAACAGATGGATTATTGACGGATGCTCTAGATTTGCCTAGACGGATGCTCTAGATTTGCCTATTGGGACTTTCATAGTAAAATATTTTATAGATGACATGGAACATGATCAAATGAATATACATGCATAGAAACAATTGTCTATTGAATGGCCTCTCTCATATCTATTATTAGTATTGTTGAAGAAAAATCAATGCTCTAGCAAATAGTGCAAGTTTCGGTCCCTCCAATTTTTATTTCTTCTAGATATAGAACATTTTGATATATATTTTTGTGGCCTCATTAATTGTTGTAAAATTGACCCATGTAGATAATAAATTCTATTTGATAGTCAATAATCTCAACATCTATCATGTCACTTGCGAGAATTGAAATTAGGTGGGAAGGATGGAATTCTAGAATAACCCCAATTAAGATACACACACCCACACACATTCAGTTGGGTTTATCTTGGGTGATTTGAAGGAATGACTATAATGGATTCAAGCCTTGTTGATTCTAGGTAGTCCCTTGAGGAATGAAGCATATATATTACTCATCTGGAATATAAAAATATTTCTCATGAGAAAAAACAAGAAATACATTTTTTTTATGAAAAAGATTATTATTATTGTCCAGTTTTGAGGTCAAAAACACCCCTCTAGATTTTTTCCTTTAATCTATTAGAAAAAAATACATGCTTTTAACCATTAGATTCACTCACACTATATTTGCATATATGTGTATATGAAGAGTAGGAAACACACACACACACACACACATTGTTCCATTTTCCTTTGCAACTTATTCAAGTACTATTGAATGTGATGTTGGGACTGAAATATCCTAGTTAGATTCAATATCTAACTAAGAGTGAAATGCAAACTAGGCATAATATGACAAAACCTACACACACACTCTCTCTCTCTCTAAAGAAAACACTATATCATGCACCCTACAGAAATCCATAAATTGTTTTCTTGTGATTTCTTATGCTTGTTGGATGGGCATGTTATTGATTTCATGAATTATATTACTTGCAATGCATTTGTGTCTTCTCACCTGTAGTTGTAAGTGACTATAGTGTTTTAAGTGTTTTCTCCCTAAATTGTGTATCATCCCCTTTAAGTGTCCTTTTTCACGATATATATATATATATATATATATATATATATATATATATATATATATATATAACAATTAGAAATAGATTGAGTGAAAGATAATAAGGGTTATCTTAGTTTCAATAAAAAGAAAATGAAAATTAAAAATTCAATTTAACTGAATTTATATGAAAATGTCATAGAAGAATATAAATAACAAAATCAATATCATGATTTACTAATGTCACACACTCAACGCTATTTTTTTTTAAGTATCAATTTAATTAAAAGGGAAAAGAAAGCATGTCTACTTTTGAGATAAACTTCAACCTTTGATTTGCAACTATTATTAAGGATTTTCTAGATTATTTCTTGGAAGTTAAATCCCTACCATCCATCTAATAATTATTGATAATTAAATTAAATTTTGAAAACTCTATTCTAAAATAAATATTAACTTAATATACACACCTATCCACATAACATCCACATAATCACTTTTCAAAAACATATAACATAATTAAGATGACAAAATTAAAAAAACAATAAATAAATAAAATCACATTTTATTATTTTTTATATAAATAATATTGTATAATTGGAAATGCACATAAGCACTTTAACCTCTAAATAATTGTATAGTGATTGTAAAAATATAATGAATAATAATATCAAAATTAATAATATATGTAATTGGGATTAGAGGTGATTCCTTGTTTGCTTGGTCATGAATTTGACTCCAGTATAATTAAATGAATTTGATTTGAGGTATAATTATTACTTTATGTAAAAACTTGTAATAAGTGGCATTGCTACTTTATATTTTGAGTGTTTATAAATTTAATTATTACACTTTGATTATTGGAACATTAATACAAATTTAAATAGTCATTTATATAAATTTTGTATGATTATTTGGTTTGAGTTAATTATTTTATATAAAAAATATTAAAACAGAATTGAGAATTCAAAAACAATTAATATTATATGAATTAAAAATTAAAATACAATACCAATTAAAAAAAAATACAATCAATAAAAAGAAAAACGTTATATAAGTATAAACATTATATTAATTTACAATGCATATAATTAAAAATAAAAAAATACATAAATAATCTACCCAATTTGTTTTCATTATATTATATATATTTAAACCAATTTGTTTTCATTATATTATATATATTTAAACAAAATATAAGCACATGATTCAATATAAAAACATAAATAATCTGAGTAATTTGTGTTCATTATTTTTAAAACAACATTAAAAAATATTATATGATATACATACGTTTAAATAGCTTTATGAAAAATATTATAACCTCTGTTTTGTTTTTTTTTTTTTAAATCGTTGATCAGCTTCACACCTACATGGTGTAGGGTGTAAGTTGTCTCCTCTTTCCAAGTCACATTCACCATGTTTAACTCCATGCATAAAACACTATTACCTCAAAAAAGTAAGCAGTTATATAAAAATGTCAATCAGCTCCATGTTCCTTGTCGTTAATGAGGTTCACAACTACACGGTGTATGTTGTATTTTCTCTTTCCAAATCACATCCACAATGTTCAACTCTATCCATAAAACACTGCATAAAAAACACATACAATCATATTAAAATGAGATATGACCATGGATTCTGTATCATTGTCAGAAAATTCCATAGAGCAACTTGTCTGTGTTTTTTCCATAGTACATTATGCTCAACTTCAGACATTAAAATAGAAAATATATTGTCAATCATTTTCTCATCCATGGTCAGAAAATTCCATAGAGCAACTTGTCTGTGTTTTTTTTCCATAGTAAATTAAGTTGTGTTTTTTTTCCATGGTAAATTAGGTTCAACTTCAGACCCAAATTTAAAAAAAAAAACATATAGTCAATCATTTTCTCATCCATTTTCAGACTTTGGCTATAAAAGTAAACTAATATTATCTTTAAAAATAAAATAGAATTTATTAATTCTAAGTAATCATTCAATAGATGAATTGGATTGGCTTCTGCTGCCACCTTCTTTCTAACAGTGGAATTCAGTCTGAGACAGGTAAATATTTCTTTGCAGCATATGCACAAGATGTTCTCTTGAACTCCTGATAAATTTCTCAGATATAAAGGAGAATTCCAGATAAATTTCTCAGATATAAAGGAGAAAAGTAAGAAGTATATAGATAGGAATTTCTCGGATATAAAGGAGGAAAGTAGAAGTATATAGATAAGAATGCGCACAGACAAGTCAGAAGAAGACTAATGATTGTATGGGAAAACTTAGTGAATGTATTTTTTTTGGTTTAATATGAAAAGAGAGCGTTTTTTCTCCTTGGAAAAGATAAACACTTCAAGTCAATAACAGTCAATACCAATAATGGGAGGAAATTCCCGGAAAGAAAATGTTGAGGTTGACATCCTTGTTCTCTTGTATCAAACTATCATTAACCATTTCAAACTCTTTCATGCAAAGATTCAGAAATATATCAGGGATATGAATAGTTAGTTAACTTCTAAGAAGCAATAATGAACCAGGAACGAATTGCAGATACATACCTCTTTCTTTGCCATACCTGAGATTAACCTCTTTATCAATGATTATATAGAAATGATTTTGTGTGCAGATTAGAAGAAGGGAAATTGAGAGGGAGCTCCCTTCAGTCCAAGAGAAGAGAAATCCAGACTTTTCTGCTCCTGCATCATGCAGACGGTTGCGCTGCTGCCACCATTCCCATCATCAGCATGGCATACGATTGCATGAGTCAGCAGCTGAAACAGCCTATAAACCTCTTCGGTTGGACTGAAAGAAAGCTCTCTTCATTCATTTCCTGTCCAGGACTCCTGATTTGCCATACCCTGCAACCTGTAATTTCAGCAAGCTCATTCAAAATTCTCATAACTTTCATGAATTCAAAATTTAAGTCTAATTTCTATTACCCATTCAAAAAAAGTTGTATGGGAGGACATATCTCTATAGAATAAACTCACAATATAATCACTCACAAATCAAAATTTAAGTCTGATTTGGGATCATAAATTTCGTTCATGTCCCATTGGTGTGTAGTCCTAATAATCTTTTAGAAAAGGTAACTTTGCATCTATGGATTTGTATCCAGGGCTTCAGAAAGGAAGGTTTTGGGTAAATCTATGCAAATAGATAAAGCAAAAACAGGCTCTAAATAAGGAAATCCTTCCTTAAATTGCTGCATGCAAGCCTACTCTAATAACCCCAATGAATTTAGAAGAGTTTTGCAACATCCCAAAAATAAGTAATGTGGGCATTTCCTCGTGTCTAGAAAAAGTTTAGTTCATGGGGCTAATTGATAACTCAAAACAACCTGCAAAAGGCAAAAGGACAGGAACCTCAATGAATTTAGAAGAGTTTTGCAACATCCCAAAAATAAATAATGTGGGCATTTCCTCAGGTCTTGAAAAAGTGTAGTTCATGGGACTGATTGCCAACTCAAAACATCGTGCAAAAGGCAAAAGGACAGGAACCTTCTTCAATGAGTTCAATATATGAGAATGCCAATAGTAGCTTTATGCATTACTTCAGATATCCCTCATTTTTCAGCACCTGTATAGCAGTGATTGCATTGAGAAAAGTCCAATATCAAGGAGCTTTCTGTTTTTAAACCCAATGAAGTGAAATGGAAAAACTAAAGAGAAGTTAAAGAGTTTTACATAGATTTTTTTTATTGCAGTCTAAAACTTACTATTACTGAGACCTAGTACAAACACCCAAGACAAAATTCTAGCAAAATGAGAAATTCTGCATCCCTAAACTAGACAAGCCATGCAATACAAGACAAGATTCTAGACAGACCACCTTAGCAAAATGAAAAATTGGAGAGCCCCATTCTGAGTATAATTGAAAACCCAAAACGATCAGAATAGCATGCAGGTGCAAGAGGATCTGCAATAAGAACAAGGCATGGTGATATATTTGTGGCACTGGCAGGCTATCATGGCAAAGAAGGGTGAACCCAAGTGGGCGTTTGTGGCTGCTTCTTATTTATGGCGTTCAGAATGAAATGGGTGAGAATCATTCAAGAAGCCACGCGTCAGTGCAGCCCCTGTGCCTGCACAAGGACAAGGGAGGAGCAGGGCAGATTCGGTCCAAGATGGAATTTAATTGAATTGATTGCGCTGATGTGCTATGAAAGGAAACCTGCAAATTTAGCCACGAAGACACACTGCAAATAAATTTGGAATTCCAGAGCTCGTGAAGGCACGCGTGCCACCGGCATTGGCAGGTCTTTCCATAAGAAATCTACCCAACTGAACCTTCAAATTTGGCAATCCTGCCAATTAAAGCAACTGGGTGTCTAATAATATATTCAATAAATCATGCACTAAATGGACATCATTTCTATTTCAGGAATTCGAAGAGTATCTCGATGCGAACAGTATCTGAATGAATGGATTCCTTACTAAACTGAACACCAGTTGGAGAAATTGAGAGACACAGCAGTAATAAATTAAATATACATTGCATCTAGAAAAGTGTGGTGCAATTCAAAAGCTTGCTGTGAGAAAACACAACATACCATTTTTGAGATTAAGTCTCTCACAAGGTGTTAAAGTAAATCATTCTTCAATCGACAAAAATAATTCAAATTGATATGGGCTTCCCCTGTTTTTCTCCTTTTTCATTTCATTTATTCCTGTATTACCATTTCTGAACTACTGCCTTACTGTACATTTGTGACATTACATATTTCTTAGATACCATAGATGGAACACTTGAACCTTTTAGCTTTTGACATCCAACTTTAACAGTACAAATTCATATGGGAAAACAGAGGAGCAGGGATTTTGAGGAAAAAGCTGGGCCCGTGTCCAATTTATGAAAAAATGGGCTTCTTCTCAGTAATTTACATTGATTCTTATTTCAATCAAATCATGTTGCCCATATTTTAGCCACATGACTCTTTCCTTATCCCATGGACTTAAACAGAAAAATTACAGGGACTAGATCGTTATATGTCAATTATGTTGACCATTTGGAGAATTTTGTGGGCTTTTTGTAGTGATTCAAAATATAATGCATCTCACATTCTTGCAGAGCTAACAGAGCTAACTTTAAGGAGCGTATATTGTGTACAAACACCAATGAAAATCCATTCATTGATCCATAGCTACTATTGACCAACTTGTCACCTCATTACATAATGGATGCAATACTAAATGCTAATTCAAGCAAAAATTTTCTATCTTGCGTCCTTATAGTGAACATTTCACTCACTCACAGAAAAAAAAATAGAATACAGTGGAATTAATGATTAAAAAAACATAAATATAAGAAATTTAATTAAAGCAAAAAGATACGGAAAGATAACGAATTTGGTGAAATAAAAGTAGATTAAATGTATATGAAAAAAAAAATAATAATTTAATAATTAAAATATTAGGAAATTTCCAAAATTAATTGAATAATAAAAGTAATGAAAAATGAAACAAAAATTAAAGATAACTAATTTGGTCAAATAAAAGTAGATTAAATGTTAAGGAAAATAATAATAATAATTAAAATATTAGTAAATTTCCAAAATTAATTGAATAATAAAATTAATTAAAAAAAAATGAAAATAAAAATGTAAAGGAGAAACTTTATAAAAATAGATTAACAAGGTTAAGATAACCAGATATATTGATTATTAAATAATAAAATTTAAATATTGAAGATATAAAATTACATTTTGTACGAATTTATAAGGTAAGTTCCTTAGATCAAAATCCAAAGGTCATCGCTTACAAAAAGAAGATTACAAATCACAAAAAGATTATAAATCAGTACACCAGTATATCACATGGTTAAAATCTTTGAAGAGGAAACAGTCCACGAATCAGTACACCAGTTTATCACGTGGTCAAAACTCTAGAAGAGGGAAACAGTCCACGGCCTGAGCCAACGTGGCTACTTCAGGCAATTTATTAATATAAAAAGAAAAGTTACATATGTTTCTCTCATACTCTGTTACGAGACAAATGACCCTCCATGTTCTTTAAATAGAGATCATGGACTAATCGGGTGTTAAGCCACAAATCAAGTGTCGTTAATGCCGAGGAGAGAGTTAACCGTCAGATTATAAGTTACAAATGTACATAGTAAAGAAACTCACTTTATCTAACTCTACACTAGACCAAGTTATACTTAACTATTTCCTATCTGTCGGAATATCCTTACATCCCCCCTTAAGAACAACTTAGGATAGGATTGAAGGATTTACAAAGGTGACACAAAAGGAGCCTATTTCCTATGTGTTGGAATCTCCTAACATCCCCCCTTAAGAATAACTTGGGATAGGATTGAAGGATTTACAAAGGTGACACAATAGGAGAAGGAAGGAGGCATTAGAGCCTATCTCCCCTTAATGATAACGTTCTTGAACTCCAAGCATGGATCGAAGTTTGGTAAACTTCGCTTCTGTGAGAGGCTTTGTAAAGATATCGACAACTTGATCATTAGTTGCACAATATTGTACTTCAAGAACATAATCATGAATGAGTTTTCCGATGAAGTGTATATGAAACTCAATGTGTTTCATACGCTAATGTTGAACTGGATCTTTGCATAGCTGAATGACACTTTGATTATCACACCAAAGTGTAGTTGGATGTTGTTGATGAAGACCAAATTTAGAAAGGATTTGATGAAGCCGCATGGCTTCCTTACTAGTTTCAACAGCATTGCGATACTCTGCTTCCGCCGAAGAAAGAGAGATGACACTTTGTTTCTGACAAGACCAAGTAATAGGTCCTAAACCAAGAGTGAATGCATATCCTGCAGTAGACTTTCGATCATCAGGGTCACCAACCTAATCAGAATCAGTGAAACCAATCAACAATGGAGATGCTCCTACATTGTAATGAATCCTAAACTGAACTGTACCTCAAATATATCGAAGTATTCTTTTAGCTTCTTTCTAGTGATTTTCATGAGGTTGGTGCATAAACCGAGCAACAAGACCAATGGCAAAGGAAAGGTCAGGATGGGTATGGGTTAGATACAAAAGTTTACCAACAAGTTGAAGGTGTAAGGTATCATCAACTTCAGAGATAGTGCAAGTGAAACACATTTAAAATAGATCAACAAAGTTAAGAGAACTAGATATATTGATTATAAAATAATAAAATTTAAATATTGAAGATATAAATCTACATTTAAAATAGATCAACAAGGTTAAGAGAACTAAATATCTTGATTATTAAATAATAAAATTTAAATATTGAAAATATAAAACTACATATATAGTTATATATTATATTATAAATGTTTTGTATGGGTGGGAAAAAAAAAAATAATAACAATGAAAGTTTTAATAGTTTTTGGATAGAAAATATTATCACATTTAAAAATAATTATAATTAATGAAAAATGTTGAAATATATGTGTTATATTAGTGTTCGAATATTTTATAGATATATTATATTATTATAAATTTTTTATTTTATAATTAGTGAAAAAATGTTAATATATATATATATTAAAGATTTTTGACAAGTTGTGGAAAATAGACAAAATAAATGTGAACAAAAAATAATAATAATGAAAGTCTTAATAGTTTTTTGATAAAAAATATTATCACATTTAAAAATAATTATAATTAATGAAAAATGTTGAAATATATGTCTTATATTAGTGTTTGAATATTTTGTAGATATATTATATTATTATAAATTTTTTATTTTATAACTAGTAAAAAAATGTTGAGATATATATATATTACATAGTAAAGATTTTTGACAAGTTGTGGAAAATAGACAGAATAAATGTGAATCACGAGTAAGGAAAAAATGCAAAGCACCAATAGGCAATGAATGCTAACAACACTTGACTAATTACTACTCTCTTCTATCATGTAGAATTGAAAACCATAAATAGTTTATTTATGGTTATATCTATTTATTTTAGGGTTGGAAGGAAATAAAGTGTAAGTTGTTACTTATTGCTATGTAGAGCCTCTCTACTATAATCATTTAGTTGTTGAATACTACATTATGTGTGCTTTAGAGTGTGGTGCTTTATCTTAGAAGAGTTTTCTTTAAGAAATTAGGTTGTTCACAGTTTTTGTTTATGTCATTTTCTTGCAATTTTTCTATTGCAAGTTTTTACACATTTTTAATGTGTTCTATACCTTTATCCTTTCATTTTCTATCAAAACTTGGTTTGTTATACCTATTTATTTTAGGGTTGGAGGAAAATAAAGTGTAAGCTGTTACCTCTCTATTGTAATTATTTAGCTATTGAATACTACATTATGTGTGCTTTAGAGTGTGGTGCTTTATCTTGGAACAATTTTTCTTAGAAATTAGGCCATTCATGGTTTTTATGCCATTTGCCTGCAATTTTTCTATTGCAAGTTTCTATACATTTTTAATGTGTTCCGTACCTTTGTCTTTTCATTTTCTATCAAAACCTCATAATCTTGGATTGAAGGTATTTAGGACAAGGTTTTTTTAACTATTATTGGTTTGAGTAGAAGCTTGTGCAAAAGATAACCTTGTTATAGGTAAATGGTGAGCACATCTAGATTACAAATGGAGAAGTTTAATGGCACTAACTTTGAGATGTGGAAGGCCAATACGAAGGATCTTCACATAGATCAAGGTCTATGGTTTGTAGTATTTGGAACCAACCCACTAGTTTAAAATATGAAAAATGGGTGGTGTTGGAGAGAGATAAGAAACCATATTATTGTTAAATTTTATGAAGAAAAAAACTCAACAACTCTATGGGAGAAACTAGGGGGTTTGTATCAGGACAAATCCTTGTTTAATAATTTTTTTCTATGGAAAATTTGTTTTCCTTCACAATCGGTGATGGTGATCTGAGCAATGCATTATACTATTGTGACCTAGTTAATCTCAAATGGAGTGAATATGGATAAATAAAACCATTGTATGACTTTTATGTTCTTTCTAAAATTCATGCACGATTCATTGGTAATGGCCATTGGAAGCATTGTAAACACATTGGTTCTTTGGTTCCTTACAAGGTCATGGTTGCTTTATTGTCAAAGGAGGAGGGGTGGAAAGATTTTAAATCCACCAATTAGGCATTGGTTGTTTACGGAAGACTCAAAGAGAAAGAAAATAAGATAGAAAAGGGAAAATAAAAATATCTCGAGAGACATAAATCTCCTAGATAATTCAAGGAAAAGTTGGGAATTTTAGAAGAGATTGCATGGCAGAGAAGAAGAAGAATGAGAAGGAAAGGAATGCTCTTGATGATCAGTTTAAAAATATTTTCAAGAGAATGATGGAGGTTCCTTTTGTTGAAAATGTAGCTAGAAATTTCTAATTTAATTTTTCCTTTAGTTAAATTAGGAGAAAATTGAAATTCCACATCAGTAGACAAATTGAATAAGTTAACTGAGCTGAAATAGTTGTTATCACTCAGCTAGCTTAGTTAATACAAGTTCGGGACATGAAATTGAATTGTGTACAATGATTGCTAAATTTTAGGAGCCTAGGCCGAGTTAATTTTAGTTGTAACAATTTAATTCAGTTAAATTGAGTTATGGTTAGTTAAACTAGTTCCAACTGTTGGAGGAACTAGTGGGAGGTCTAGCAATGGGATATAACTTTAGTGTTTAACTAGTTAATTGATCAATAAAACTAAATTAACTCACGCATGCATGGAATTCGATTTACCGTGTTGATATTGGCATTCAAGGGCAATGTACCATGAGTTGTAGAATTTTCCAAGTTGTACAAGTGGTGCATGCAGTCAAAGAAGGGCCTAGAGGAATTGCGCAATTCTCAATGAGAAATTTCCCTAATTAATAGGGGCTAATTCCTCATCAAACATCGCAAGGAAATGGGATCTTGTGAAGGCTTGAAATTTGCTAAGTGTTGGCCAAAATTCAGTCAGTCAAGCAGAGGATAGAAAATAATGTTGTAGGTTGTGCTCAAACTTGAGCAAGCATATTGTATTCATCCATATTATTTGATTAATTTTAGATGGATAGGAAGGTGTTTTGAGCAGTTTCGTTTCCCTAGATAAATATTTGTGTATGTGTGTTAAATCATGATGCATGTTTTTGATACATGTTCTCTATCGTGAATTTTATTCCACTGATGACTAGAGAATATTTGAGTCTTTTGTTTTAGTACATTACATGAGTAGTTTAGAATCTACAATTAATTTCTACATGGTATCATCGAATTCACAGTAGATAAGAGAATTTGAAGTTGTCTTTGCAATAGGATCGAATTTGCAGGATCAATTCTTCATAGCTAGTAGGATGGCATTCTATGGTCTAAGGCTTCAGTATGCTCTTGAGGGTAGCTCGAATTATATTTCTTGAAAGGACCACATGGAGGTGGTTTTGGAAGATAATGGGTTGAAGGAATTAATTGATAATGATATACTGCGACTGACAATAGTTGATGCTCGGAATCTAGCAGATTGGAATAAGAGTGTAGTCAAGGCAAGGAGGATCATATTGGAGGGAGTACGATACCATATTGTCTATAATATCCACGCGAAATATACTTCTTATGCAATGTGGCAAGAATTGACATATTTGTTCCATAAAAATAATGACCACATGAAGCTCGCACTCAAGGAGAAGCTTCGAAATATCAAGATCCAAAGGGTGACACAATACCACAATACCTGAGAAAGTTCACATAATTTCATGATCAACTTGGGAGTCTTGGTGTTATGGTTGTATAAGATGATATGGTAAGCCTATAAATTCTAGGCATTCCCAAGAACTAGTACAACTACCAAGATTCGGTAAAATGGGAGGGAGAAGCTACCAAGATGGGAAATATTGTTGTCTAATTTGGTATAGGAGGAGATCAGGTGGAACACCAGAGACAAGACCTCATCTAAGGGCGAGGAAGAAGAAAAATGTTCCTTGTTTTTAAAGGTAAATAAATTGAAAGGGAAGGAGATTCCAGTCAAGGGGGAAAGAATAACGACTTGTCCAAAATCAAGTGCTTTCATTGTCATGAACTAGGACACTATGCCATGAAGTGTCCGCACAAGAAGGTGGGAAAGAAGTCCTCAGGAGGAGCAACAGGTGAATTTTTCACTTCACAATTCGCGTTGGAATTCACCCTCATTGCATGCATGGCAAGCATAATGATGGGTAGTGTGTGGTACTTGGATAGTGGTGCTTCATTCCATATGACAGGGAACCGATAAATTTTCAGTGACTTGGAGGAGAAATACCTCTAGATGAACATCAATATTGGAGAAGATGGGAGGTATAGTGAAACCTGTATTGGTATAATTAATTTTTAGAGGGGGTCTGGCTCCCCTCTCAGGCTCAAGGATGTGATTTTTGTTCCGGGTCTAAAGAAGAATTTGGTTTTTGTAGTGGTGTTGGAAGACTATGGATATGATGTGATATTCAACAAAGGAAAGGAATTCCTGAAGCACATCAACATGAGACAAGTGAAGCAGATTGTGGTTTGGATGAAGAACCTATACAAGTTGAATGTGGAAGGCTGTGTTGCTTTGAGAACAAAGGTGGAGAAGGTGTAGAGCCAAGATTTCGATGAATTATGAGATATAAGACTTTTCCATTTGCACCATGGAGATTTGAATATCATGCAATAGATCACCAAAGGCCTCCCCAATGGAGCAGTAGAGAAACATAATACATGCAAATGATGTACCTTGGAGAAGTACACAAAATCCACCTTTAATGATCGAGATAGCAGGGAAAATTTAATCCATGAAAGGATCCACTCTGATGTCTGTGTACCTTTCTCGTTAGCCTCCATGACCAAGCACATGTATTATGTTTTATTTTTAGATGATTTCTCACGTAAGTGCTAGATTTTATTTATGTAGAAGAAAGACATGAAATTATCCAAGTTTGTTGAATTTAAAGCACTTGTTGAGAAAGAAACCGGTAGGAAAGTGAAGGCTCTTAGGATTGATAAGGGTGGTGAATATGTGTTGAATGAGTTTAAAAATTTTTGTGCAAAGGAAGGAATTTGATGATAGTTAAAAACAACCCACAACCCACAACCCACAACATAATGGGGTGGTTGTGAGGAAGAAAAAAAGTATTGCGGAGCAACAAGGGTGATGTTGCATGACCAAGGCCTACCATTGCACTTAAGTTGAAGCATGCAACATAACGATCTATTTGCAGAACATGAGTCCTCATCGGATTCTTGGGATGATTACACCATAGGAATCTTTCTCAGGGAAGAAACCAAATGTGTCAGACATTAGGATCTTTGGATCATCATTTTATTGTCACATTTCCAAGAAATCTAGGAAAAATATAGAGCCGACAACAGATTTGGGCATATTTGTGGGGTGTACACTGATACACCTTACAACTATTAGGTGTACCTGCCATCTCTAAGGATGATAATTGTTCGTAGAGATGTGAAGCTCAATGAGGAGAAGGCGATAAGGTGTTCTCTTGAGAGGGAGCTTCAGTTGCATTAAAATGAGGATGTTTTTGCTCTAAAGGAAGTGTTGGCTCCTCATGATTTGCAAGATTGGCAAGAAAAAACTCTGCAGGGAACCACATCAAACCACTTGGGAGTCCAAGGACCTAGCCTTCTTGGACTCAGAGAGGGCTCTCTCTATGTAAGTGTTTATAAATGGCATGTCTTTATGCTTTTGTTTTATGATTTTAGGCTAGTTATGAAGTTCTGAGGACTTGTTTGTTTTGATTGATTGGATTGGTTATTATATCGACTAATGGTGTGATTAATTGAGGGAGCGTTTCAGCTGAATAGATATACCATGAGAAACATTAATCCATTGGGATATGGAGTCATAAAAGGATTTAGTTGTTCATCAAGTCTGCAAGGGTTTTCATAGGGAAAGCTAACTATATCAAGTGGATCTCTTAGGTTAGATGGAATATGAAATGACAATAAGTTGTGAAATAAGAAAAAATTAAAAGTCAATTAAGAATCTTCTAGCTCTACTTCAACAAGAAAATCATTTTAGGTAGCTGTTTGAGACAAACCAAAGGATAGGGCATACCATAGACTTCTTTTGCCAAACTTTAATAAGCAAACCTTTAAGACAACAATCCAACAATCCTAGAATTACTTTCAGACAAAGATAACATTTAAGATAACAATGAGTGCAACTAAAGAGCAAGATAGACCTGTCTTCTTTAATCAAACACTCTAAAGACCTTCAAAGTAACAATTTGAGGTAGACATGAGGACAGGGCATACCATAGACTTCTTTGGCTGGACACTACTAAGTATACTTGAAAGAAAGGTCTTAAAAACAATATTTCAAGCTACACCAAAGGACATGGCATACCATAGACTTCTTTGGCTTAACTCTATTTAATCATTTCCAAGACAACAAGCTAGGTGGAACCAGAGAGAAATTAAGAATTCTCCAATCATACCTTGCAGAAGAAAACATTGAGATAAAGAATATAGACAAAAATAGGGTGCAAAGACAACATATCCTAATCTAAAATTTCTATTCTTTTATTAGAGAAATAATGGATAGAATGGAAAACAGAAGGAAAACATTGACAAAGAAGGAAAACTTCACCATTAACATAGCTCAAGAATCCTATGAACGTGCTTGTATTACTGATGTTCAAAATAGTTACATTACTACATTACAATGATCTCTGCAACTCAGAGCTTTCTCAAATCCAGCCTAGTAGTTCATCAAATAGCTCAGCAAGTATCAGTCCACCCACTAACTAACCAATCAACCCTAAAAATGAATGATACATGCAGTATTTATTTGTAAAATGAGGAGGTGATCCTAAGCTAGGGTTTCAGATGTTATTTATTACAGAGTTAATGAGTTTTTGACCTTTGAGACCATGCAAGGCCCAAGGCAAAATATCTGAGACTGATTCACCGTAATAATAACTCCTAACTTAACTTCTGAGCTAACTTTGGGATATGTTTGACTTTAAGGCTTTCTCAATAACTTTTACAATAACTACTGGGTAGATGAGAAATATATCTTATTGTTTGTAATAACTGTTGATGTTTTTATTGAAAGAAAACATGTTGTAGGTGTCCAAATGTATTTCTGAAGAAGTAAATGATTTTTGTTGAGTCATTCGAATCTACCTTTGTGTTGATCTACCTTTATTTTATCCTTTAAACCCTGTTTTAGGTCTTTTAACTTGGATTCATCCTTTTAAACTGTATTATTGATTTATCTCTTCCTCTCTGTCCTTTAATTGTTTTTATTCTTTTATATTCATCTCTGTTTCTTGATTTGACCTTGACCTCTTTTTGTTTTTTCTTTTTCCTCTGATTAACCTTTTAATCCTTGTTTTAACTTTTAATCCATTTTTCTTCACTGTCGCAGTCATTTGACTGTCTTCTTCTCTTTCACTGTGCCCCTGTGTGTAATTTTGCTGCATAGTGGAGTGATCTTTTGGTTCTGTGCAAGTCAATGGCCACCAATGATCATGATTCATTGGTGTTTTTGCTTGATCTTATGCTTCCGGCCCTTCAAATCAAATAAGTTCTATGGATCGTCACCTAGAATGCTTATTCGAACAATTTCGGGACCTTTAGAATGCCATCTACATTTTTTCGCCATGAAACCTGCATAATACAACAACTAATTAGTTTAAAACCTGTGTTTGAGGGGCTTTTCTGCATTTATTCGGGGTTTTCGGGCTTTTGAGGAATTTCAGTGGTGGTAATGGCAGATCGGGCTTCATCACAGAGCCACAGGGCTCTGGAGCTTTTGAATGGAGGGGGTAGTATTGATTTATGGCACGAAGGGAGAAGAGTTGTTTTCGGATGGGATGAGGGGTGGTAATTGGTTTTGGGAAATCAGGTGCGATTCCACTTAGCGGATGACGTGTGGCAGATAGAACATGGACGAATACTACCTATTTCGCAGGGTTATGGGCTGTTTAACCCCCACGCGAATAAATGTGTGATATTGGATCGGGGCCATCAAATCTCAGGGGATGTATATCGACGGTGGTCGGGGGTGAAAGGAGCGGCGGGCAGGAAAAACGGTGGGGTCCAGGTGGACAGGTGGTAGGTTTTGATTGCAGTGTGGGGTTTGGTAAGGAGCAGGGCCCAAGGGTTTAATTAAATAAGCGAAAACACTATTTTAAAGAAAAGGGGAGGGCCATAAGGGGTTTTTAATAAAGAACGGGGGTTAAAAATATTAAGCAGAGGGCTTAAATATTTATAAAGGGGTTTTCTAGGAATGACAGTGGGTTTTTGAGTGAGGAAAATGAGGAATGAGGCTTTAGGGTAGGGAAAATGGTGAGAATGAGGGAATTAAAGCCCAACAAGAGTTTTTTAAGAGCAAGAGGGTGATTTTGAGAAGGCATACTGAGAGATAGTGAATTAGGATAGATAAAGATAATGAAAATAGTGAGATTTCTAAAGATAGCTGATAGTCAAGGAATGCTATCTTCAGTAGATTGTGGAAATTCCATAGTCACCTAGTGAAAATATAGAATACAGGAGGATAATAGTGGCTCCATCTCGGGAGGGCAGCTCCTTTAGGAGGTGTCAAGAACCTCAGAGTTGAAATCTCTGGAATTTGTAGATCAGTGACTTGATTGTACTTGGCAGATTTCTCATTCTACAATTTGTAGATTTTTCTGGTGTTTCTTTGAAGCTATGACCTTTAAGATATGAAAAACATGCTTGCTTCAACTCAACTCTACCTACACATTATCTATTTCTAGCATTTTTCTTCATTTGGGTGCATTTTAGATTGGCAAACCCTTAACATCATTTTTCTTTTGAAAACAGGAAACTATCTATTTCTACACTTATATCATCCAAAGGCTCAGATTAGTCTGATTAGCTCTTTTATTCTCTACTTAATCTACTTGTCTGTCAAGTTTAAAAATTTTGACAGATTTTCATTCTCTAATCTATTTAACTGGAAATTGAAAACATGACCAAATCAAGATTAAGCAGTTTTCTTTGTCATGAGTTGTCGCATTTTGGACAAGCAGCACACAGATTTTATTTTTGTAAAAGTAAAAACTAAAAACTGAGGGCTATAATCTGGAATTTTTCATTCATCCCTCTCTTTTCTCTTTGGTTCAGATTTGATCTTTGGAACCAATATCCTTTCTAATATACTGATACGCCACTTTTAAACAGTTTGGAAAATCTTCATTCACTATCCTATCAGCAAAAAAATCAAAATTGCTCAATCATGATTGGACTGTATGACTGAATAAGACTTATTTTTCGAAAGTAGTGGCATTTGGACTTGCACACTTTCAGAAACATTCTCTCTCTTTTTTTTTTTTGGTATGGGGATTTACCTTTTTCTTTTTATCTGCCCTATTTTCTTCTTTTCTTTGTTTTTTGTGTTTATTTTTCTGATCTTTTCATTCAAGCAGTGTTATATACAATGAATGAAGCTTTAAACTGATATTTTTAACTGAAATAATGCTTGAGCATCCTGCCATTGATAGGACCTCAAAATTCTGTTCCATCCATTTCTTATAGAAAAATGCATTGTTACCTCTTGCAGAATGGATGATGTATGGACCTTTCCATAGATTGTCAAATTTTCCATGCTTGCCCTTGTCTTCTCTCCTTGATTCCCACTTCAGCACTTTGTCACCAATGTTGAAATCATTTTCTTTGGTCCTCTTATAAAAAATATCCTTGATGTTTTCCTGCACTTGCTGAGTTCTGTTGTATACTTCTTCTTTGGTTTGCTGCAGCTGGACAATTTGATTTATCATTCTTTGCATATCATTCTCTTCAGACTGTACTTCTTGGATGAGCTTCATCACTGGCACTCCCAAGCTTGTTGGGAAAACTGCATCTGCTCCATACACTAGTTGATAGGGAGACATTCCAATTGATTTTTTATTTGTTAATCTGTTTGCCCATAGTGCATGTACTAGTTTGTTGTGCCATGATTTTTTGTTCTCTTCCAGCGACTTTTTAATGATGTTTACCAAACTTTTGTTTGAGGATTCTTCCAACCCATTACCTTGAGGGTAATAATATGTAGAATGGCTCAATGTAATCTAATATTTGTGGAAAAAATCCACCATTTTCTTGGATATAAAAGCAACAACATTGTCAGTAATAATCTTTCTAGGACAACCAAATCTATACAAGATGTGATTTTCAAGGAATTTGATGATTACTGAGTCTGTGGTAGTTCTAGAAGGAATGGGCTCTATCCATTTTGTGAAATAGCCAATTGCAGTGAGGATCCATTTATGTTGGGCAGAGGAGGCAGGATGGATTTCTCCAATAAAAGCTAGGCCCCATTGTTGAAAAGGAGATTCAACAGAGATATGATGCAAAGGTAATGGCAGTAGTTTTATTTTGCCTTCAAATATTTGGCACTTATGACAGGGAATTACCATTTTATGGATTTCTTGAAAGAGGGTGGGCCAATAGTAACCAACTCTAAGGATTTTGTTGATAATGGTTTTCAAATAGAGGTGGCCTCCACATTCTCCTTCATGAAACTTATGCTTGATCTTATCTGCATCATCCTCAGGCAAACATTTAAGCAATACACCACTATTATTTTTCCGATATAAAGTTTTATCTAAAATGCAGAAATTTATAGCCTTTAACTTTAAGAATCTTGCCTTTGTTTTAGACAAACCAGGAGGAGCATTCAGATTAAAAAGCACATATAAAATATCATCATACTAAGATGAATTCAGAAATTTTTCTTTAATAAGTGGAGTTTCCAGCTCCTCTCGTTCATCTAATGCATTAATCATATTCATGTCCAGTGCTTGAAAGTTTGTTTCAACCATGAGTTTAGGTAGTCCTTGTCCTTTGATTAGCTTAGTGGGCCTAATTTCTAGATCATATTCTACTATAACAACAATCCACTTACCTCTTTTGCCATCAGGATCTTGTGTGAGTATGTCTTTTACCACTGAGTGAGGCACAAATGCAATGATGTGTGAGTTCAAAATGTAAACTCTGAAATATTTTAATGCCTTGATCAAGGAAAAATCTTGTTTTTCCATTATTCTATATTTCATAGGTGCATCTCTTAGTGCCATGCTAAAGAATGCTATGGGTTTCTCTTGTCCTTTTATATTTTTATGCAGTAGGACAACAACAACTGTATGTTCTGATGCAAAGGAAAAAATGAAGAAATCTTTGGTAAAATCAAGGCTAATTAGAACTGGTGTTTGGGTAAGTGCTTTTTTTACCAGCTCAAAGGATTGCTTTGCTTCTATGGTCCATTTGACTCCTATTTCTCTTTTCATCATGTTAGTGATGTTTCTTCTGAGTTCTGCAAGGTTTGGTATGAACCTTCTTAAGAAATTTATCTTTCCAATGAAAGATTGCAACTCTTTGATATTTTAGGATGGCTGATTTGAAATATTATTTCAATCCTTTTTGGGTCAATCTTGATCCCTTCTTCAGATATGATGTGGCCTAAATTTTTTCCTTCTTGAAGACCAAACAAAGTTTTCTTGGGATTTAAAGACAAACCATACTTTCTACATTTTTCAAAGAATTTTCTTAAGTGGACTAGGTGTTCTTCATCAGTTTTTTAGTAGACTGTGATTTCATCAAGATATATCACAATGAAGTAACCTATTTCTTCAGAGAAAGCAATATCCATGGCTCTTTGAAAGGTGGCTCCAACATTCATTAACCCAAAAGGAATTTTAACATACATGAAGGTACCCCAGGATGTAATGAAAGTTGTCTTGTGTTGATCATCTAGGTGTACCAACACCTGATTGTATCCTGAAAATCCAACTAGCAAATATGTTCTTTTAGAACCTACTACCCTTTGTAAAATGTGATCCATTTTTGGTAAAGGGTAGTTATCTTTTAAGGAGGCTTTGTTTAAATTTCTGAAGTCTATGCATAGCCTAATTTCTCCTGTTTTCTTTCTTACTGATACAATATTTGACACCCATTCTGAGTATCTCAGAGGGACTATTATTCCAGCATCATATATTTTCTTAATTTCTTTCTCAACCAGGGGTAGCTACACAGGGTCTATTCTGCGCAATTTTTGTTTAAAGGGTTTCTGGTTTTCTTTGAGAGGGATCTTATGCTGGATTATCTCAATAACATATGACTTGAAGTCTTTGTAACTCCAAGAAAAGAAATTAGTAAATTCATTGAAAAGCTCAATATATTTCTATTTTATATGATCTGCCAGTGTTTTGGACAGTTTTATCATTTTGGGATCTTGTTCAATGCCTATATTGCATTCTTCTATTTTAGCTTCAGTGGGTTCCATATTTGGTTTCCTAGCAACATCATTAAAGTCAAATAGTTCTTCTATAGGAACCAATCCCTTTGGCAAATTATAATTATTGGACTGTAGCACTTCAAAGTCTTATTTTTTCTGAATTAGTGCACAACTCTATTTTTTGCGAGTGTTCTTTTCTTAACAGATTTATATCAGCATTATTAGGAGGTTCTTCTTTGTAAGATTGTTCCTCAGCAAAGAAGTCTTCTTCATAATTTGATTCTGAATTTGGGACTTCAAACTCATTTATGGACGGCAGGAAATTTTCTATTTATTTATCTCCTTCAAAAACTTGCCAATATTTGATGTTATCTGGGACTGCTGGTCTATATCTGACTTGTACTGTGTATTGCTTATTTTGATAAGGTTTTTGACATGTATTGGCTGCAAAGGCTAAACCATTGGCAAAGATGTTTTGATTTTTAAGGACAAAGGTGAGATCATATTCTTGGAAGGTCTTTAAGAATTCAAGGGCATCATCCCTATATGCTTTTAATCTAGGATGCTTAGCTGTGTATTCTCCCTTAATCTGCCTTATAACTAGCTCTGAATCTCCATGGACAGTTATCCTCTTAGCTCCTAATTTCTTCAATAATTGCAGTCCTAGGAGGAGTGCCTCATATTCAGCTATGTTATTTGTGCATTGAAAGTTTAGCTTGTATGAGTGACCTTCTGCATTATTTTTCTCTATGTTATGCACCCATACACCTGCTCCTGAACCAGTTTTGCTACAAGAACCATCAAAACTCATACTCCAAAGAGGTTCAATTTTAGATTTATCATTATGTTGGTGATTATGGTCTCCATTATGTTGTCCATAGTGGCTGCCACTATGCTTTTCATTGTTTTGTTCTTTATGCTCTACACTATGTTTGTTGTTTTCTGTTTGGGAAGATTGTTTTGGTTGTTCCCCCTCTTTTTCCTCTTCTTCTACAATTGTTTTCTCGTTTTCTGCTACTTGTTCATTACATTTTAATCATTGTAGAGGATAAATGAATCAAGATTAGTATGAATAGAATAAGGAGGGGAGTTATTTGGCTTTTCTTGACTGCTAACCGTGTATTTCATGTGATTTTCCATATATAGTCTCCTTCGTTGACTGAAAACAGGGATGGTAGCATAGGTCATGTCCATTTGGACGGTGTCTTGGAGTTTAGCCCCCCATGATCTTGAAAGGAGCATGTCATATTTAGGAGAAATGTCAGCCACTAAAATGTCCATTACTAGGCTCTTGGTTGGTATTTGTGCTAGATTAACACATAGATATTTTATTAGGCCTAGACATTTAACTCTACTGGAATCAAAAGAGTATAAATATTTGTATGGTCTATTTATCTCAAGGTCTAATCTTTCCATTAATACCTTTGGCATAAGGTTGTGTGAAGCTCCTGAATCTAACATGGCATTGTGGAGAATTTTATCATGGATATTTAAATTGACATAAAATGGAGGAACACCTCCCTCTTGAAATTTTCCTTCTACTTCTGGTCCAAACTGAAGTTCAGGTTTGTCATCATTTAAATTCAGAGAATCAAAATTTTCTCCTATGTTTACAGCTTTCAAGAGTTGGGTTCTATATACATCTCGAGTGACTAATTCAGTAAGAGGAATAGAGGTTTTAATATTTGCAACTTCATTCTCTATACTGAAAGGTGTCTGAGTTTTTGAAATCTTCAAATTAGCTTTTTAGACACTGTTTTCGTAGCAATTTCAGCTTGCTGGTTTTTATTAGGAAACTTAGTTGAAACAGTTTTTTTAGGGGCAATAACTGTATTACTAGTGCTGCTTTGGTCACCATTGTACTTGCCACTATGTTGGATGTTTTTGTTTCTAGTTTTATCAGAACTTTCAGCCACTATGTTTACATTTTCTGTTGTCTTTTTAGGAATGTTTTCAGGGAGCTTTTTAGCAAAAAATTTAGAGCTCTTTCTTTTGGGAGTGTCTTGGTTTTTCTGGCTTCTAAGGTCATATTATTTATGCAATTCCATGATGGAATTTTCAAAGCCTTGTTTATAGTCTTCAGATTCTAGTCTTTCTTCCTCATTTGGTGCAAATATGCCTTGTTCTTCCTCAGTGAGGAAAACAATATCCTCATTATTTACTCCCATTAAATTTATGTGATTTTCCTCTGTTTCTTCATTCACCCCCTCATCCTCATCAGCATAGTTTTCTTGGAAAGGAGGCCTGATTTTCTGATTAGGAACTCTTTTTCTAATTTGAGGGGGGTTTCTCCTAAAGTTTTGGTTTTGGTTCTGATTTTGATTTCTGTTTTGAGGAGCTGTTTGGTTTTCTCTAGGATAAGCTCTCTCATTCATGTTTATTGTCTCCATCATTATCTCCATGGTTCTAACTAAGTTATCAATCTTATTTTCAGATGATGAAGTTACAACTTCTTCCCTATACGTAACCCTTTTTTCATTCTTCATTCTAGCTCTTTTGGCAATCATATTTGCCTCTACACTTACTTCTCCCCTTTGCATATATTCTAATGTGAGAGGGTCTCTTTCTCTTAGTTGGTAAGCCATTTCTAGGTCAAATCCATCAGGAAATTTCATTAGAGCTAGACCTTGTGGAGGTTTCATGTGTATAGGGAGGGAATTATATACACTATTGAAACTAGTGCAGTATTCTTGGACACCTTCTCCAACATTTCTCTTAATGTTTTCATACTCTGATAATATTTGGAGAGGGTTATTCTTGACTTCCCATTTATTTAAGAATAGTTGATGGAAAGCAGGGAGGTCATTTATACTATTGGGGGTTAGACCTTTAAACCATTTTCTTGCCTCTCCCCCTAAGCTTTGAGAAAACATTCTGAGTTTAACAGTTTCATCATCTATTTCTTGTCCTTCAAAGTAGTCATTCATTTTGACCACATTTTGTTGAGAAATAGTGAAACTACTAGCATCATATAAAGGAATCTTGGATTGGTAGTCTTGTGGTAGAACAACTAAAGGCAATGGTAGGACTAGTAAAGCATGCCATGTTGCCATGATCTGTGGTTGTGGAAACAATGGAGAGTTAACAAGTGGAGGATTCACAAAAGGAGGTACAAGGTTAAACGAGGGAAGGTGAACAATAGGGGATGAAGTTACTACAATAGAATTATGTTGTAAGGTGGATGGATCTTAAACTATCTAAGTTATCCAACTATGAGATCTAGTCCTAGACAAGCTTTGTTCTAGGGGTAAGTCAAGTAGTATATTTTGCAAGTCTTTAAGGTTTTCAGGTAGGGAACTTGCTTTGTAGATAGCTTTGTCAATAGTTGGATTTTTGAATCTAGGAGACTTCCTAAGGACACTTTTAGTATTTTCAACTATTGTAGGAGGGTTTGGGTCTGGATGAGATCTGGTACATATTCTTCTAGAAGCCAGAACTTGGACCCAAAAATAAGAAAGGTTGAAATTTTATGACAGTCTTAAAGGACAAACCAATCTGTGATAGAAATAATTAATCCACAAAGTATTCTTGACTGGGTTTTGTTGATGTTTAATGATAAAATAAGTTTCACAATGGAGTCTATGGAAGACCAGTGGAGTCAACAAGCCTGTTGAAAACTAGTGGAGTCACCAGGTGGAGTATTTTTATTCTTTTGAGGCTAGTTGTTGTCCACCATCAGCAACCAGGTACCATTCTTGGCTAACACTTGATTCATCTAAGTTAAAATGAGGTTTTCTGAGTTTTGAGAGAATTTAAGCTGTTTATTACTCAGTATTCCCAAGTATGGTCGCCACTAATGTTGGCTCCTCGTGATTTGCAAGATTGGCAAGAAAAAACTCTGCAGGGAACCACATCAAACCATTTTGGAGTCTAAGGACCTAGCCTTCCTGGACTCTGAGAGGGCTCTATCTATGTAAGTGTTTATAAATGACATGTCTAAATGCTTTTGTTTTATGATTTTAGGCTAGTTATGAAGTTTTCAGGACTTGTTTGTTTTGATTGATTGGATTGGTTGATATATAGATTAATGGTGTGATTAATTGAGGGAGAATTTCAGATGAATAGATAGACCATGAGAAACATTAATCCATTGGGCTATGGAGTCATCAAAATGATTTAATTGTTCATCAAATCTGCAAGAGTTTTCATAGGGAAAGCTAAATATATCAAGTGGATCTCTTAGATTAGATGGCATGTGAAATGATAATAAGTTGTGAAATCAGCAAAACTAAAAGTCAGTTAAGAATATTCTAGCTCTACTTCAACAAGAAAAACATTTTAGGTAATTGTTTGAGACAAACCAAAGGACAAGGCATACCAAAGACTTCTTTGGCTAGACTTTAATAAGAAAACCTTTAAGACAACAATCTAGCAATCCTAGAATTACTTTCATACAAAGAAAACATTTAAGATAACAATGAGTGAAACTAAAGAGAAAGATAGACCTGTCTTATTTAATCAAACACTCCAAATACCTTCAAAGTAACAGTTTGAGGTAGACCAGAGGACAGGGCATACCATAGACTTCCTTGGCTAGACTCTATTAAGTACACTTCAAAGAAAGGTCTTAAAAACAATATTTCAAGCTACACCAAAGGATAGGTCATACCATAGACTTCTTTGGCTTGACTCTATTAAATCATTTCCAAGACAACAAGCTAGGTGGAACTAAAGACCAATTAAGAATTATCCAATCAGACCTTGTAGAAGAAAACATTGAGATAAAGAATACAGAAAGAAATAGGGTGCTAAGACAACATATCCTAATCTAAAATTTATGTTCTTTTATCAGAGAAATAATGGACATAATGAAAAACATAAGGAGAACATTGACAAAGAAGGAAAAATTCACCATTAACATAGGTCAAGAATCCTGTGAACGTGCTTGTATTCCCAATGTTGAAAATAGTTACATTACTCCAGTACAATGATCTCTACAACTCAGAGCTTTCTCAAATCCAGCCCAACAATTCATCAAATAGCTCAACAAGTATCAGTCCACCCACTGACTAACAAATAAAGCCTCAAAACAAATGATACATGTAGTATTTATCTAAAAAATGAGGAGGTGATCCTAAGCTAGGGTTTCAGAGGTTATTTATTACAGAGTTAATGAGTCTTTGACATTCGAGACCATGCAAGGCCCAAGGAAAAATATCTGAGACTGATTCACTTTAATAATAACTCCTAACTTAACTTCTGAGCTAACTTTGGGATATGTTTGAATTTAATACTTTCTCAATAAATTTTACAATAACTGCTGGGTAGATGAGAAATATCTCTGACTATTTGTAATAATTGCTGATGTCTTTATTGAAAGAAAACATGGTGTAGGTGTCCAAATGTATTTTTGAAGAAATAAATGCTTTTTGTTGAGTCATTTGAATATGCCTTTGTGCTGATCTGCCTTTGTTTTATCCTTTAAACCTATTTTAGGCCTCTTAACTTGGATTCATCCTTTTAAACTGTCTTACTACTTTATATTTGCCTCTCTGTCTTTTAATTATTTTTATTCTTTTATATTCATCTCTGATTCTTGATTTGACCTTGATTTATTTGTGTTTGTGCCTTTTCCTCTGATTAACCTTTTAATCCTTGTTTTAAATTTTAATCCATTGTTGTTCACTGTCACAGTAATTTGACTGTCTTCCTCTCTTTCACTGTGCCCCTGTGTGTAATTTTACTGCGTAGTGGAGTAATCTTTCGGTTCTGTGCGTGTCAATGGACACCAATGATCATGATTCATTGGTGTTTTTGCTTGATTTTATGCTTCTGACCCTTCTAATCAAATAAGTTCTCTCGATCGTCACCCATAATTCTTATTCGAACAATTTCGGGACCTTTAGAATTCCATCTATGTTTTTTCGCCATGAAACCTGCACAATACAACAACTAATTAGTTTAAAACCTGCGTTTGAGGGGCCTTTCTACATTTTTTCGAGCTTTTGGGCCATTGCAGTGGTGGTAATTGTGGATCGGGCTTCATCACAGAGCCACAGGGCTTTGGAGCTTTTGAATGGAGGAGGCGGTATTGATTTATGGCGCGAAGGGAGAAGAATGGTTTTCGCATGGGATGAGAGGTGGTAAATGGTTTTGGGCAATCGGGTGTGATTCCACTTAGTGTATGACATGTGGCGGATAAGACATGGGTGAATACCGCCTATTTTTCAGGGTTAGGGGTTATTTAACCCCCGCACGAATAGATGTGCGATATTGGATCGGGGCTGTCAGATCTCGGGGGATGTAGATCGACGATGGTCGGGGGTGAAAGGAGCGGCAGGCAGGATAAATGGTGGGATCTGGGTGGATATGTGGCGGGGTTTGATTGCAGCGTGGGGTTTGGTAAGGAGCGGGGCCCATGGGTTTAATTAAATAAGTGGAAACACCTTTTTAAAGAAAAGGGGAGGGTCATACAGGGTTTTTTAATAAAGAACAGGGGTTAAAAATATTAAGAAGAGGGCTTAAATATTTATAAAGGGGTTTTTTAGGAATGAAAGTGGGTTTTTGAGTGAGTAAAATGAGGAAATGAGGCTTTGGGTTAGGGAAAATGGTGAGAATGAGGGAATTAAAGCCCAAAATGAGCTTTTTAAGAGCGGGACAATGATTTTGAGAAGGCATACTAAGAGATAGTGTATTATGATAGATAAAGATAATGAAGGCAATGAGATTTCTGAAGATAGCTAATAGTCAAGGAATGATATCTTCAGCAAATTGTAGAAAATCCATAGTCACCTAGTGAAACTGTAGAATACAGGAGGATAACAGGAAGAACCTCGGGATATTGTGGAGCAACCACCAACAAAGGAGTAGAGAGTGGAGAAATCCACTCAAGCAGAGACATACAAAGAAGGAATAAAGCAAATGAGGAAAGTTGACAAATTGATTACATGATGCTAGAGAGAATGTGGGAGCACCCACATCATAGTGCAAGCAGAGGAGGTCATTGGATCAGTACACAGGCTACATGGCTTTGATGAGTGAGCTAGTAGAGACAAAACCATCCTCATTTGAGGAATAATTGCAAAAAATCGTATGGGTTGATGCCATGGTAGAGGAATACGATTCTATAGTCAGAGACAGTGTTTGGGATGTGCTACCAGGACTAGAGGAAAAATCAATGATGGGTTCAAGATGGATCTACAAGGTGAGGAAAGAAGTAGACGGAAGCATCGGGAAACACAAGGCCATATTTGTGGCCAAGTGGTTCTCTCAGGTGGAGGGAATTTACTATGAGGAGACCTTTGATCCAGTAACAAGTTATTCTTCTATCAGATCGATTCTAGCACTAGTAGTGCAAATGGGATGGAAGATTCATCGAATGGATGTGAGGACAAAATTCCTCAATGGAGTGATTGAGGAGGAGTTGTTCATTGAACAACCAAAATGATTTGAGACATTTGAGATAGAGTCACATGTGTGATGACTTAAGCGAGAATTGTATGGATTCAAACAAGTACCATGTGCTTGGTACACTAGGATCGACAACTATTTCACCAGATTGGGCTTCACCAAAAGTGAAGCGGATGAAAATATTTACCATATTCTTGTTGAAGGTCAAATTTTTATTATAGTATTATATGTCGATGACTTGATTTTAACCGGTGATGAGAAGTTGATCAATCCTTGCAAAGAGGATCCTGCAAAGGAATTTGAGATGAAGGACATGGGAATCATGCATTATTTTATCGGTTTGGAAGTATGACAAGGAGATGGGGTACTATTTGTCTCTCAAGGACAACATGCCAATGAGATACTAAAGAGGTTCTACATGGAGAGTAGCAAGCCCATGGACACTCCTATAGTAGGTAGTTGGAGGAAGGAGGATGCCACTTTAGGCAAGGAAGTAGAGGCTACTATTTACAGGAAACTTGTGGGTTCACTTATGTATTTGGTGAATGCATGACTAGACATATGTTATGCAGTTAAAAAATTTATTCGAACAATGGCTAAGCCCACCCAACTGTATTGGAATGCGACAAAATATGTGTTGATATACCTTAGAGGCACTACTCAATTTGGAATTTGGTACAGACGAACAAAGGGAGTGAAGTTGCAAGGATTCATAGATGTAGATTGGATAGGGAGTCCATCATACATGAAGAGCACATCGAGAGGAATTTTCGTTGTTGGGTCATCAATGGTTTCTTGGTACAAAATGAAAGAGAGATCTATTTCACTCAGCTCAGCAGAATCAGAGTACATGGTTGTTAGTCAAGATCAAACATGTGAGGCTATCTAGATGAGGAATTTTCTTGTTGGGTTATTTGGTAAGATGACGAATCCTACCATGATTTATTATGACAATCAGTGTTGTATCAAACTCTTTGAGAATCTATTTTTTCATGATCTATCCAAGCATATCGACATCTGATGTCACCATCTACAAGATTGTGTGCAAAGGTGGATCATGTTGTTGGAATACATTCCTACAAAGTAAATGATGCAGATATTTTGACAAAGGATTTTTCAAGAGGAAAATTTGAGTTCCATAGAGGTAGGATTGGGGTATCTGATAATCCCTTTGTTGTTGAGAGGGAGTGTTGAAAATGCAGCAATAAATTCCTAATTTAATTTTTCCTTTGATTCATTAGGAGAAGATCGAAATTCCATATCACTGAACAACTTGAATGAGTTAACTGAGTTGAAATAGTTTTTATCCCTCAGTTAGCTTAGTTAATTTGATCTGGGGACATGAAATTGAGTTGTGTGCAATGATTCCTAAATTTTAGAAGCCTAGGTTGAGTTAATTTCAGTTGTAATAATTTAATTCAGTTAAATTGAGTTATGGTTAGTTAAACTAGTTCCAAATATTGTAGGGACTAGTGGGAGGTCTAGAAGTGGGGTGTTACTTCAGTGTTTAACTAGTTAACTGATTAATCAACCTAAATTAATGCATGCATGCATGAAATTTGAGTTACCTAGTTGAGATTGGATTTCAAGGGTAGTGTACTATCAGTTGCAAAATTTTCCAAGTTGTACAGGTGGTGCATGTAATCAAAGAAAGGACTAAAGGAATTGTGAAATTCTCAAAGAGAAATTTCCCTAATTAATAGGGGTTATTTCTTCATCAAACAACACAAAAAATATGAGCTTGGGGAGGCTTGAAATTGGCTAAGTGTTGGCCAAAAGTCATCCAGTTAGGAAGAGAATAGAAGATAGTTGTGCAGGTTGTGCTTAAGCTTGAGCAAGAATATTGTATTCATCCAAAGTCTTTGATTAATTTAATACAGATAGGAAGGGGTTTTGAGTATGTGTGTTAAATCATGATGCATGTTTTATATATATTTTATCGATCATGAATTTGCTTCCGCAAATGAGTAGAGTAGATTTGAGTCATGTTTTAGTACATTACATGAGAAATTTTGAATATACAATTAATTTCTACACCTTTGTTGTGGCTTTTGGAACTCATGTAGGGCAAAGTACATAGACAATGGACTTCCCATCAACATGAGCTTTTAATGTATAATAAATGTGATGATGGGATGGTATAGCTTAATGATGACTCTCATGTTAACATATTTTATCATGGTATATTCATGATCGTATTTCATGATGGCAAAGTAAATGGGATGAGTATTACATATTCCAATTTTGGCACAAAACCTACCATCGATAATCACACTTAATGATGCAAGTGTTCAAGTAGTTTTCTCTAACAAAGAGTGTAATATGGTCTAAGGAGCTATGGTATTCTATAGGGATGTTCATGTAAGAAATTTGTTCCAACTTGATGCTTGCACTATTTAGAGTAATATTTCTTCAAAATTCTAAAATAGAGAAATATATAGGATCTACACCTTCACCATCAAAACATAAACATGTTCCTACTTCAAAAAGAAAATACACTATAAAGAAGATAATGGTATGGCACCAAATATTGGGCCATATAGGTGAGAAATCCCTACATGTTTGTAAAAATTTAAATCGTGTCAATATATTGAATGGTTTTGCTCTTTTTTTTTTTGTGAACATTGCATATGTGGAAAATGAGAACCATGTTTATCTTTACTATAATTCTCACAAATATTTTGGGTTATTGGACTTACTTCATTATAATGTATTTGGTCTAGTTGAAGTTCCTTTTATTTATACGGATTTATATTGTGTCATTTATTGATGACTATGCTAGAAGGACATGTAAATATTTTCTTAGAACTAAATCTAAGGTGTTTAGTTGGTTGAAGGAAATTAAAGCACTCGTAGGAATATCAACGTGTTGAGGATTGATAATGGTGGTGAGTTTTGTTCTGCAAAATTTGATATTTTTGTAAGGATAATGACATCAAAAGGAATAATACATATCCATATACCCCTCAATGGAATGGAATTTTAGAATGGAGAAGAACTTTGATTGAGAGAAATAGGAGTATTCCTAGTGGAATCGACTTAGAGAAGAAGTTCTGGGTGGAAGTAGTTGCTACTGCATGTTACTTGATTAATAGGTCTCTCACATCATCACTTGTGGATATGACCCCTATGGAGGCCTATATGGGAAAGAGTCGCTCGCTTCAACATATTCATGTCTTTGGTTATGAGGCATATGCTAATGTACCCAAGGAAAAACAATTGAAGTTGTATAAACAAGGCTATGAAATGTATCTTCATTGGTTATGACTTTAGTTAGTACAAGATTTGAGATATTGTGACTAGAAATTTTTTGCATGCTAAGAAGAGTGAATAAATGTGAATCACTAGTGAGGAAAAAAATGCAAAGCACCAATAGGCAATGAATGCTATGTAACAACACTTGACTAATTACTAGTCTCTTCTATCATGTAGAATTGAAAACCATAAATAGTTTATTTATGGTTATATCTATTTATTTTAGGGTTGGAAGAAAATAAAGTGTAAGATGTTACTTATTGCTATTTAAAGCCTCTCTACTATAATCATTTAGTTGTTGAATACTACATTATGTGTGCTTTAGAGTGCGGTGCTTTATCTTGGAAGAGATTTCCTTAAGAAATTAGGTTGTTCATATTTTTTGTTTATGTCATTTGCTTGCAATTTTTCTATTGCAAGTTTTTACACATTTTTAATGTGTTCTATACCTTTTTCCTTTCATTTTCTATCAAAACTTGGTTTGTTATACCTATTTATTTTAGGGTTGGAGGAAAATAAAGTGTAAGTTGTTACCTCTCTATTGTAATCATTTAGGTATTGAATACTACATTATGTGTGCTTTAGAGTGTGGTGCTTTATCTTGGAACAATTTAGCTTAGAAATTAGGCCGTTCATGGTTTTTATGCCATTTGCCTGCAATTTTTCTATTGCAAGTTTCTACACATTTTTAATGTGTTCCATACCTTTGTCTTTTCATTTTCTATCAAAACCTCATAATCTTGGATTGAAGGTATTTAGGACAAGGTTTTTTTAACTATTCTTGGTTTGAGTAGAAGCTTGTGCAAAAGATAACCTTGTTATAGGTAAATGGGGAGCACATCTAGATTACAAATGGAGAATTTTAATGGCAATAACTTTGAGATGTGGAAGGCCAATACGGAGGATATTCACATAGATCAAGGTCTATGGTTTGTAGTATTTGAAACCAACTCACTAGTTTAAAATATGAAAAATGGGTGGTGTTGGAGAGAGATAAGAAACCATATTATTGTTAAATTTTATGAAGAAAAAAACTCAACAACTCTATGGGAGAAACTAGGGGGTTTGTATCAGGAAAAATCCTTGTTTAATAATTTTTTTCTATGGAAAAATTGTTTTCCTTCACAATCGATGATGGTGATTTGAGCACCTAAATGCATTATACTATTGTGACCTAGTTAATCTCAAATGGAGTGAATATGGATAAATAGAACCATTATATGACTCTTATGTTCTTTCTAAAATTCATGCACGATTCATTGGTAATGACCATTGGAAGCATTGTAAACACATTGGTTCTTTGGTTCCTTACCAAGTCATGGTTTCCTTATTGTCAAAGGAGGAGAGGTGGAAATATTTTAAATCCACCAATTAGGCATTGGTTGTTTGTGGAAGACTCAAAGAGAAAGAAAATAAGATAGAAAAGGGAAAATAAAAATATCTCGAGAGACATAAATCTCCTAGATAATTCAAGGAAAAGTTGGGAATTTTAGAAGAGATTGCATGGAAGAGAAGAAGAAGAACGAGAAGGAAAGGAATTCTCTTGATGATCAGTTTAAAAATATTTTCAAGAGAATGATGGAGGTTCCTTTTGTTGAAAATGTAGCTAGAAATTTCTAATTTAATTTTGCCTTTAGTTAAATTAGGTGAAAATTGAAATTCCACATCAGTAGACAAATTGAATAAGTTAACTGAGCTGAAATAGTTGTTATCACTCAGCTAGCTTAGTTAATACAAGTTCGGGACATGAAATTGAATTGTGTACAATGATTGCTAAATTTTAGGAGCCTAGGCCGAGTTAATTTTAGTTGTAACAATTTAATTCAGTTAAATTGAGTTATGGTTAGTTAAAATAGTTCCAACTGTTGGAGGAACTACTGGGAGGTCTAGCAATGGGGTATAACTTTAGTGTTTAACAAGTTAATTGATCAATAAAACTAAATTAACTCACGCATGCATGGAATTCAATTTACCGTGTTGATATTGGCGTTCAAGGGCAATGCACTATCAGTTGTAGAATTTTCCAAGTTGTATAGGTGGTGCATGCAGTCAAAGAAGGGCCTAAAGGAATTGCGCAATTCTCAATGAGAAATTTCCCTAATTAATAGGGGCTACTTCCTCATCAAACATCGCAAGGAAATGGGAGCTTGTGAAGGCTTGAAATTTGCTAAGTGTTGGCCAAAAGTCAGTTAGTCAGGCAGAGGATAGAAAATAATGTTGTAGGTTGTGCTCAAACTTGAGCAAGCATATTGTATTCATCCATATTATTTGATTAATTTTAGATGGATAGGAAGGTGTTTTGAGCAGTTTCTTTCCCCTAGATAAATATTTGTGTATGTGTGTTAAATCATGATGCATGTTTTTGATACATGTTCTCTATCATGAATTTTCTTCCACTGATGACTAGAGAATATTTGAGTCTTTTGTTTTAGTACATTACATGAGTATTTTAGAATCTACAATTAATTTCTACATGTTATCAGCGAATTCACAGTAGATAAGAGAATTTGAAGTTGTCTTTGCAAGAGGATCGAATTTGCAGGATCAATTATTCATAGCTAGTAGGATGGCATTCTATGGTCTAAGGCTTGAGTATGCCCTTGAGGGTAGCTCGAATTATATTTGTTGAAAGGACCACATGGAGGTGGTTTTGGAGGATAATGGGTTGAAGGAATTCATTGATAATGATATCCTGCGACTACCAATAGTTGATGCTCAGAATCTAGCAGATTGGAATAAGAGTGTAGTCAAGGCAAGGAGGATCTTATTGGAGGGAGTACGATACCATATTGTCTATAATATCCACGCGAAATATACTTCTTATGCAATGTGGCAAGCATTGACATATTTTTTCCATAACAATAGTGACCACATGAAGCTCGCACTCAAGGAGAAGCTTCGAAATATCAAGATCCAAAGGGTGACACAATACCACAATACCTGAGAAGATTCAAATAATGTCATGATCAACTTGGGAGTCTTGGTGTTATGGTTGTATAAGATGATATGGTAAGCCTATAACTTATAGGCATTCCCAAGAACTAGTACAACTACCAATATTCGGTAAAATGGGAGGGAGAAGCTACCAAGATGGGAAATATTGTTGTCTAATTTGGTATAGGAGGAGATTAGGTGGAACACCAGAGACAAGACCTCATCCAAGGGCGAGGAAGAAGAAAAATGTGCCTTGTTTTTGAAGGCAAAGAAATGGAAAGGGAAGGAGATTCTAGTTAAGGGGGAAAGAATAACGACTTGTCCAAAATCAAGTGCTTTCATTGCCATGAACTGGGACACTATTGCATGAAGTGTCCACACAAGAAAGCGGCAAAGAAGTCCTCAGGAGGAGCAACAGGTGATTTTTTCACTTCACAATTCGCGTTGGAATTCACCCTCATTGCATGCATGACAAGCATAATGATGGGTAGTGTGTGGTATTTGTATAGTGGTGCCTCATTCCATATGACAGGAAATTGATAAATTTTCAGTGACTTGGAGGAGAAAGACCTCTAGATGCACATCAATATGGGAGACGATGGGAGGTATAGTGCAACCTGTATTGGTATAGTTACTTTTCAGAGGGGGTTTGGCTCCCCTCTTAGGCTCAAGGATGTGATTTTTGTTCTGGGTCTAGCGAAGAATTTGGTTACTGTTGCGGTGTTGGAAGACTATGGCTATGATGTGATATTCAACAAAGGAAAGGAATTCTTGAAGCACATCAACATGAGATAAGTGAAGTAGATAGTGGTTTGGATGAAGAACCTATACAAGTTGAATGTGGAAGACTGTGCTACTTTGAGAACAAAGGCGGAGAAGGTGTAGAGCCAAGATTTCGATGAATTATGACATATAAGACTTTTCCATTTGCACCATGGAGATTTGAATATCATGCAACAGATCACCAGAGGCCTCCCCAATGGAGTAGTAGAGAAACATAATACATGCAAATGATGTACCTTGGAGAATTACACAAAATCCACCTTTAATGATCGGGATAGTAGGGAAAATGTAATCCATGAAAGGATCCACTCTGATGTCTGTGTACCTTTCTCGTTAGCCTCCAAGACCAAGCACATGTATTATGTTTTATTTGTAGATGTTTTCTCATGTAAGTGCTAGATTTTATTTATGTAGAAGAAAGACATGAAATTATACATGTTTGTTGAATTTAAAGCACTTGTTGAGAAAGAAACTGGTAGGAAAGTGAAGGCTCTCAGGAGTGATAAGGGTGGTGAATATGTGTTGAATGAGTTTACAAATTTTTGTGCAAAGGAAGGAATTTAATGATAGTTAAAAACAACCCACGACCCACAACATAATGGGGTGGTTGTGAGGAAGAACTAAAGTATTGCGGAGAAACAAGGGTGATGTTGCATGACCAAGGCCTACCACTGCACTTATGTTGAAGCATGCAACATAACGATCTATTTGCAGAACATGAGTCCTCATCAGATTCTTGGGATGATTATACTAGACGAATCTTTCTCAGGGAAGAAACCAAATGTGTCGTACTCGTGATCCTTTGGATCATCATTTTATTGTCATGTTTGAAATCTAGGAAAAATATAGAGCCGACACAGATTAGGGCATATTTTGTTGGAAAATGTTTTGAGAGGGGGTGAATCGTGTTGCACCTTATTCAACTTTTCTAGCATATTTACTTCTAAACTACTCAGCTACTCCTTTAGTAAGCTACTCACATACACCGCGGTTATCCTTCATACAACTTCGCATTATTATTGAGATCTAAATATGCATTATTAACTTAGTTCTTTGTGTTATTCATAGATGTTAAGTTATCGATAAACATGTGCAGTAAGAACAGAATAAACCATCACATAAGGCATCACACATGAACACCAGGATTTTTAGGTGGAAACCCAAATCGGGAGAAAACCACCGCTGCAGTTGCTCAGCCTTCAATATTTTATTATAGAGAAAACATCTTACAACATGTGTGCTGGCGCAGACTTGACCAGCACGCAGGCACCCACCTGCGCTCGTTTACCAGCCTCTCCTGGAAGGGAGCTCCAACCCCCTGACTCGTTTACCAGCCTCTCCTGGAAGGGAGCTACGACCCCCCGATCTCGTTTACCAGCCTCACCTGGAAGGGAGCTACGACCCCCTGATTGAAGGCTACAACCCTCAGCACCTCTATGGACCACGTTTCATCAATTTTCACACTGGATCCAAAGCTTCCTTTAGGACACCACTTGCAGGCCACGTTTCATCATATTTTTAGACTGGACCCACTCCATACTTTTAAGCACAGTCAACCATGAAACAGATACATATAACTCACTGACAGATATCAGTAAACCAACAGAACAGATCAGACATTTCTTACCACAGACTTCAGCAAACCCTAGTTTGCATACACGCTTTCCTTTCACTGATGTCGCGTATATACGCGCTTCCGTTCACATAAACCAGCGTATACTTCTGTACACATTACAGAGCTCATTTCATTGCGCATACGCGCTTTCTCTTCAGTGAAGCCGCGTATATACGCGCTTCCTCTGCGACGAACTAGCGTATGGATCTTCAACTATTACAGAGCTGCATACTTCTTTAGATTAGATCTTCAGTTCAAATTCAACCCTTTACTTCAGACAGATGTTCGCCTCATCACAGATCTAATCACTCCATAAACAGATCTAGTAGATACAAATACATTTCAAATCTAGATCCCCTTCTTCATCATTTTCTTCATTGATGCATCATAGATTCAGATCTATCATCAAGCCTTTACCCTTTCCATACATATATACTTCACAGAGAAGTATTCATTCAAGCTCAGACATCTTGCACCCACACTCATGATTTGCACAATGAATTTCTTCTCCTTATATAGGTTTACCCTTTTTCAATACCATGAGCCCCCTTTTCAATACCATGAGCCAAAACAATACCATGAGCCCAAAACTACATTACTTCCGATGGTATTCCTGGACGGGGTCATTTAGACGAATCATTACCCGATACAATGGGTCAATACCATGGTGGTTACCCCTGGTTTTGCACGTTATGAGCGCTTTTCCCATCCTCTGTGAACTTGGAACGTTCTTTCAAGCGCATACGCGACTTCCCCTGAGCCAATCCGTGTGCGAGACATCTTTTTCATCATATAATTGCTTCATCTTGAATTCCTTTCTCATTGCATACGTACACCTATTAGATACATCATATTTAGTTCATCAGACATATTCTTCAGGCACAACTTCATCAAGTAAGTTGCCATCATCTTCATCAAGTGGGTTGTCATCAAGGACAACACTCGGCATCATATTGCCAACAAACATCATATCACATCAGATTTACATCATTTACCAAGTCCATCAAGTCAAGAATAACTTCATCAGGTGGATTGCCATCAAGGACAACACATGTCAACAATCGCATGTCTTCATCTTCATTCAGTGGGTTGCCATCAAGGACAACACTCTGCATCATATTTCCAACAATCTCCCCCTTTGGACTTGATGGCAACCACGATGGTGTTTGGTTACCACAACAGATAGGTACATTAAGAATACAATGACACCATGTCACATTCCCCATTTTGACACCATTCTTTCTCTTCATTCAAACACCATGTCACTCTCCCCCTTTGACATCAAGGGCAAAGGGTGGATCTAAACCAACATACTCTTCCCCTTTTCTCCTCATGTGGAAGAAGCGTTTAGCAGATCTGATATATACTGAAGTGACCAAGCTCCCCCTGAGTTCATGCTGAATCTTCAAACATATTTTCCAATAAAGTATATGACTCTATGAACTTTCTATCACCAAAGACTCATACTTACATCACATATCCAACCAAGTGGATTTACATATGAGACTCAACTACCCAACCAAGTGGGTTTACAAATTTGACTCAGCTACCCAACCAAGTGGGTTTACAAAATTTGACTCAGCTACCCAACCAAGTGGGTTTACAAATTTGACAAGTCCTTACATGACTGAATATTACAATTTTTACATCATGGGTCTCAACTTGACCTTTTCATCAAAATACAAATATGACTATTCATACCAATACCAGAAATTCCTTAAGAAAGAGAACATATTTCAGAACCATCATAATGCCAACAATGCATTATACTGAGCAAAGCGAATGCTCCCCCTGAATCTGTGCAACCAAGCAACCTTTCCATGTGACTAAGGCTCCCCCTTAGTTTGTGCATCCTAAACACTTTTACCAACAAATCATCAAATCATCTGAAATAGAATTGTAAAGCCAGAGGAACACCACAGAGACCAGCAGTGCCTCAGAGGAATACCATGACAACATTTGTCTTTGTGAATCCAAACAGAAAATTGTCAGCAATCAGACATACGCGGTTTTCTATGCATGAACTCGCGTATATACACGACTGTGTTTCAGTAAATCCGCGTATCCAATACCATATTCTAAATTTATGCAGATTTGTTCTTTTGACTGGCAGAGAACACTCCCAGCTTCAGTCTTAGATACTCGAACGCTTCCCTGGGCAGAGGTTTGGTAAAGATATCAGCAACTTGTTCTTTGGAGGGAACATACTCCAACTTCACCTTTTGCTCAAGCACTTGTTCATGTAAGAAGTGATACTTGATGGGAATGTGCTTGGTCTTCGAATGCATAACAGGATTCTTTGAAATACTGATGGCACTTGTATTGTCACACTTAATGGGGACAGGAGGTGTACATTTGATTTGAAAATCTTGTAAGGTTTGCATCATCCAAATGAGTTGAGTGCAACAAGATGTGGCAGCCACATATTCTGCTTCTGTTGTAGATAGGGCAATAGAATTTTGCTTCTTGCTAAACCAAGATACTAACCAGGGTCCCATATAGAATGCACCACCACTAGTGCTTTTCCGATCATCAACATTTCCAGCCCAATCTACACCAGTGTAAGCATGAAGAGTAAGATCGGCATTCTTTGGATACCATAGACCAAAGTCTTGAGTTCCTTGTAGATATTTGAATATTCTTTTAACAGCCTGAAGGTGAGACTCTTTTGGATTAGCTTGGAATCGTCCAACAATCCCAACAACATGCATAATGTCTGGTCTAGTCCCAGTGAGATAAAGTAGACTTCCTATCATTGATCTGTATTCTGGTTGATTCACCGGGGGGGAATCATCATGAGAACTAAGATTGCATCCGGTTATCATTGGTGTACTTACAGGTTTGCATTCTTCCATGCCATACTTCTTCAGAATTTGCTTAAGATATTTTTCTTGTGATAGGAATATACCATCTGCAGTTTGATGCACTTGCAAGCCAAGAAAGAATGTTAGTTCCCCAAGTAAGGACATTTCAAATTCTTGCTGCATGACAGAAGCAAATTTTTGACTCATAGATTCTTCGTTACTCCCAAAAATGATATCATCAACATATACAACCACAATCAATAGTTTATCTTTTTCAACTTTTGTGTATAAATTTCTATCAGCAGACCCCTTTGAAAATCCTTGTTGATGAAGATATTTGTCAAGACGATAATACCATGCCCTTGGAGCTTGTTTGAGACCATATAGAGCCTTTTTAAGTCTACAAACAAGATTTTCATCATTTCCCAAAATGAATCCTTCTGGTTTTTCTATATATACTTCTTCTTCTAAATCACCATTTAGAAAATCAGATTTAACATCCATTTGATAAACTTTGATTTGTTGATAACTTGAAAAACCAAGAAACATTCTTATGGCTTCAAGTCTAGCTACAGGAGCAAAAGTTTCTTCAAAGTCTATACCTTCTTGTTGAGTATACCCTTTGCAAACTAGTCTAGCTTTGTTTCTTACAACATCCCCATTCTCATTTAACTTGTTCTTGAAAATCCATTTAGTTCCATTGACATTTTTATCATGTGGTCTTGGTACCAATTCCCAAGTGTCATTTTTTTCAATTTGATCAAGCTCTTCATCCATGGCATGATTCCAACATTCATATTTGCTAGCTTCATTGACATTGTGTGGTTCAATTGTGGATAGAAGTGCCAGATGACTAGAAGATCCCACAAGAGTTCTCCTTGTTCGTACACCTGATTCCTTATCTCCCAAAATTTGAGATTCAGGATGATTCTTTTGAACATATCTGGATGGAGCTTTTTCAGATAGATCATTTTCAGGTTCTTCATTGGATCCACTGTCTATATCATTTTCATTTGATGTAGAAGGCCATATGTCACTATCATCTTCTTTTGTTGTTTGTTTTTCTTCTTTAGGAGCTGCAGGAGACTCATCAATAACAACATCAATACATTCAACAATCTTTCGAAGCCTTTTATTGTAACATGTGTATTCTTTGCTTGAAGATGAGTAACCAAGAAATATCCCTTCATCTGATCTAGGTTCAAACTTGCCAAGCTTTTCATCATTATTTTTGATAAAGCATTTACTTCCAAAAACTTTAAAATGCTTCACAGTGGGAGAATTGCCATACCAGAGTTCATATGGAGTTTTGTCACTATTTATCCGAAGATGAGCCTTGTTGAGAATGTTAACTGCTGTATGTGCTGCTTCACTCCAGAACATGTCAGGAACATCAGAATCAGCAAGCATAGCTCTAGCCATTTGAACAATTGTTCTATTCATTCTTTCTGCTACACCATTTTGTTGTGGAGTGCTTGCTACAGAGAACTGTCTTTTAATGCCATGTTGTTCACAAAATTCAAAGAATTCATTTGATGAATATTCTCCTCCTCGATCAGATCTAAGACACTTGATTTTTAGATCTAATTCATTTTCTACCAAAGCTTTGAAGCTCTGAAAATTTTCAAATGCTTGATCTTTGTGTTTAATGAACCCGATCCAACACATTCTAGAGTAGTCATCAATAAATAAGATATAGTATTCTTCCCCACGTAATGAATTTTTCCTCATAGGTCCACAGATGTCAGTATGAATGAGTTCAAGAGGCTTACTTGATGATCCTTCTTTGGCATTAAATCGTACTCTGGTCTGCTTACCAAATTGACAAGATTTGCATATGATACTTTCTGGAAGATTGACTTTGGGAAGATCACGAACAGCTTGAAGTCTTCTTGCTTTTTTGATTTGAGAGAAACTCAGATGCCCCAGCCTTCTATGCCATAGCCAATTTTCTGAAGACTTGCTCAAGTAACATTGATCTATGCCGTTTAGTACATACGGGTTGCTTGGATTTCTTTTTCCTTTTATAATGATTTTACCTGTATCAAGATCACGAACCACACATTCTTTGGAACTGAAGACCACTTCTGCTCCTTGATCACACATTTGACTAACACTTAACAGGTTATGCCTTAATCCATCCACATAAATGACATCTTTAGCCTTCACTTTTTCTTTTAGAAATACTGACCCTTTTCCTTTAATTACAGCAGGAGTATCATTTCCAAATGTAACTTTCTTTTCCTTTTCTAGAGCATTATAAGTATGAAGTTTGCTTTTGTCACCTGTCATGTGTCTTGAACACCCACTATCAATGTACCATTGATTCTCTTCACCTTCTGCAAACAACGCTATCCCACAATTTTCAACCGGTATTTCTTTCTTTTTCCACACTTTAGAGCTTGAGGGAACATGCTCTTTTGGCTGGACCTTGCTCCTGCATTCAGATTCTTCATGACCAAAGTTATTGCAATAAGTACATTCAACTTCGTTTTGAAGAGGAGAAAAGTTGTTATAGGTGTTTTTCTTTGGTTCAATATTCATCCTTTTCTCTCTTGCTTCTCTTGTCATGATGGTTTTATATGCAACACATTGAATAGCTTTATGACCAAAATTGTGACATGAGAAACATTGGCCATTGAAGTAGAAATTTCTGCGATCATGAAATTTTCTATTTGAATTTACCTGTTGGTTGTAGCTTCTTTGAAAGATCTCCCTGTTAGTGTTCCTTGAATTGAGATGATCATGCTTTACCTGTAAAGATCCTTTGTTCCCTTGCTGAGTGGCTGAATGTAGTGAACCAGCTGTGGTTGCTTTTAGAAAATTTGGTGCTGAAGTCTGGGAAGATTCCCCAGTATATCCAAGACCTGTTTTTATAAGAGGAGACCGTTGTACCTTGATAATCTCATCTAAGGTTTCTGAACCTTTAGCAAATCTAAGATTGAGAGATTCCACTTTCTTATTATCTTTCCTTAGACTTACTACTTCACACTCCAATTCCTCAATGCATTTTTCTCTTGCTTCACGCTGATTTTCAAGAGTCTCTATGATTATGTTCTTTTCTTCTAGGCTTACTTTGAGTTGAGTGTTTTCTTCAAGCAAATTATTGTCTTCTAGCGTATCCACAAAAGTATCCTTTTCTTCTCTAGATTCTAGTTCACATTCTTTCATGATTGCCCATACCTTTGCACCAAGATTTTGCAGATAAGCTTTTGTTCGTACCATCCCAAATATCAGATTGCTTCCATTGAACAGAGGTGGCTTTATGGACATCACTCCTTCTTGACTTCCCATTGCGACGGATCTCCTTCAAGCGATCAAGCTTCTGCAGAAGGACTTGCTCTGATACCAATTGTTGGGAAAAATACTGAGAGGGGGGGGGGGGTGAATCAATATTTAGGGAAAACTGAAACTTTTTACTTTTTCACTCTCTAAAACCCATATGCTACTTTCCTTCAGTAAACTCGCGTATATACGCGGATATCCTTCATACAACTCACGTATTAGCAGAGATCTAAATATGCAGACATTTATTAACTTAGTTCTTTGCAATATTCATTCATCTGATGTTAAGTTAACAGTAAACATGTGAAGTAACAACAGAATAAACCATCACACAAAGCATCACACATGAACACCGGGATTTTTAGGTGGAAACCCAAGTCGGGAGAAAACCACCGCTATGGAGTTGCTCAGCCTTCAATATTTTATTATAAAGAAAACATCTTACAACTTATGTACTGGCGCAGACTCATACCAGTACGTAGGCACCCACCTGCGCTCGTTTACCAGCCTCTCCTGGAAGGGAGCTACGACCCCCTGCTCTCGTTTACCAACCTCTCCTGGAAGAGAGCTACGACCCCCTGCTCTCATTTACCAACCTCTCCTGGAAGGGAGCTGCGACCCCCTGAATCTCGTTTGCAGGCCCCACTCTCTGGAGAGGAGATACAACACGGCGAAGGCTACAACCCTCAGCACCTCTATGGACCACGTTTCATCAATTTTCACACTGGATCCAAAGCTTCCTTCAGAACACCACTTGCAGGCCACGTTTCATCATATTTTCAGACTGGACCCACTCCATACTTTTAAGCACAATCAACCATGAAACAGATACATATAACTTCACTGATAGATATCAGTAAACCAGCAGAACAGATCAGACATTTCTTACCATAGACTTCAGCAAACCCTAGTTTGTATACGCGCTTTCCTTTCTCTGATGTCGCGTATATACACGCTTCCGTTCACATAAACAAGCGTATACTTCTGTACATATTACAGAGCTAATTTTATTGCGCATACGCGCTTTCTCTTCAGCGAAGCCGCGTATATACGCGCGCTACATACGCAATAAGCGAACTAGCGTATAGATATTAAACCATTATATCAACCATTATAGAGCGGCATACTTCTTGAATCGAGATATTTTATTCGAGATTCAATCCTTTACTTCGGACGAGATGTTTGCGTCATCACGGATACGATCACTCCATGAGATCTAGCAGATACAAATACATTCCAGATCTAGATATTCCGCTTCATCATTTCTTCATAGGTGCATCATAGATTCGGATCTATTATCAAACCTTTACCCTTTCCATACAGATATACTTCATAGAGAAGTATTCATTCAAGCTCAGACATCTTGCTCCCACACTCATGATTTTCACAATGAATTTCTTCTCCTTATATAGGTTTACCCTTTTCCAATACCATGAGCCCCTTTTTCAATACCATGAGCCACAACAATACCATGAGCCCAAAACTACATTACTTCCGATGGTATTCCTGGATGGGGTCTTTTAGACGAATCATTACCCAATACAATGGGTCAATACCATGGTGGTTACCCCTGGTTTTGCACTTTTTGAGCGCTTTTGCCCATACGCGACTTGGCACGTTCTTTTCCGCGTGCATACGCGACTTCCCTTAGACAGATCCGCGTATTCCTTGAGACATACTTTTTCACCATAGATTTAGCACAATCTGAATTCCTTTCTTCACTGTCTTCTGTACATACTGTAGATACATCATATTTAGTTCATCAAGAACATATTCTATCAAGCACAACTTCATCAAGTAAGTTGTCATTATCTTCATCAAATGGGTTGCCTTTTAAGGACAACACTCAGCACCAAATTGCTAACAAACATCATATCACCATCAGATTTACATCATTTACCAAGTCCATCGGGTCAAGTATTACTTCATGGTGGTTTGCCATCGGGACGACACATGTCAACGGTCGCATGTCTTCATCTTCATTCGGTGGGTTGCCATCGGGGCAAACACTACGCATCATATTTCAACATATTTGTGGGGCACCCAGCATTACACCTCACAACTGTAAATTGTACCCGCCATCTCTAAGGATGATAATTGTTCATAGAGATGTGAAGCTCAATGAGGAGAAGGCGATAAGTGCTCTCTTGAAGGGAGCTTCATATTTGTTAAAATGAGGATGTTTTGGCCTCTAAAGGAAGTGTTGGCTCCCCGTGATTTGCAAGATTGGCAAGAAAAAACTTTGCAGGGAACCACATCAAACCACATTAGAGTCCATGGACCTAACCTTCTTGGACTCAGAGAGGGCTCTCTCTATGTAAGTGTTTATAAATGGCATGTCTTTATGCTTTTGTTTTATGATTTTAGTCTAGTTATGAAGTTCTTAGGACTTGTTTGTTTTGATTGATTGGATTGGTTATTATATAGACTAATGGCGTGATTAATTGAAGGAGCGTTTCAGCTGAATAGATATACCATGAGAAACATTAATCCATTGGGCTATGGATTCATAAAAGGATTTAGTTGTTCATCAACTATGCAAAGGTTTTCATAGGGAAAGCTAACTATATCAAGTGGATCTCCTAGGTTAGATGGCATATGAAATGAAAATAAGTTGTGAAATCAGCAAAACTAAAAGTCAATTAAGAATCTTCTAGCTCTACTTCAACAAGAAAATCCTTTTAGGTAACTGTTTGAGACAAACCAAAGGACAGGGCATACCATAGACTTCTTTGGCTAGAATTTAATAAACAAACCTTTAAGACAACAATACATAAATCCTAGAATTACTTTCAGACAAAGAAAACATTTAAGATAACAATGAGTGAAACTAAAGAGCAAGATGGACCTGTCTTCTTTAATCAAACACTCTAAAGACCTTCAAAGTAATATTTTGAGGTAGACCAGAGGACAGGGCATACCATAGACTTCCTTGGCTGGAAACTACTAAGTATACTTCAAATAAAGGTCTTAAAAACAATATTTCAAGCTATACCAAAGGACATGGCATACCATAGAATTCTTTGGCTTGACTCTATTAAATCATTTCCAAGACAACAAGCTAAGTGGAACTAGAGAGAAATTAAGAATTATCCAATCATACCTTGTAGAAGAAAACATTGAGATAAAGAATACAGACAAAAATAGGGTGCCAAGACAACATATCCTAATCTAAAAATTCTATTCTTTTATAAGAGAAATAATGGACAGAATGGAAAACAGAAGAAAAACATTGACAAAGAAGGAAAACTTCACCATTAACATAGTTCAAGAATACTATGAATGTGCTTGTATTATTGATGTTCAAAATAGTTACATTACTCCAGTACAATGATCTCTGCAACTCAGAGCTTTCTCAAATCCAGCCTAGTAATTCATCAAATAGCTCAACAAGTATCAGTCCACCCACTAACTAACCAATCAACCCTAAAAATGAATGATACATGCAGTATTTATCTGCAAAATGAGGAGGTGATCCTAAGCTAGGGTTTTAGATGTTATTTATTACAGAGTTAATGAGTTTTTGACCTTTGAGACCATGCAAGGCCCAAGGAAAAATATTTGAGACTAATTCACTGTAATAATAACTCCTAACTTAACTTCTGAGCTAACTTTGGGATATGTTTGATTTTAAGGCTTTCTCAATAAATTTTACAATATCTGTTGGGTAGATGAGAAATATATCTGACTATTTGTAATAACTGTTGATGTCTTTATTGAAAGAAAACATGTTGTAGGTGTCCAAATGTATTTCTGAAGAAGTAAATGATTTTTGTTGAGTCATTTGAATCTGCCTTTGTGCTAATCTGCCTTTATTTTATCCTTTAAACCTTGTTTTAGGCCTTTTAACTTTGATTCATCCTTTTAAACTGTCTTACTGCTTTATCTCTTCCTCTTTGTCCTTTAATTGTTTTTATTCTTTTATATTCATCTCTGTTTCTTGATTCAACCTTGATCTCTTTGTGTTTTTTCCTTTTCCTCTCATTAACCTTTTAATCCTTGTTTTAACTTTTAATCCATTGTTCTTCACTGTCAAAGTCATTTGACTGTATTCTTCTCTTTCACTATGCCCCTATGTGTAATTTTGCTCCGTAGTGGAGTAATCTTTTGGTTCTGTGTGTGTCAATGGCTATCAATGATCATGATTCATTGGTGTTTTTGCTTGATCTTATGCTTCCGGCCTTTCTAATCAAATAAGTTCTCTGGATCGTCACCCAAAATGCTTATTCGAACAATTTTGGGACCTTTAGAATGTCATCTGCGTTTTTTCGCCATGAAACCTTCACAATACAACAACTAATTAGTTTAAAACCTGCATTTGAGGGGATTTTCTGCATTTATTTGGTGTTTTTGGGCTTTTGGGGCGTTGCAGTGGTGGGAATGGCAGATTGGGCTTCATCACAAAGCCACAGGGCTCTGGAGATTTTGAATGGAGGAGGCGGTCTTTATTTATGGTGCGAAGGGAGAAGAGCAGTTTTCGGATGGGATGATGGGTGGTAATTGGTTTTGGGCAGTCAGGTGCGATTCCACATAGTGGATGATGCGTGGCAGATAGAACATGGACGAATACTGCCTATTTCGCAGGGTTACGGGTTGTTTAACCTCCACACAAATAGATGTGCGATATTGGATCAGGGCCATCAGATCCTGGGGGATGTATATCGATGGTGGTCGGGGGTGAAAGGAGCGGCGGGCAGGACAAACGGTGGGGTCCGGATGGACAGGTGGTGGGGTTTGATTGCAGTGTGGGGTTTGGTAAGGAGCGGGGCCCAGGGGTTTAATTAAATAAGTAGAAACACTATTTTAAAGAAAAGGGGAGGGCCATATGGGGTTTTTTAGTAAAGAATGGGGGTTAAAAATATTAAGCAGAGGGCTTAAATATTTATAAAGGGGTTTTTGAGTGAAAGTAGGTTTTAATTGAGAAAATGAGGGAAATGAAGCTTTGGGTAGGGGAAAATGGTGAGAATGAGGGGATTAAAATAAAATGAGTTTTTAGAGCAGGAAGGTGTTTTTGAGAAGGCATACTGAGAGATAGTGAAAAAGGTTTCATGAAGATAATGAAGTCAATGAGATTTCTAAAGATAGTTATCAGTCAAGAAATGTTATCTTTATTAGATTGTAGAAAATCCATAGTCACCTGGTGAAACCGTAGAATTCAGGAGGATAACAATGGCTCCAGCTGGGGAGGGCAGCTCCTTTAGGAGGTGTCAAGAACCTCAGAGTTCAAATCTCTGGAATTTTTAGATCAATGCCTTGATTGTACTTGGCAAATTTCTCATTTTGCAATTTCTGTTTTTCTGGTGTTCTTTGAAGCTGTGACCTTTAAGATCTAAAAAACATGCTTGCTTCAACTCAACTCTACCTACCCATCATACTTTCCTAGCATTTTTTCTTCATTTGGGTGCATTTAGATTGGAAAACCCTTGACATCATTTTTCTTTTGAAAGAAAAACTATCTATTTCTACACTTATATCATCCAAAGGCTTAGATTAGACTGATGAGCTCCTTTATTCTCTACCTGCTCTACCTATATGTCAAGATTAAACAATTTGACAGATTTTCATTCTCTAATATATTCAACAGAAATTGTGTAGTAAATGGTCATGAGTTTGATTTGTCATGAGTTGTAGCATTTTTTACAGGGGCGCACCTGATTTTATTTTTGCAAAAGTAAAAACTAAAAGCTGAGGGCTATAATCTGGAGATTTTTCATTCGTCCCTCTCTTTTCTCTTTGGTTCAGATTTGATCTTTGGAACCAATATCCTTTCTAATATACTGATACACCACTTTTAAACAGTTTGGAAAATCTTCATTCACTATCCTATCAGCAAAAAATCAAAAATTTTCAATCATGATTGGACTGTATGACTGAATAAGACTTATTTTTCGAAAGTAGTGGCATTTGGACTTGCACACTTTCAGAAACATTCTCTCTTTTTTTTTGGTATGGGGATTTACCTTTTTCTTTTTATCTGCCCTCTTTTCTTCTTGTCTTTGTTTTTTGTGTTTATTTTTCTTATCTTTTCATTCAAGCAGCATTATATACAATGAATGAAGCTCTAAACTAATATTTTTAACTGAAATAATGCTTGAGAATTCTACCATTGATAGGACCTCAAAATTATGTTGCATCCATTTCTTATAGAAAAAATGCATTGTTACCTCTTGCAGAATGGATGATGTATGGACCTTTCCATAGATTGTCAAATTTTCCATGCTTGCCCTTGTCTTCTATCCTTGAATCCCACTTCAGCACTTTGTCACCAATGCTGAAATCATTTGCTTTGGTCCTCTTATAAAAAATCTCCTTGATGTTTTCCTGCACTTGTTGAGTTCTGTTGTATACTTCTTCTTTGGTTTGCTGTAGCTGGACAGTCTGATTTATTCTTCTTTGCATATCATTCTCTTCAGACTTTACTTCTTGGATGAGCTTCATCACTGGCACTCCCAATCTTGTTGGGAAAACTACATCTGCTCCATACACTAGCTGATAGGGAGACATTCCAATTGATTTTTTATTTGTTAATCTGTTTTCCCATAGTGCATGTACTAGTTTGTTGTGCCATGATTTTTTGTTCTCTTCCAGCAACTTTTTAATGATGTTTACCAAAATTTTGTTTGAGGATTCTTCCAACCCATTACCTTGAGGGTAATAATATGTAGAATGGCCCAATGTAATCTGATATTTGTCAAAAATCCACCATTTTCTTGGATCTAAAATCATAAGCATTATCAGTAATAATCTTTCTAGGACAACCAAATCTAGAAAAAATGTGATTTTCAAGGAATTTGATGATTACTGAGTCTATGGAAGTTCTAGAAGGAATGACCTCTATCCATTTTGTGAAATAGTCAGTTGCAGTGAGGATCCATTTATGCTGGGAAGAGGAGGCAGGATGGATTTCTCCAATAAAAGCCAGGCTCCATTGTTGAAAAGGAGATTCAACAGAGATAGGATGCAAAGGTAATGGAAGTAGTTTTATTTTTCCTTCAAAGATTTGGCACTTATGATAGGGAATTACCATTTTATGGATGTCTTGAAAGAGGGTGGGCCAATAGTAACCAGCTCTAAGGATTTTGTTGACAATGGTTTTCCAATAGAGGTGGCCTCCACATTCTCCTTCATGAAACTCATGCTTGATCTTATCTGCATCATCCTCAGGCAAATATTTAAGTAATATACCACTATTATTTTTCCAATATAAAGTTTTATCTAAAATGCAGAAGTTTACAGCCTTTAACTTTGAAAATATAGCCTTTGTTTTAGATAAACCAGGAGGAGCATTGAGATTAAAAAACACATATAAAAAATCATCATACCAAGATGAATTCAGAAATGTTTCTTTAATAAGTGGAGTTTCCAGCTCCTCTCGTTCATGTAATGCATTAATCATATTCATGTCCAGTGCTTGAAAATTTTTTTCAACCATGAGTTTAGGTATTCCTTGTCCTTTGATTAGCTTAGTGGGCCTAATTTCTAGATCATATTCTAATATAACAACAATCCACTTACCTCTTTTGCCATTAGGATCTTGTGTGAGTATGTCTTTTACCACTGAGTGAGACACAAATGCAATGATGTGTGAGTGAAAAATGTAAACTCTGAAATATTTTAATGCCTTGATCAAGGCAAAAGGTTGTTTTTCCATTATGTTATATTTCAGAGGTGCATTTCTTAGTGCCTTGCTGAAGAATGCTATGGGCTGCTCTTGTCCTTTTATATTTTTATGTAGTAGGACAACAACAACTGTATGTTCTGATGCAAAGGGAAAAATGAAGAAATCTTTGGTAAAATTAGGGCTAATTAGAATTGGTGTTTGGGTAAGTGCTTGTTTTACCAACTCAAAGGATTTCTTTGCTTCTATGGTCCATTTGACTCCTATTTCTCTTTTCATCATGTTAGTGATGTTTCTTCGGATTTCTGCAAGGTTTGGTAGGAGCCTTATTAAGAAATTTATCTTTCCAATGAAAGATTGCAACTCTTTGATATTTTTAGGATGGCTGATTTGCAATATTCCTTCAATCCTTTTTGGGTCAATCTTGATCCCTTCTTCAGATATAATGTGGCCTAAAAGTTTTCCTTCTTGAAGATCAAACAGAGTTTTCTTGGGATTTAAATACAAACCATACTTTCTACATTTTTCAAAGAATTTTCTTAAGTGGACTAGGTGTTCTTCATCAGTTTTTGAGTAGACTGTGATGTCATCAAGATATATCACAATGAAGTAACCTATTTCTTCAGAGAAAGAAATATCCATGGTTCTTTGAAAGGTGGCTCCAACATTCATTAATCCAAAAGGAATTTTAACATACATGAAGGTACCCCAGAGTGTAATGAAAGTTTTCTTGTGTTGATCATCTGCGTGTACCAACACCTGATTGTATCCTGAAAATCCATCTAGCGAAGATATTCTTTTAGAACCTACTACCCTTTGTAAAATGTGATCCATTTTTGGTAAAGGGTAGTTGTCTTTTAAGGAGGCTTTGTTTAAATTTCTGAAGTCTATGCATAGCCTAATTTCTCTTGTTTTTTTTCTTACTGATACAAGATTTGACACCCATTCTGAGTATCTTAGAGGGACTATTATTCTAGCATCATTTATTTTCTTAATTTATTTCTCAACTAGGGGTAGCTGGACAGGGTCTATTCTGCGCAATTTCTGTTTAAAGGGTTTCTGGTTTTCTTTGAGAGGGATCTTAGGCTGGAGTATCTCAGTATCATATGACTTGAAGTCTTCATAACTCCAAGAAAACAAATCAATAAATTATTTGAAAAGCTCAAGATATTTCTATTTTTATGATCTGCCAATGTTTTGGACAGTTTATCATTTTGGATTCTTGTTCACTGCCTATATTGCATTCTTCTATTTCAGCTTCAGTGGGTTCCATCTTTGGTTTCCTAGCAACATGATTAAAGTCAAATAGTTCTTATAGAGGAACCAATCCTTTTGGCAAGTTATCATTATTGGACTGTAGCACTTCAAAGTCTTTTTTTTTTGAGTTACTGCATAGCTCTATTTTCTGTGAGTGTTCTTTTCCTAACAGATTTATATCAGCATTATCAGGAGGTTCTTCTTTGTAAGATTGTTCCTCAACAGAGAAGTCTTCTTCATAATTTGAGTATGAATTTGGGACTTCAAACTCATTTATGGACTACAGGAAATCTTCTATCTATTTATCTCCTTCAAAAACTTGCCAATATTTGATGTTATCTAGGACTGCTGGTCTATATTTTACTTGTACTGTGTATTGCTTGTCTTGATAAGGTTTTTGACATGTATTGGAAGCAAAGGCTAAACCATTGGCAAGGATGTTTTGATTTCTACGGACAAAGGTGAGATCATATTCTTGGAAGGTCTTTAAGAATTTAAGGGCATCATCCCTATATGATTTTAATCTAGGATGCTTAGCTGTGTATTCTCCCTTAATCTGCCTTATAAGTAGCTCTGAATCTCCTTGGACAATTATCCTCTTAGCTCCTAATTTCTTCAATAATTGCAGTCCTAGGAGGAGTGCCTCATATTTAGCTATGTTATTTGTGCATTGAAAGTTTAGCTTGTATGAGTGACCTTCTACATGATTATTCTCTATGTTATGCACCCATACACCTGCTCCTGAACCAGTTTTGCTACAAGAACCATCAAAACTCATACTCCAAAGAGGTTCAATTTCAGATTTATCATTATGTTGGTGATTATGGTCTCCATTATGTTGTCCATAGTGGCTGCCACTATGCTTGTCATTGTTTTATTCTTTATGGTCTACACTATGTTTGTTGTTTTATGTTTGGGAAGACTGTTTTGGTTGTTCCCCCTCCTTTTTCTCTTCTTCAACAATTGTTTTCTCATTTTCTGCTAGTTGTTCATTACATTTTAATCATTGTAGAGGATAAATGAATCAAGATTAGTATGAATAGAATAAGGAGGGGAGTTATTTGGATTTTCTTGACTACTAACCATGTATTTCATGTGAGTTTCCATATATAGTCTCCTACGTTGACTTAAAATAGGGATGGTAGCACAGGTCATGTCCATTTGGACGGTGCCTTGGAGTTTAGCTCCCCATGATCTTGAAAGGAGCATGTCATATTTAGGAGAAATGCCAGCCACTACAATGTCCATTACTAGGCTCTTGGTTGGCATTTGTGCTAAATTAATGCATAGATATTTGATTAGGCCTAGACATTTAACTCTACTGGAATCAAAAGAGTATAAATATTTGTATGGTCTAGTTATCTCAAGGCCTAATCTTTCCATTACTACCTTTGGCATAAGGTTGTGTGAAGCTCCTGAATCTAACATGGAATTGTGGAGAATTTTATCATGGATATTTAAACTGACATAAAATAGAGGAAAACCTCCCTCTTGAAATTTTCCTTCTACTTCTAGTCCAAACAGAAGTTCAGGTTTGTCATCATTTAAATTCACAGAATCAAAATTTTATCCTATGTTTATAGCTTTCAAAAGTTGGGATCTATATACATCTCGAGTGACTAATTCAGTAAGAGGAATAGAGATTTTAATCTTTGCAATTTCATTCTCTATACTAAAAGGTGTCTGAGTTTTTGAAATGTTCAAATCAGCTTTTTAGACACTATTTTCACAACAATTTCAGCTTGCTGGTTTTTATTAGGAAACTCAGTTGAAACAGTTCTGTTAGGGGCACTAACTGTATTGCTAGTGCTACTTTGGTCACCATTGTACTTGCTACTAGGTTGGCTGTTTTTGTTTATGGTTTTATCAAAAATTTCAGCCACTATGTTTACATTTTCTGTTGTATTTTTAGGAATGTTTTCAGGGATATTTTTAGCAAAAATTTCAGAGGTCTTTCTTTTGGGAGTGTCTTGGTTTTTTTGGCTTCTGAGGTCATATTGTCTATGCACTTCCATGAAGTAATTTTAAAAGCCTTATTTATAGTCTTTAGATTCTAGGCTTTCTTCCTCATTTGGTGCAAATAGGCCTTGTTCTTCCTCAGTGAGGAAAACAATATCCTCATTATTTACTCCCATTAAATTTATGTGATTTTCATCTGTTTCTTCAATCACCCCCTCATCCTCATCAGCATAGTTTTCTTGGAAAGGAGGCTTGATTTTCTGATTAGGAACTCTTTGTCTAATTTGAGGGGGGTTTCTCCTAAAGTTTTGGTTTTGGTTCTGATTTTGATTTCTGTTTTGTGGAGTTGTTTGGTTTTCTCTAGGATAAGCTCTCTCATTCATGTTTATTCTCTCCATCATTATCTCCATGGTTACAACTAAGCTATCAATCTTATTGTCATATGATGAAGGTACATATACTTCCCTATACATAACCCTTTTTTTGTTCTTCATTCTAGCTCTTTTGACAATCAGAGTTGCCTCTACACATACTGCTCCCCTTTGCATATAATCTAATGTGAGGGGGTCTCTTTCTCTTAGTTGGTAAGCCATTTCTGGGTCAAATCCATTAGGGAATTTCATTAGAGATATACCTTGTGAAGGTTTCATGTGTATAGGGAGGGAATTATATACACTATTGAACCTAGTGTAGTATTCTTGGACACCTTCTCCAACATTTATCTTAATGTTTTCATACTCTAATAATATTTGGAGAGGGTTCTTCTTGACTTCCCATTTGTTTAATAATAGTTGATGGAAAGCAGGGAAGTCATTTATACTATTAGGGATTAGACATTTAAACCATTTTCTTGCCTCTCCCCCTAAGCTTTGAGAAAACATTCTGAGTTTAATAGTTTCATCATCTATTTCTTTTCTGTCAAAGTAGCCATTCATTTTGTCCACATTTTGTTGAGTAGTAGTGGAACTACTAGCATCATATAAAAGAATCTTGGACTGGTAGTCTTGTGGTAGAACAACTAAAGGCAATGGTAGGACTAGTGGAGCATACAATGTTGCCATGATCTGTGGTTGTGGAAACAATAGAGGGTTAACAAGTCGAGGATTCACAAAAGGAGGTACAAGGTTAAATGAGGGAAGGTGAACAGTAGTGGATGAGGTTAGTACAAAAAAATTCTGCTGTAAATTGGGTGGATCTAAAACTATCTAAGTTATCCAACTATTAGATCTAGTCCTAGACAAGCTTTGTTCTATGGGTAAGTCAAGTAGTATATTCTACAAGTCTTTAAGGTTTTCAGGTAGGGAACTTGCTTTGTAGATAGGTTTGTCAATAGTTGGATTTTTGAATCTAGGAGACTTCCTAAGGATTCTTTCAGTATTGTCAACTACTGCAGGAGGGTTTGGGTCTGGATGAGATCTGGTACAGATTCTTCTAGAAGGCATAACTTGGACCCAAAAATAAGAAAGGTTGAAAGTTTATGACAGTCTTAAAGGACAAACCAATCTGTGATAGAAATAATTAATCCATAAAGTATTCTTGACTGGGTTTTGTTGATGTTTAATGATAAATAAGTTTCACAGTGGAGTCTATGGAAGACCAGTGGAGTCAACAAGCCTATTTAAAACTAGTGGAGTCACCAGGTGGAGGATTTTTATTCTTTTGAGGCTGGTTGGTGTCCACATCAGCAACCAGGTACCATTCTTGGCTAACACTTGATTCATCTAAGTTAAAATGAGGTTTTCTGAGTTTTGAGTGAATTTAAGCTGTTTATTACTCAGTATTCCCCAGTATGTTTGCCACTAATGTTGGCTCCTCGTGATTTTCAAGATTGGCAAGAAAAAACTCTGCAAGGAACCACATCAAACCATTTTGGAGTCTAAGGACCTAGCCTTCCTGGACTCTGAGAGGGCACTCTCTATGTAAGTGTTTATAAATGACATGTCTAAATGCTTTTGTTTTATGATTTTAGGTTAGTTATGAAGTTTTGAGGACTTGTTTGTTTTGATTGATTAGATTGGTTGATATATAGACTAATGGTGTGATTAATTGAGGGAGCGTTTCAGATGAATAGATAGACCATGAGAAACATTAATCCATTGGGCTATGGAGTCATCAAAAGGATTTAATTTTTCATCAACTCTACAAGGGTTTTCATAGGGAAAGCTAACTATATCAAGTGGATCTCTTAGATGAGATGGCATATGAAATGAAAATAAGTTTTGAAATCAACAAAACTAAAAGTTAGTTAAGAATATTCTAGCTCTACTTCAACAAGAAAAGAATTTTAGGTAACTGTTTGAGACAAACCAAAGGACATGGAATACCATAGACTTCAACGGCCAGAATTTAATAAGAAAACCTTTAAGACAACAATCTAGCAATCCTAGAATTACTTTCATACAAAGAAAACATTTAAGATAACAATGAGTGTAACTAAAGAGAAATATAGACCTGTCTTATTTAATCAAACACTCTAAATTCCTTCAAAGTAATAGTTTGAGGCAGACCAGAGGACAGGGCATACCATAGACTTCCATGGCTAGACTCTACTAAGTATAATTCAAATAAAGGTCTTAAAAAAAATATTTCAAGCTACACCAAAGGACAGGGAATACCATAGACTTATTTGGCTTGACTCTATTAAATCATTTCCAAGACAACAAGCTAGGTGGAACTAGAGATCAATTAAGAATTATCCAATCAGATCTTGCAGAAGAAAACATTGAGATAAAGAATACAGAAAGAAATAGGGTGCCAAGACAACATATCCTAGTCTAAAATTTATGTTCTTTTATCAGAGAAATAATGGACAGAATGGAAAACATAAGGAGAACATTGACAAAGAAGGAAAACTTCACCATTAACATAGGACAAGAATCCTGTGAACGTGCTTGTATCCCTAATGTTCAAAATAGTTACATTACTCCAGTACAATGATCTCTACAACTCAAAGCTTTCTCAAATCCAGCCTAAAAATTCATCAAATAGCTCAACAAGTATCACTCCACCCACCAACTAACCATTAGAGCCTCAAAACAAATGATACATGCAATATTTATCTGAAAAATGAGGAGGTGATGCTAAGCTAGGGTTTCAGATTTTATTTATTACAGAGTTAATGAGTTTTCGACCTTTGAGACCATGCAAGGCCAAAGGAAAAATATCTGAGACTGATTCACTTTAATAATAACTCCTAACTGAACTTCTGAGCTAACTTTGGGATATGTTTGACTTTAATACTTTCTCAATAAATTTTACAATAACTACTGGGTAGATGAGAAATATCTCTGACTGTTTGTAATAACTGTTGATGTCTTTATTGAAAGAAAACATGTTGTATGTGTCCAAATGTATTTTTGAAGAAATAAATGCTTTCTGTTGAGTCATTCGAATATGCCTTTGTGTTGATATACCTTTGTTTTATCCTTTAAACCTTGTTTTAGGCCTTTTAACTTGGATTCATCCTTTTAAACTATCTTACTACTTTATCTTTGCCTCTCTGTCCTTTAATTGTTTTTATTCTTTTATATTCATCTTTGATTCTTGATTTGACCTTGATCTATTTGTGTTTGTGCCTTTTCCTTTGATTAACCTTTTAATCCTTGTTTTAACTTTTAATCCATTGTTCTTCACTGTCACAGTAATTTGACTGTCTTCTTCTCTTCCACTATGCCCCTGTGTGTAATTTTTTTGCGTAGTGGAGTAATCTTTTGGTTATGTGCGTGTCAATGGCCACCACTGATCATGATTCATTGGTGTTTTTACTTGATCTTATGCTTCCGACCCTTCTAATCAAATAAGTTCTCTGGATTGTCACCCATAATTCTTATTCAAACAATTTCGAGACCTTTAGAATTCCATCTATGTTTTTTCGCCATGAAACCTGCACAATACAACAACTAATTAGTTTAAAACCTGCCTTTGAGGGGCCTTTCTGCATTTTTTCAGGGTTTTCGGGCTTCTGTGCCGTTGCAATGGTGGGAATTGTGGATCGCGCTTCATCACAGAGGCACAGGGCTCTAGAGCTTTTGAATGGAGGAGGTGGTATTGATTTATGGCGTGAAGGGAGAAAAGTGATTTTCGCATGGGATGAGGGGTGGTAAATGGTTTTGGGAAATTGGGTGCAATTCCACTTAGTGTATGACGCGTGGCAGATAGGACATGAGTGAATACCGCCTATTTCACAGGGTTAGGTGTTTTTTAACCCCCGCACAAATAGATGTGCGATATTGGATCGGGGCCGTCAAATCTCGGGGGATGTAGATCGATGGTGGTCAGGGGTGAAAGGAACAGCAGGCAGGACAAACGGTGGGATCTCGGTGGACATGTGGCGGGGTTTGATTGCGGTGTGACGGGGTTGTTGATATGATGCTAAATGTTGTCCATGATGGCAACCCACATGATGAAGATGATGGAAACCTCTTATTGAAGATGTTCTTGATGCTTGATGAGTTTTTATTAATGATGTAAATATGATTTGCTACAAGTAGCTCGAAGTACATCGAGAGAAGGAAATATCGGTGAGGGCCAAAGCAATGAAAAGTGTGTCTCAAGGCATACGCGGGTTTGTCTAGTAGAAGTAGCGTATGCACGCGGGAAAGTACGTGCCAAGTCGCGTATGCTCAATTGCGCTATAAAAGTGTAAAACCAGGGGTTACTACCATGGTATTGACCCATTGTATTGAGCGCTGGGTTGTCTATTTGATCCCGTCCAAGAATACCATCGGAAGTGGTGTGGTTTTGGCTCATGGTATTGATAAAGGGTAAACCTATATAAGGAGAAGAAAATCATTGTGCAAAGAGTGTGCATGTGTCTGGGCTTTAATGAATACTTCACTCTGAAGTATATCTGCATGGTTGAACTCTGCTCTTAATTGATAGATCTGAATCTATGATGCATCTATGAACATGATGAAGTTTCAAGATCTCTAGATCTAGAAATGGTGAATCTCGTGGATGATCTGAAAAGAAGTGATGAAGACCTGGCGCAAAATCTGTTGAAGTAATTGAAGAAATCTGGGTAAGTTCATAGATCTGGTCTGCTCTGCAAAGATTATCTTTTATAGATCTATATGCAGGTTCATTTCATAAAAAGCGCGTGTATACGCGGATCTGTTTAAACAAAGGCGCGTATGGGAAGTTAGAGTTGTTTTGAAAAATGCACAGATGTATACGCGGGTTCATTTCGTGAAAAGTGCATGTATACATGGATCTGTTTAAACAAAGGCACGTATGGTATCTGAACTTATATTTTCTCAAGGTTGAATGTGATTCTGGATATCTATTCTGTAGTCTGGGTTATCTCTGATATTCTGGTTACAGTGGTTTCACTGTTCTGTTTGAAGCATTGGGCAAAGTATGTTTATAGATAAGTGAAGGGTTGTGTTAGAGCTGTTTGATCCAGTACGAAAATTGATGAAACGTGGTCTGCAATGGATCTGAGGGTTGAAACCTTTAGTATGTATGTAGAAGCTTTCTGTCAGTAGAAGCTGGTGCTTATATCAGGGGGTAGTAGCTCCCTTCCAGGAGAGGATGGTAAACGAGAAGCAGGGGGTTGTAGCTCCCTTCCAAAAGAGGCTGGTAAACGAGAGAAGGTTGTAACCTTCTGCAGGTGGGTGCCTGCGTGCTGGTATGAGTCTGCACCAGTACATGTTGTAAGAAGTTTTCTTAATAATAAAGATTGAAGACTGAGACGACGGCAGCGGTGGTTTTCTCCCGAATTGGGTTTCCACCTAAAAATCCTGGTGTTCATGTGTGTTGCTTATGTGTGATGATTATTCTATTCTTTCTACATCTGTTTACTATTTTCTAAAACATCTGATGAATGAGTAATGCAATGATCTAAGTCAAGAACTAAATGCATAATTAGATCACTGGATATACGCGAGTTCTGTAAAGAAAATCCGCGTATATACGCTAGTTGGATGAAGGAAAGTAGCGTATGGGTTTTTAAGAAAGAAATAACAAAGTTTTATTGTCTACACTAAATACTGATTCACCCCCCCTCTCAGTATTTTTCCCAGCCAGGGGTTTGGTAAGGAGCGGGGCCCATGGGTTTAATTAAATAAGCGGAATCGATTTTTTAAAGAAAAGGGGAGGGTCATACGGGGTTTTTTAATAAAGAGCGAGGGTTAAAAATATTAAGCAGAGGGCTTAAATATTTATAAAGGGGTTTTTTAGGAATGAAAGTGGGTTTTTGAGTGAGTAAAATGAGGAAATGAGGCTTTGGGGTAGGGAAAATGGTTAAAATGAGGGAATTAAAGCCCAAAATGAGTTTTTTAAGAGCAGGAGGGTGATTTTGAGAAGGCATACTTAGAGATAGTGTATTAGGATAGATAAAGATAATGAAGGCAGTGAGATTTATGAAGATAGCTAATAGTCAAGGAATGCTATCTTCAGCAGATTGTAGAAAATCCATAGTCACCTAGTGAAAATATAGAATACAGGAGGATAACAGGAAGAACCTCGGGATGTTGTGGAGCAACCATTAGCAAAGGGGCAGAGAGTGGAGAAATCCACTCAAGTAGAGACATACAAAGAAGGAACAAAGAAAATGAGGGAAGTTGACAAATTGATTACATTATGCTAGAGAGAATGTGGGAGCACCCACATCATAGCGCAAGAAGAGGAGGTCATTGGATTAGTACACAGGCTACATGGCTCTGATGAGTGAGCTAGTAGAGACAAAATCATCCTCATTCTAGGAAGAATTGCAACAAATCATATGGGTTGATGCCATGGTAGAGGAATATGATTCTATAGTCAGAGAAAATGTTTGGGATGTGGTACCAAGACCAGAGGAGAAATCAGTGATGGGTTCAAGATAGATCTACAAGGTGAAGAAAGCAGTAGATGGAAGCATCGGGAAACACAAGGCCATATTTGTGGCCAAGTGGTTCTCTCAGGTGGAGGGAATTTACTATGACGATACCTTTGATCCATTAACAAGTTATTCTTCTATCAGATTGATACTAGCACTTGTAGTGCAGATGGGATGGAAGATTCATCGAATGGATGTGAGGACAACATTCCTCAATGGAGTGATTGAGGAGGAGGTGTTCATTGAACAACCAAAATGATTTGAGACCTTCGAGATAGAGTCACATGTGTGATGACTTAAGCGAGAATTGTATGGATTGAAACAAGTACCATGTGCTTGGTACACTAGGATTGACAACTATTTCACCAGGTTTGGCTTCACCAAAAGTGAAGCAGATGAAAATATTTACCATATTCTTGTTGAAGGTAAAATTTTTATTATAGTATTATATGTCGATGATTTGATTTTAACCGATGATGAGAAGTTGATCAATCCTTTCAAAGAGGATCCTGCAAGGGAATTTGAGATGACAGACATGGGACTCATGCATTATTTTATCGGTTTGGAAGTATGACAAGGATATGGGGTACTATTTGTCTCTCAAGGAAAACATGCCAACGAGATACTAAAGAAGTTCTACATGGAGAGTAGCAAGCCCATGGACACTCCTCTATGAAGTAGTTGGAGGAAGGGGGATGCCACTTTAGGCGAGGAAGTAGAGGCTACTATTTATAGGAAAATTGTGGGTTCACTTATGTATTTGGTGAATGCATGACTAGACATATGTTATGCAGTTAAAAAAGTTATTCAAACAATGGTTAAGCCCACCAAACTGTATTGGAATGTGACAAAAGATGTGTTGAGATACCTTAGAGGCACTACTCAGTTTGGAATTTTGTATAGACGAACAAAGGGAGTGAAGTTGCAAGGATTCACAGATGTAGATTAGATAGGGAGTCCATAATAAAGGAAGAGCACATCAGGAGGAATTTTAATTGTTGGGTCATCAACGGTTTCTTGGTTCAAAATGAAAGAGAGATCTGTTGCACTCAGCTCAGCAGAAGGAGAGTACATGGTTGTTAGTCAAGATCAAACACGTGAGGCTATCTAGATGAGGAATTTTCTTGTTGGGTTATTTGGTAAGATGACGAATCCTACCATGATTTATTGTGACAATCAGTGTTGTATCAAACTCTCTGAGAATATATTTTTTCATGATTGATCCAAGCATATCGACATTCGTTATCATCATCTACAATATTGTGTGCAAAGGTGGATCATGTTGTTGGAATACATTCCTACAAAGTAACATGATGTAGATATTTTGGCAGAGGATTTGTCAAGAGGAAAATTTGAGTTCCATAGAGGTAGGATTGGGGTATCTGATAATCCATTTCTTGTTGAGAGGGAGTGTTGAAAATGTAGCAAGAAATTCCTAATTTAATTTTTCCTTTGATTCATTAGGAGAAGATCAAAATTCCACATCACTGAACAACTTGAATGAGTTAACTGAGTTGAAATAGTTGTTATCACTCAGTTAGCTTAGTTAATTTTATTTGGGGACATGAAATTGAGTTGTGTACAATGATTCCTAAATTTTAGAAGCCTAGGTTGAGTTAATTTCAGTTGTAACAATTTAATTCAGTTAAATTGAGCTATGGTTAGTTAAACTAGTTCCAAATATTGTAGGGACTAGTGGGAGGTCTAGAAGTGGGGTGTTACTTGAGCGTTTAACTAGTTAACTGATTAATCAACCTAAATTAATGCACGCATGCATGAAATTTGAGTTACCTAGTTGAGATTGGATTTCAAGGGCAGTGTACTATCAGTTGCAACATTTTCCAAGTTGTACAGGTGGTGCATGTAATCAAATAAAGGACTAAAGGAATTGTGCAATTCTCAAAGAGAAATTTCCCTAATTAATAGGGGTTATTTCCTTATCAAACAACACAAAAAATATGAGCTTGGGGAGGCTTGAAATTGGCTAAGTGTTGGCCAAAAGTCAGCCAGTTAGGAAGACGATAGAAGATAGTTGTGCAGGTTGTGCTTAAGCTTGAGCAAGAATATTGTATTCATCCAAAGTCTTTGATTAATTGAATATAGATAGGAAGGGGTTTTGAGTAGTTTCTTTCCTCAATATAAATCTCTGTGTATGTGTGTTAAATCATGATGCATGTTTTTGATATATTTTATCGGTTGTGAATTTGCTTCCACAAATGAGTAGAGTAGATTTGAGTCTTATGTTTTAGTACATTACATGAGCAATTTTGAATATACAATTAATTTCTACACCTTTGTTGTGGCTTTTGGAACTCATGTAGGCCAAAGTACATAGACAATGGACTTCCCATCAACATGAGCTTTTAATGTATAAGAAATGTGATGATGTGATGGTATAGATTAATGATGACTCTCATGTTAACATAGTTTATCATGGTATATTCATGATCATATTTCATGATGGCAAAGTAAATGGGATGAGTTTTACATTTTCCAATTTTGGCACAAAACCTACCATCGATAATCACACTTAATGATGCAAGTGTTCAAGTATTTTTCTCTAACAAAGAGTGTAATATGGTCTAAGGAGCTATGGTATTCTATAGGGATGTTCATGTAAGAAATTTGTTCCAACTTGATGCTTGCACTATTTAGTGTAATATTTCTTCAAAATTCTAAAATAGATAAATATATAGGATCTACACATTCACCATCAAAACATAAACATGTTCCTACTTCAAAAAGAAAATACACTATAAAGAAGATAATGATATGGCACCAAATATTGGGCCATATAGGTGAGAAATCCCTACATGTTTGTAAAAATTTAAATCATGTCAATATATTGAATGGTTTTTCTCTTCTTTTTTTTGTGAACATTGCATATGTGGAAAATGAGAACCATGTTTATCTTTATTCTAATTCTCACAAATATTTTGGGTTATTGGACTTACTTCATTATAATGTATTTGGTCTAGTTGAAGTTCCTTTTATTTATACAGATTTATATTGTGTCATTTATTGATGATTATGCTAGAAGGACATGTAAATATTTTCTTAGAACTAAATCTAAGGTGTTTAGTTGGTCGAAGGAAATTAAAGCACTCGTAGGAATATCAACGTGTTGAGGATTGATAATGGTGGTGAGTTTTGTTCTGCAAAATTTGATATTTTTGTAAGTATAATGACATCAAAAGGCATAATACATATCCATATACCCCTCAATGGAATGGAATTGTAGAATGGAGAAGAACTTTGATTGAGAGAAATAGGAGTATTCCTAGTGGAATCGACTTATAGAAGAAGTTCTAGGTAGAAGTAGTTGCTACTGCATGTTACTTGATTAATAGGTCTCTCGCATCATCACTTGTGGATATGATCCCTATGGAGGCCTATATGGGAAAGAGTCACTCACTTCTACAAATTCATGTCTTTGGTTATGAGGCATATACTAATGTAAAGGAAAAAACAATTGAAGTTGTATAAACAAGGCTATGAAATGTATCTTCATTGGTTATGACTTTAGTTAGTACAATATTTGAGATATTGTGACTAGAAATTTTTTGCATGCCAAGAATTTTATTTTTAGAGTGATGGGCCTCCCAAATAGGTTCAATTCAGGGCCCATCTAACCATCCTTTGACACTTTTTAACCTCTCTTTTGCATTTGATAATACCTTTTTCGAGCTGTAATGTGTCCTTAGGAAGGTTAGGATATACTAAATATATTGCGTGGCCTAATGCATTAAATGTGAAAGATTGAGGATTTATTGTGCAGAACAAATTTTAGATCAGTAGGAGAAGATATAAGAGGTGTGTTCCTTTCTCCAGGCCCATCAACAACTCAGTTAGCTCATGAGAAATGACTACCCCTCAGTGGATGTGAGTACACCAACAGACTAGATCCATATTTTTAGGAGTTTTGGAGGGAAGTAGCCTTCCTTTCAAGGAGACTACCCCACACTAACTTTTTTATAAATAAGGGATCCAAACATCTAAGTAGGGATTCAAATTCTAGAGTAGGATAGTCCCTATCAGAGTAGGAGACTTCTACTTGTTATTTTCATTTTCATGTTGCATGTCTGAATAGTTCTTGAAGTTAATGAAAAGCATAATTTTTTTTCCAACATGAGTTTTCTTCAAAGGACCTGAGTCTCCTTAGGTTAGGGACCAACCCAAGTGTTCAAGGCCGTTATTTTTTACATTTATTTATGCCAATTTATTTTTCATGCACCTGGTCGACATGTGATTTCTTACAAAGCTAGTTTATGAGAAAAAACATTGTCTCTGCAAGTTTATAAACGAGGTTTCTTTAGAAGCTTGGTTGTGAACCCTGTGTGGAAAAGCACCAATTTTTTATTTTATTTTATGCAATAAGTATATTATGTTCCAAATTCAATTCATCCTTTCACTTATATCTTTTTTCTGCAGTTAATGGTTTGATAGTTATTTAAAATTACCTTGTTTTCATTATCTAAACATGTGCTTTATGTGTAGATGGAATATATTGGTTCATAAAGTAGAATAGACTCATTTTATATGCATAAGCATAACCTCCTTCAACACCCCTTCTTCCATTACTACTCAACTATACAAATTTTCTGTGTATTGGAAATTGCCTCACTGAGCTAAAGGAGACTTCTAGTTTTGATCCTCCCTTGCACAAGTTAGCCTACCAAGTATATCTGGGATTATTTAGGACTCTTTCACCCTTCCATAGCTTCCCACCACTTTCCTTCACCTTCAAACCACGTCTAGATCCATAATATTTCTCTAAGATTATTTATTGTAGAAAAACAGGGCATCCTATAGCAATCTTGTAGCAACACACAAATTTCTTTAGAGCACGTCTAGAATTGCCTCCAAAGTTTTCCTTTTGTTTCTCATCACTATAAAATATCCTCTAAGCCTTCAAGATTAACTTTAGAAGCCTATAGACCCTCTAGATACTTTATCTCCATCATTGTAGCTTCAATCTTGCAAATAGGGTATATTGTTTTTATTAAATAGAATCAAAGTAATTTTCCTTTAGAACTCTTGAGAATTTGGTTTAATTTTTTCATGTATAATATAATTTACCTTGTTTAAAAAAAAAAATATTTGTTTCCTACAAAATAAAAAATAGTTACTTTTTAGAATTTAATTTCAAGCAAGTATTTTAAGATTATTCTTTGTCATTTACTTTATGAAAGATAGTTTTAGGATCTATGTCTGGTATTTACTCTCATGGAAACAAATTAGGGTTTCTTCCATGCAATAAAATGAGTTAGGATTCAACCATCTCTTTTCTTACAAATATATAATCTAAGTAGTTTTCCTTTTATATGATTTTCCAAAGTGGTCTCTATGCATCTCAATTCAATTCATTGCTTCAAATCAATGTAAGTAGAACCCTGCTTGTTGTGCATATAGCATTGGCACCTCTTAAGTTTGTATGAACTTTGGATTGAAAAATTAAATTTGGTATCCGTAGGAGTTAAAACATTCGTGTTGTAATATTGAGGCTCATCACTCTGTTGTCAGGGATGTGTTGAAGTAGTTATTGTTTTTTTCTTTAATTTCTCTTTATTTTCATTCCATTTCCTAAGAACAACAAATTTTTTTACATGAGTATTTATATTTATAAAATAAAAAAAATAGAAAATTAATTCTTTCATTTCATGCCTCTTAAAGCTAGGGATAACTCAGGGAAATTTTTTTTTGAAACCCCCACTTCTACAGGCAGTCAACCTTCAGTTTTTAGTGATTGTGGACCTCCTACTATTACCACATAGGATTTGGAGAACGTTTTGGGTGAGCAACCAAAGATTTTGAGGTGCCTAAAGGGGTAGAAGAGCCTCCATCACCCACTGAAGAGATGGCTAGAAATAGGTAGCCTAAAGTATTTCCTATCAAAGAGACAAATGGGGAAGCTAGAATGAAGAACTTCAGCCCCAATACTCTTCCACACTTCCATGGCATGAATTTTGAGGACCTTGACACATTCATGTTTGAATTTCCTTTAGTTTGCGAGACATATGATTACACCTATGATGAGCATAAACTTAAATTGTTTCCTTCCACCCTCAAGGATGAAGCCTTGCACTAGTTCATGAGTTTGGAAGGAGAAAACATCACTACTTAGGATTAGATGCAACAAGAATTCAATATAGAGAAAAAACATTATTGCAAAGTTGATCTAGTGGATCAGTAAAGTGCTCAAAATTAAAAGTGTTCAAAAGTGCTCGAAACTGGTGCCAAAATGTAGATCTTGTTTCCCTAAATCCAATGCAAATTAAATCACTCGAAACCGATATCGTATTCTTCTGATATCGCGTTCTTATCGCTTTCCTAAAAAGCTAAAAAATTAGATATCATTTTTTAGGATTCAACTACGTTAATTAAGTCATTCATCTATGACCGTTTCAATGATAGGTAGTCGTAACTAAATAATTTCTCATGATTTTTGAATAGTCCACTTAACACTAATTGCATTGAGTGATTATCATAGGGGTGAAGAAGTGGGATTTAAACTAGTTAAATGAATCACATAGCGTCAATCATCACTTCTGAGGCTTGCACCCATTAACTGCGACTTCCTGGGAGGTCACCCATCCGAGATTTCCTCTGGCTCAAGCACGCTTAACTATGGAGTTTTCCCCACAATCAAGCCCACTTAGCTTGCTACCCCATTTTCAAAACCTTAGCAAGTATTGTGCCTCATGAAATATTCAAGTAGAGCTCGCTTCACACTTTTTATTTAAGTATTGACGTGTTTTCACAATGCATTATATTAGATATCATTTTTGGGATTCACCTGCATTAAGTAAGCCATTCATATATGACCATTTCCATGAGAGGTAGTCGTAATTGACTAATTTCTCATGACTTTTGAATAATCTACTTAACACTCATTGAATCGGGTGATGCTCACAGGGGTGAAGTCCTGGTTTAAGTATTGAGGGGCTTTCACAATGAATTATATTAGATATCATTTTTGGGATTCACTTGCATTAAGTAAGCCATTCATTTATGACCATTTCCATGAGAGGTAGTTGTAACTGACTAATTTCTCATGATTTTTGAATAGTATACTTAACACTCATTACAATGGGTGATGCTCACAGGGGTGTAGTCCTGGTTACCGGGTGCAAGCCTCAAAAGTGATGATTGATGCAATGTGATTCATTTCACTAGTTTAAATCCCACTTTTTCACCCTTGTCAGCATCACCCGATGCAATGAGTGTTACGTGGATTATTCAAAAATTATGAGAAATTAGTCAATTAGGACTACCTATCATTCAAATTTTCATAGATGAATGACTTACTTAGCACAGTTGAATCCCAAAAATGATATCTAATATAATGCAGTGCGAAAACCCCTCAATAATTAAATACAAAGAGTGAAGAGAGCTCTACCTGAATATTTCATGAGGAATAATACTTGCTAAGGTTTTGCAAATGGGGTCAAGCTAAATGAGCTTGATTGTGGGGAAAAATCCACAGTTAAGCGTGCCCGAGCCAGAGGCAATCTTATATTGGTGACCTCCTGGGATGTCCTGGTTACCGGGTGCAAGCCCCAAAAGTGATGATTGATGCTATGTGATTCATTTCACTAGTTTCAATCCCACTTCTTCACCCCTGTGAGCATCACCGATGCAATGAGTGTTAATTGGACCATTAAAAAATCATGAGAAATTAGTCAGTTACGAATATCCCCCATTGAAATGGTCATAGATAAATGAATTACTTAATGCAGTTGAATCCCAAAAATGATATCTAATATAATGCATTGCGAAAACCCCTCAATAGCTAAAAAATTTGCAGGTAGGATGCAGGTACGTTGACTGGGCAGGTGGACTGTGTTTCTTGGGCCAATGGCAGGCTGCCAAGTGGCCTCACATGATTGGTTTGAATTTTTTGTGTTCTGATTGGTTGTGAATGGTTTTTGGTGGCCCTATGAATGGAAGCCACATGGGCCAATGGTGGGAAACCATGTGGCGTCCCAACAGTTGAATAAATTTTGTTATGGACAAACGAGCCTTCGGGTGAATCGAACAAGAGACCTCGATTATGGCAACACAACATCTTCCCGCTACATTTTCAGGTGGTTATTAACTCATATGTTGCGAAGTTATATTTAATTTTTCCTCAGTTCATGTATGGGGGATGGGGCTGGGGCTAAGCCCTTATCCACGGTCACCTCACCACCCACGAGTCCACATGTAGGAGGGGAGCCGAAGGCTCAGGATTAACTCCAACCCAAAGACCCAGTACCACAACCAAATCATGGTTCAGGTGTAGGTAAGTACACCCCGGTACCATAAAAAAAACTACAGTTGGAGCACAGTTACACAAAGACAGGTGCAGAGTTTTGACATAACCCTAGATCAATGGACACGTGGCCCAATTTTTCCTGCTCATGGGGTTCACTATACATTTAAAGGAGGCAATAAATTACACCTAATTTGACTTGAATCTTGCCGGTACCAAGTGAAATTTTCGCTTGGCAGTTCTGGAAAACTTGGATTCATAGAACAATTAGCAGGTGAGTGCAGTTTGTAGATAAGTTAGCAACGAAACTTCTTTGGAGCATAAATTCTTGAGTTTTAGACCAAATTTAGCCCAAAAAGAGCCCAATTTGGGTTTTTTTTTAATTGTTTCAGGGCCATTGGAGACATTATTTTTTCATTCTAAGCACTATAAATACATGTAGACACAAATTTTTAGAACTTAATGAAAGAGGTCCAACATTGGAAGCTGGACCAGGAGATGTATCCCAAGAGGGGTGAACTCCTTCATAATTTTGTTGTATTGTGTTATTGTATATGGTATTATTGTCTCTATTTTTATACTGCAAACTGAGTTAAAAAGCATTAATTTATGTGAGTTTTCAAATTGATTAATTTCCTAAAAGACAAAATTTTACTTGCACATTTCATCAAATCTTCAAGTTTACAAATAAATATCCATTTAGTACTAGAGATTTGGTTTTTTTGAAGGTTTAATTTTGTTGCAAGTGTTTTCTAATGCTTACATGGTTGAAGCTCAAAAGAGGAGAAGGAAATCTTGTGGGAACAAGTCTTCAAGCTAGTTAAAGGAGAGCACATTCACCTCAAGTTTCACCTCGAGTGTCACCCAAAGCCTCAGTTGTCATGGAACATGAAGGAGGCCTTGAAAATATGTTTGAGGATGAGAAGAATTTTAGAAAAGCATTCTTTGAAATGACTGAAATGGTGAAATTTCTTTATGAACAAAGGAAATGAAGGTTGCAAGGAGAGAGTTCAAATCCTCCAAGAGGAAATGGTGGAAATGGAGGAAAACCTCCAAAAGGAAATGTAGGCAATGGTGATAAACCACCTCCTCTACCTCCACCTTTCTCTTCACCTTCATCTTCACCCTCATCTTCTTCTACTTCCACCCCTTCACAAACAACTCCACATTCTCCAAAGGGACATGGTAAAACTCCTTTGTTAAAACTTGACATAAATTTTGAATTCTCTATGTATAATAGAGAGGTAAATGCTGAGAAATTGGATAATTGGGTTCGTCAGCTTGAAGTTTATTGCATGATACAAATAATCAAGGATGATGAGACCAAGATTCAACTTGCTTCTTTAATGTTTGAAAGTGCAACACTCATTTGGCAGGACGCCAACAATCAAGACAATCTCAAGAAAATAGGTAATATTAGCTTCTTGGAATGATTTTGTAGCTACATTACGCTGACATTTTTATCCATTAGCATACATGAAAAAGGCTATAATGGATTGGAAAAACTTTAGGAAAGCTAAGGGTCAGAGTGTCAAAATTTATACCCAAGAGTTTAGAAGAAGAAATTTGATTTTAGTGTATATTTATCCTCTCAAGACACTCTACTCAAATACATTGGAGGTTTACATAGTTATTTGAGACACACAATTCTCATGTTTAACCCTACAAATCTAGATGAAGTTTGTGTACAAGAAACTTATTTAGAAGCAAGAGAGAAGAATGTTCCCCAAGAGAATAGCAAGAAGCCATTCAAGGGTGGAGACAAAGGAAAGGGGAAATTTCGAAGGCAAGGGGAAAAAGAATTCATAAATCAAGAAACAGGGAGAAAATATCACATGTAAACACTATTCAAAAGAATTCCATGATGAATACCATTGTTGGAAACTTCATCTGGAGATGAGACACAAACATTTTAACAACAAAGGGAAACAAAACACTGCTGCAACTACACAACATGATTTAGGATCTAATTCTGGAGATGAAACAAAGATCACAACCATGGGATTGAAATTTTAGGATTATATTGCAAGTACTAGTATCTCTAGTAACCTCAATGAAACTCAAAATGATAAAGAAAGAATAGAGATTTTCCATATTAGACGCATCTCAAAACATAACAAAATAGAAACTTTTTTTGATAGTGGATCACAAGCCAACCTTATTTCAGAAACCATTGTCAAGAAAATGAATTTGGAAACCATTCCTTCTCCTAAACTGTATCCTTTGGGTTGGGTATGTGACAATGCAAAATTGCAAGTGACAAGAAAATGCAAACTAAAATTCTCCATCTCTGCAAACTTAACTGATGAGGTAGGACTTGATGTAGTTCCACTTGACATAAGTGGTATTTTTTTGGGAAGCCCATATATTTATGATAGAAAATCTATCTTTCATCGCCACGAGAACAAGTATCATTTGTTTAAAGATGGGATTGAATATATTGCTAGAGAACATTGCAAGAAATTAAATTTATATTTTGTGAATGCTGGAAAAATGAAGAGACCTTTTAATGCTAGCAAGAATTTTGTACTCTTGATGATCAGACCCAAAAATGATGAAGAGAATGAAGCCTTCCAAGGATGTGATGAAATATTAAAATCTAATTTGATTGAGGTTGTTAACAGCTATGATGAGATGTTTCAGGAACCTCAAGGATTTCCTCCTAAAAGAGGAATCCAAAATGAGATCCAACTGCAGGAAGATTGTCCTCTTCTAAACATTGGCATGTACAGGATGTTAGTCATGGAGATTGCAAAAATCAAGAAAAAAATCCAAGAGTTTCTTGATAAAGGGGTCATAAGACCAAGCACATTTCCATGTGAGTCACCTATTGTTTTAGTGCCAAAGAAGGATGGTACAAGGCACATGTGTGTGGACTTTAGAGCCTTGAAAAAATTCACGGTAAAGAACCATTACCCTCTTCCTCGAATTGATGATTTACTTGATCAATTGAAAGATTTTTTTTATTTCACCAAGTTGGACTTGAGGAGTGGCTATCATAATATTAGGATTTCTGAAGGAGACATTTGGAAGACATCCTTCAAGACAAAACAAGGTTTGTTTGAGTGGTTGGCTATGCCATTTGGGCTTTGTAATTCTCCCGCTACATTCATGAGAGTTATGAATGATGTTTTAAGGCCTTTTATTGATGATTTTTGCATAATTTACTTAGATTCCATACTGATTTTCAACAAGACTCGTGAAGAGCATGTCAAGCATGTTAGGTAAGTACTAGATGTCTTAAAGAAAGAAAATTTGTTTTTAAAGATGTCTAAATGTGAATTTGGGAAAAATTCTTTAGTATAATTGGGTCATATTGTTGGAGAGGGTGAGTTGAAGATAGATCCCTAAAAGGTCAAAGTCATTTTTAATTGGTCAAAACCCAAGAATGCAACAGAGATTAGAAGCTTCTTAAGAGCAGCCCAATAGTGGAGAAATTTATTTTCTAAATTTTCATCCATTGCAACTCCATTACATGCATTGACAAGTGTGAAACATGTTTTTCAATGGGGAGGAAAGTAACAAAAATACTTTGATGCATTGAAAGAGAGAATAAGTACAACATAAGTGCTTGTACTTCCATATTTGAAACAAAAATTTGAGATAAAAACCGATGAAAGTGACTATGCCATGGGAGCAGTCTTGACGCAAAATGGTAATCCCATATGTTATCATTCTAAAAAGTTTAATGGTGCAGTGATTAACTATCCTACATATGACAAAGAATTGTATGTTGTGGTGCAAAGTGTGAAAAAATGGAAACATTACTTGATGGGTAAAGAAACTATCATTCACACTAACCATCAACCATTGCAATACTTGCAAACACAAACCAAGCTACAACAAGTGATGCACTTCAGATGGATGAGTTTCTTACAATAATTCCACTTGGTGATAAGGTATAAGAAATGTATCTATAACAAAATTGTTGATATGCTATCTAGGCCAATTGTTAGTGCATCCATGATTATTAAGCATAATTATATCATTCAAGAGAGATATGTTGAGTAATATGCTTCAGATGATGATTTTAAGGATGTATATGCAACTTTGTGTCAAGGTAACCAAGTAGAGGAATTAGAATATCACGTCCATGATAAATTATTGTATCATCTTGGAAACATAAGTGTTACACAAGGAGAAAGAGTCAACATCATAAGGGAAGCACATACTTCTCATATTGTTGGCCATTTTGGTGTAGGCAAGACAATGGAAAAATTACATAGGTATTGTTACTAGCCTCATATGATTGAAAGTGTGTCACGATATGTAAGAGGATGTTCTTTATGTGCTATCAGTAAGCCTAGAAATAGAAATTTGGAATTGTATACTCCACTTCCCATTCCTTCCCATCCTTGGGAAAGTGTTTCTATGGATTTTGTGGGAGGTCTACCTATGTCTAGGAAAGGTCGTGATTATTTTTATGTAGTTGTGGATTGTTTCAGTAAAATGTGTATTTGATGCCTTGTAAGAAGTAGGTTACAACTTAACAAACTGCGTAATTTTTCTTTCGAAATGTATGGTTGCATTTTGGGTTTCTCACATCCATTATTTCTAATCGAGATTCTAGATTTGTTAGGAAATTTTGGTCAAGCTTATGGGGACTCATGGAAACCAAATTGAAAAAGAGCACAACATTCCATATGAAAATCGATGGAAAAACAAAAGTGATGAGCAGAACGGTAATACATCTTGTTCTTGGTTATTGCATCAAGCATCCTAAATTGTGGGATGAAAATTTGCACTAAATTCAACATGCTTACAACTAGGCCAAGCACTCATTGAATAAAACATCGTCATTTGAGGCATTCTTGGGATACTTACCAAAATCTCATCTAGATTTTATCTTTGGGAAAGATGTGGCTATTGATGGAGATAGTGACATAGATAAGGCCAAGTGATTAATTGAACAAGTTGAATTGGTGCATCAAATGGTTCAAGAATAGTTGGAAAAGAGTTAATCAAAGTACAAGACAAGACATGATAAGCATCATGTTGATCACAATTTTCAAGTGGGAGATGAATTTTGGCTTCACATTGGCAAGGAAATACTCTAAGGAGAAGGTAAAAAACTTAAACCAATCAGATATGTACCGGAAATATGATGCGCAGTGTTGTCCTTGATGGCAACCCACCGAATGAAGATGAAGACATGTGATCGTGGACATGTGTTGTCCTTGATGGAAAACCACATGATAAAGTAATACTTACCCGATGGACTTGGTAAATGATGTAAGTATGATGTGATATGATGTTTGTTGACAATATGATGCCGAGTGTTGTCCTCAAAGGCAACCCACTTGATGAAGATGATGGCAACCTACTTGATGAAGTTGTGCTTGATAGAATATGTCTTATGATGTAAATCTGTTGTATCTACAGTGAGTACAGAAGGTAATGAAGAAAGGAATTCTGTATGTGCTAGATCTATGATGAAAAGAGTATGTCTCAAGGCATACGCAGATTTTCCTAGGAGAAGTCACGTATGCACGCGGGAAATAACGTTCCAAGTCACGTATGGGAAAAAGCGCTCATAGAGTGCAAAACTAGGGGTAACCACCATGGTATTGACCCATTGTATTGGGTAATGATTCATCTAAATGACCCCGTCCAGGAATACCATCGGAAGTAATGTGGTTTTGGCTCATGGTATCGAAAAAGGGTAAACCTATATAAGGAGAAGAAATTCATTGTGCAAATCATGAGTGTGGGTGCAAGATGTCTGAGCTTGAATGAATACTTCTCTCTGAAGTAGATCTGAATGGAAAGGGTTACACTTGAATGATAAATCTGAATGTATGATGCACCAATGATGAAGAAGGGGATCTAGATCTGAAATGTACTTGTATCTACTAGATCTACTTATGGAAGGCTTAGATCTGAAATGAGGCAAACATCTGTCTGAAGTAAAAGGGTAAATCTGAACTAAATATCTGATCTGAAGAAGTCTGCTGCTCTATAATGATTGAAGATCTATATGCTACTTCGCCGCAGAGGAAGCGCGTATATACGTGTCTTCGTCGAAGAGAAAGCGCGTATGCGCAATGAAATATGTACAGAGGTATACGCTCGTTTATGTGAACTAAGCGCGTATATACGCGACATCGTTGAAGTGAAAGCGTCGTATGCAAACCAGGCTCGTCGAAGTCCGGTGTGCAAGAAATGTCCGATCCGTTTTGGTCATTTACCGATATCCGTCGCGAGTTATATGTATCCGTTTCGATGTATGATCGTGTTTAAAAGTATGGAAAGGGTCCACCGAAATGGCGATGAAAACCTCCCTACAAGTTCGTCCCAAAGAGCGCTAATGAGGCAATGTTTTCTTGATGAAACGTGGTCCATAGAGGTGCCGAGGGTTGTAGCCTTCAGTCAGGGGGTGGTAGCTCCCTTCCAGGTGAGGCTGGTAAACGAGATCAGGGGGTCGTAGCTCCCTTCCAGGTGAGGCTGGTAAACGAGATCGGGGGTCGTAGCTCCCTTCCAGGAGAGGATGGTAAACGAGTCAGGGGGTTGGAGCTCCCTTCCAGGAGAGGCTGGTAAACGAGCGCAGGTGGGTGCCTGCGTGCTGGTCAAGTCTGCGCCAGCACATATGTTGTAAGATGTTTTCTCTATAATAAATATTGAAGGCTGAGCAACTGCAGCGGTGGTTTTCTCCCGACTTGGGTTTCCACCTAAAAATCCTGGTGTTCATGTGTGATGCTTTGTGTGATGGTTTATTCTATTCTTACTGCACATGTTTACTATTTATAAAACATCTAATAAATGAATGATGGAATTATGTAAGTGAAGAACTAATGGCATAATTAGAT